>CM059582.1:55540000-55937500 GCA_030407085.1 Trichopria drosophilae
ATATTTTCTCAATTCGCAAACGAATCGCAAACGTTTGAGAACGATTGCAAAAAAAATCGCAAACCTTTTAAAGGGTTTTGTATAGCGAGGCGGGCTGGATCTAGTAACTTTCGATAATTCGTTTATTTTCGCATTATTCATTATGATATTCGGGAGGTTGCTATATTTTCTCAATTCGCAAACGAATCGCAAACGTTTAAGACCGATTGCAAGAAAATCGCAAACCTTTTAAAGGATTTTATATATCGAGGCGGGCTGGATCTAGTAACTTTCGATAATTCGTTTATTTTCGCATTATTTATTATGATATTCGGGAGGTTACTATATTTTCTCAATTCACAAACGAATCGCATACGTTTGAGACCGATCGCAAGAAAATCGCAAACCTTTTAAAGGATTTTGTATATCGAGGCGGGCTGGATCCAGTAACTTTCGATAATTCGTTTATTTTCGCCTTATTTATTATGATATTCGAGAGATTGTTATATTTTCTTAATTCGCTAACGAATCGCAAACGTTTGAGACCGATTACAAAAAAATCGCAAACCTTCTAAGGGATTTTGAAGCGAACGTGAAGTTAGCCGGCCACGTCGAGTAACTTTCGATAATTCGTTTATTTTCGCCTTATTTATTATGATATTCGAGAGATTATTATATTTTCTCAATTCGCAAACGAATCGCAAACGTTTGAGACCGATTGCAAAAAAAATCGCAAACCTTTTAAAGGGTTTTGTATAGCGAGGCGGGCTGGATCTAGTAACTTTCGATAATTCGTTTATTTTCGCATTATTCATTATGATATTCGGGAGGTTGCTATATTTTCTCAATTCGCAAACGAATCGCAAACGTTTGAGACCGATTGCAAGAAAATCGCAAACCTTTTAAAGGATTTTATATATCGAGGCGGGCTGGATCTAGTAACTTTCGATAATTCGTTTATTTTCGCATTATTTATTATGATATTCGGGAGGTTGCTATATTTTCTCAATTCACAAACGAATCGCATACGTTTGAGACCGATTGCAAGAAAATCGCAAACCTTTTAAAGGATTTTGTATATCGAGGCGGGCTGGATCCAGTAACTTTCGATAATTCGTTTATTTTCGCCTTATTTATTATGATATTCGAGAGATTGTTATATTTTCTTAATTCGCTAACGAATCGCAAACGTTTGAGACCGATTACAAAAAAATCGCAAACCTTCTAAGGGATTTTGAAGCGAACGTGAAGTTAGCCGGTCACGTCGAGTAACTTTCGATAATTCGTTTATTTTCGCCTTATTTATTATGATATTCGAGAGATTATTATATTTTCTCAATTCGCAAACGAATCGCAAACGTTTGAGACCGATTGCAAAAAAAATCGCAAACCTTTTAAAGGGTTTTGTATAGCGAGGCGGGCTGGATCTAGTAACTTTCGATAATTCGTTTATTTTCGCATTATTTATTATGATATTCCAGAGATTGCTATATTTTCTCAATTCGCAAACGAATCGCAAACGTTTGAGACCGATTGCAAAAAATCGCAAACCTTTTAAAAAATTTTGTATATAATGGGACATATAGGATAATTTATTTTTTTTTATTTTACAAGTTATCGGAAAACGCACTTTTAATTCATAATTCGCAAACGAATCGCAAACGATCAAGCCTAATTTGGGCGAAATTGGTCGATTGGTTGCCGAGTAATTGCGTTTTCAAAAATGCTAACGTGAAGTTAGCCGGCCATGTCGTTTTTTGCAAATAATTCAAAAACGACGAAGTCGCAAATGAAAAATCGGTAATCGCAATCATTCGCAAACGAATCGCAAACGATTCGCGCTATTTTCGATCGATTTCGTTACAATGGCCGGTTAACTTCACGGAGGTGATGGGGGCACAGTTTGACAAGGGAGGTATAGAAACAACCAAACTGCGTTGATCTAAACCAGACGGGTGACACTGCTGCTATATTCCCTGTGGTATGTCGGTTCTCTTCGTGTCCTCCCACTTATCTAAAAACTTCATGTATCCAGATGGCGCTTGCAGTCATGTGCTCGGCGAGCTTTGGCGTGATAATCGTAACGCCCTTTTAACTATTATACGTGCACTAGATGCTTACAATCGCCGATACGGGGTCTAGGTATCGAACGCCGTAGTTCTTCATTACTTTATCTAAAATACGTCCACCAGGTGTTTAGGGTCACCGATTACGGGGTCTAGATATTGCGCACCGTAGTTTTTCATCTCTTTGACTAAAATACTTGCACCAGGTTTTTAGGGTCGTCGATTACGGGGTCTCGGTGTCGCGTTTCGTAGATTTTCATCTCTATAACTAAAAAACGTGCACCCCGTGTTTGGGGTTGCCGATCATGTAGTCTAGGTATCCACTTGGTGTTAACCAACGATGACCTTGAAGTCAACGTTGCAGGTCATTTCAAGACTTCCTGATCGGACGAGGGAGCCTTAGCTATTGATGTTTCTACCGCGGAAGTTGACTACTAGAGCGCGCTGCACACAACCTGCTCAAATTTAGTCAAGTGGAGGTCGACAAAAGTAATAGAAAAATACATTGTAAAGTCGATAAGAATTTTTTTACTTACGAAGTGCAACGTCAAAATTTGTTTATGAAACATTTATTTTCATATTATATATATTATTATTATTATTATTATTATTATTATTATTAATTAATTAACGGGCGGAATCGCCCTTTTTACTAAATTGTTGCCTTATTATTTTACTATATGATTTTTGCGAGAGCTGCAGATCGACTTAGACAGATGGCGCCATACTTCACATTTGTGTATGAAATGTAGGACTGCAGAAACCTACACCAAGTACAGCGGCGGTCATGAGTCGATTTCCGCCAGATAAACAATATATATTGAATATGTACATTAATATAAATAAATAATGTAAATAGTTAATTCCCAACAAACGGAAAATAATTAAACTAAGTACACGGAAAGATCGAAAAAGCAACTTTTACTGTTTCCGACATGACTGTCTGCTGTTCGGCCGAATCCGAACACAAATTCAGCCATCTTTCGGGTTTAGTCGTGAGCCAATCATGTCTCGGCAGGAGCTCTCGGTTTTCCACTCGGCTTTCAGGAGCACTCTTTACTGTCTAAACACGAACGCTGCCGACAGGAAGTAGTCCTGCGTGCGCAGGACTCTCTCCTGTCTAAACATTAGTGTTTCTGCCTCGAACAGGACAAATTTCGATGCGATTGATAATACATACCAAAGAGTATATAAACGGATTCTATATTCGTTGATAATACTTGTGCTGGTGTCAAGCAGTGTAAAGTGTCAATATTTGTGTCTTGTGAGGAATAGTAATGTTTTATTAAATGTTTTTATTATATACTAGGCTATTATGAACTAAAATATGATATTCGCATGATTTGAGGAATATAACCTCAAAATGTTCGGAAATTTTTAATCTAACATAAACAACTGGTCTGAATGCAAGTGTAAATGTGTACGAGCATTAAAAATCAAAAATTGGTAATTTAGTACAAGTAATTTAGGGAAATTTAGTTGCATTCTTATAGAGAGGCTTATAAACAGTACAAAAATATAGCTATAATAAACTGTCACATGCAGCAAACAGAACAACACTGCATATCATTTTCTAACATTTTGAGGTTATATTCCTCAAATCATGCGAATATCATTTTTCAGTTCATAATAGTCTATATAGACTATACTATAGACTATATTATATACTATAGTATATAATAAATATATTTAATAAAACATTACTATACCTCACAAGATACAAATATTGGCACTTCACACTGCTTGACACCAGCACAAGTATTCACAAGTATCAATCGCATCTGAAATTTGTACTGTTCGAGGCAGAAACACTAATGTTTAGACCGGAGAGAGTCCTGCGAACGCAGGACTACTGCCTGTCGGCAGCGTTCGTGTTTAGAAAGTAAAGAGTGCTGTCTGGAAAACCGAGAGCTCCTGCCGAGACATGATTGGCTCACGACTAAACCCGAAAGACGGCTGAATTTGTGTTCGGATTCGGCCGAACAGCAGACAGTCATGTCGGAAACAGTAAAAGTTGCTTTTTCGATCTTTCCGTGTAATAATAATATATATGAATGTAAACAATGCCTCACATGGACGAAACATTTGTTTTTCTTCTTTCTTTGTAATAAAAGAAATATATTTATAATAAAACCCAACTCATTAAAACAAATTTTTCCAAATACAAATATTCGAATATCCACATGAACGTATTAGATCGATGAACTTCGAATTGGGTTGTGACGTTTCTCAATTCAATATGTCAAGAAACCGGATTTAAAATGTAATTTCTAAATTCGATCTTATTCTTTTTCGTTTGTTGGGTTCTGAAACATTGTATCGATATAATATTTTTGTTCAAAGCTATTTTAAGTTTATCATTTCCATTGAGGTTTATTTTCCATTAATGATTGGTTACACTTCATCGGTGTTTTTTATTTTATCAAAAGTATATAAAAGTTAACGAAACCCGACATTACAAAACACCTTACTTCTGACATATGACTAGAAGGTACATATTTTTGTGGTCAATTAAATTTTTTACTAGGGAGGAAGGGTAAGGACTGAAGAAACATAATTTTGTGAATATGTATTTGAAAATGCAGTATTAATATTTAATTACATAACACAGTCAATTATGAAATATAATAAATACACAACAATCATGTCATATAATTCTGATTCCTTTAACCCTTTCAGGGGCACATTATTTTACTGAACCGATTATTTCAATATCAGTCTTCTGATTACGAATCTGAACTCAGAATTTAAAAGTTCAAAATGGCAGGTCCAATATGGCGGACGAAAATCTAAAAAGTCATTCGAATCGCATGAAAGTCGTCCCTCGGTGGTTTTCGGGCTCGCTGATTACGAATCTGAACTCAGAATTTGAAAATTCAAAATATCGGATTCAACGTAGCCGACAAACTATTTTATAATTAGTAGATAAATGCTAATTTTTTATAAGGATGTTAAAAGTCGCTAATTATGATTTCAGCGTCACAAAGTGTTTACTAGTGCATCAGATTCTCCCTCTCAGCATGACCCGGAACTAACGACGTGGACGTGGGGAGGTACTAGTTCAAATTAGGAAAAATTGTTTTTCTTGGTCTAACGGTTCTTTTACATTTGTTACTATATTTTCCAATTTTTATAAAGGAAAAAACAAACATTAAAATATACGTTTCGGCCTATGATGGAGGCCCTCTTCAGAATTTATTCTAAAATTCAATATAAAATACAATGTTTAACAATTTGTTAAAAAAGCTTACTCACAATAATTTTAATTTACAAAAATAATTCTTACCTTATTATTATAACATAACATTCATATATCGAAAAATTAAAGAGTTGTTGGAAAGTCAGAAGGTTAAAAATTCCATTATAATATAAAAAGAGTAATTTTCTGCAATAAAAGGAAAAACAAATTTTTTTACTATTGTTGTTTTAGTTCTACGTACCCAACCCAACCACCTTAGAAACCATATTACATAAAAATAAAAAAACTTTTTTCAATTACCTCCAAAAATTAGTGATTTATCTTCAAAATCTCAATAAAATGTCGCACGTTCATACACACATGTGTATTATTAACTGTCAAAGGTAATAGCAATGTGCCATGTCGTCCGCGTCTTACAAGGAATTTGAAGAAAACTCATTCTAAGAGTGATTATTGAAATTATTTATTAAAAAAAGAAAGAAGAAAACTATTTATTTTATTAAAAAATTAGTTAAAAATATAATATCATTAACCTTTTCTAGAAAATGTTAAAAATTGAAATTTTATTTATTTTTATAAAAAATGTTTTTAAAAAATGTTTTAAAAAATCTCACTTGAATTACTCTTATTCTCGTTAGTTGTCCATAAGTCCATTATATAAAAATTTTTTCCTTTTTTCACTCTTTAAAATTTCTCACACTATACGACTCGCAGTTCTTAAATGCGACTGATTATTTTCAATATATAATACCGACAATGTATAAGTTCGAGGAGTAGTTACTATCTAATATTAAACAATACATTCTACATATATATACACTTCTATTGAATTATAGTTTTCGAATCAAACGGTGAAATTTGAATTAAATTTTAAGTATTGATTTCTATTAACGAATTATATGCATCTGGTAAAAATGAACTTTCAAATCTAATATTTACTGTATTATTACTTTGCTTAATAAAAAAGTTTTCTAAGTGCTTTCTTTTTATTATATTGGATTCGTGAGCTAGAATTCTTACTTTATCATAGTTAAAGCAATGCGAAGTATCTAAACGATGTCTTGTTAATCCTGTGTATTTTTCAGGATCTAGTAATATATTATTTTTATGCTCTTTAATACGATCTTTTAGTAATCTTCCTGTTTGTCCTATATATACCTTATTACACATTTTACATGGAATCTCATATATAGGGTCATCGAAAAGTATCGGACCCCCTTAATATCTTCAGTTAGAATGCACTGAGGAGAAAATGTCCAATAGCAAAGTTGTATGGTTTCAAGCGGGGAGTAAGATGATGACCTTGACTTTGACCTTGACTATGTCCTTCAAGGACATTTCAAGGTCGATCTTATTTTTTCAAATAGAACCCCCTACATTTTATTGCATATTCTTATAGCTTATCTCGAGTGCTTTCCAAAACACTATAATAAAATATTTTTTTATTAAGTACTTTTTGAGTTATAAAGGTTTGAAATTAACAATTTTTTGACACAAAATGTAGAATATCTTGTAAAATATTATTTAGTTTTCAGTAATCATAACCTTAATACTTTTGTGCGCGGAATAATGAGAGCAATTAATTGGTCGGACTCGCACACAACTCTTGCCTTAACTGGTCGGACTCGCACACCACTTAACAAATTGTTAACTTCAAACCTTTATAACTCAAAAAGTACTTAATAAAAAAATATTTTATTATAGTGTTTTGGAAAGCTCTCGAGATAAGCTATAAGAATATGCAATAAAATGTAGGGGGTTCTATTTAAAAAAATAAGATTGACCTTGAAATGACCTTGAAGGACATGGTCAAGGTCAAAGTCAAGGTCATCATCTTACTTCCCGCTTGAAACCATACAACTTTGCTATTGGACATTTTCTCCTAAGTGCATTCTAACTGAAGATATTAGGGGGGTCCGATACTTTTCGATGACCCTGTATAACTCCACTATGTTGCATTTTTTCAAGTCTATCTTTGAAAGGTTTAATACGTCCCCCGTAATAAGCCGCGTAAAAATCTCCCGTTTAATACGTATTAGGTATTAATAATAAACAGAATTAAATCCACTGATACATTAGTAAATAAGGACACGACGTCTAAGGATATTAATTTAAAATTAGGTGGAATGTTTACTTTTTTAATTTTTTCTCTCATATCCCAAGAATCTTTTAAAAAAGTAAAAGAAAATCACAGAAGAATTTCACAAAATGGATCCTTCAGGAATTTGGTTTCCGAGTGAGTTTTCTATTGAAAGAATTTTCTCAAATTTCGACAAATCTACCTAAAATGATCAACCAACGAATTTTTCTACTTCGATGCCGAAAGAAAAGAGTTCTTCCCAATCATCTTTTAAAATTAAATTTTTTTCACTATAGAAATTTTAAAACGTTTAACGTCTCGCAAAAAATTAAAAATTTACAAAATAATTTTCAATTTAAAATGCTCAATTTAGAAATTACAGATATTATTTGCACTATAAGGAATTTAAGATTAAAGAAACAAAATTTAACGTTTAACATTATGAGATTTTTACCGTTTAGTATATACAGAGAATTTTTTAAGTTTGAAAACACAAAATTTTTAAGAATATTAAATCAACATAAAATTAGACTTCAAAAAAAATTTAATTGAATTAGTAATAACATTCGTCGTTCATCAAATATAGAGGATATTAAGATAAATAAAAACTGGTTTAAAAATTACACTAATACCGAGATACCAGAAAATATTAAACGAATTGTAAGTTTAGGGAATAAGTTTGTCTTACCTGTTAATAAAATTGATCAATTTCCGGTTAATCATATTACTGCAAGTATAGAAAATGGAATAACAGCAATTAAAGATGTATATGATGACGATAATAATATCTTAGTTGATAATAAAAATAAAATAAGGAATGATTGTGTTAGAATGATAACTACCTTTGCTAAAAAATGTAATGAATATTGTAATATTTCTAACAACTCAGATATTAATAAAGAAAAAATAGATCAATTTTATCAGAAAAATAAGAACATATTTTTTACGAAGGCTGACAAAGGTAATCAAACTGTGGCTCTGGAAAAGAATTTTTATTTAACAGAAATGGATAAAATGTTGCAAGATAAAAATGTGTATATTCCTTCAAAATTCGAATATACCAGCACAGTTCAAACTAAAGTAAATTTGTTAGTCAACAAATGGGAAAAATTTGAATTTATTAAAAATATAACAGCTAGAAATATAAAAGTTCATAATAGTGTGATTCCGAGAGCATACGGTCTCCCGAAAACATATAAACAAGAACTGCAATTTAGAATCATCATTTCAAATACAAATGCCCCAACATATAAACTCGCAAGATTTTTTTCACATATATTAATGAATATAGTTGGAAAATCTTCTACTTTTGTAAAAGATTCTTGGGATATGAGAGAAAAAATTAAAAAAGTAAACATTCCACCTAATTTTAAATTAATATCCTTAGACGTCGTGTCCTTATTTACTAATGTATCAGTGGATTTAATTCTGTTTATTATTAATAAAAAAATGGAACCAAATTAAACCTTTCACAAAAATTCCAAAAAATGAATTTTGTGAAGGATTAAAATTGGTTTTGAATTCAACTTTTTTTAAATTTCAAGATAAAGTGTATAAACAAGTTTATGGAGTCCATATGGGATCCCCATTATCACCAATAGTTTCAAATTTGATTATGGAATATTTAGAGCAAATTAATAAATTACAATTTAAATTGCCGTTCTTTAAAAGATACGTAGATGATATTATCACAGCAATTCCTTTAGATAAAGATAATGAAATTTTACAAGTTTTTAATTCTCAAAACAAATTTCATGGATTTATAAATAGAATAAAATTTACAATGGAGAGCGAAATAAACAAAAAAATTAGTTTTTTGGACATTTTAATAATAAGGAATCCGGATGGATCAATAGATACAGATTGGTTCCATAAAAGTTCTTGGTCGGGTAGATACCTTAATTTTAATTCTCATCATCCCATGAACTATAAAATAAGTGTTATTTACGGCATGATAGATCGAGCTACAAAATTGGCAGAAATTAAGTATAGAGAAAAGAATCTTAGGTTAGTTAAAAAGATCTTAAGAGAAAATGGCTATTCAATTGACTTAGTTTCAGAATGTATTACAAAAAGAGTTCATCTTTTATATAATACATATAAACCTAATAACAATAGGAATAATAAAGTGCTAAAAACTACTAGTATGCCATATATCCGGGGTTTAAGTGAAAATATTTCCAAGAGGCTCAGAAAAGATCAAATTAGAGTGGTCCATACACTTTATAATTCGAACATGGGACGTATTAAACCTTTCAAAGATAGACTTGAAAAAATGCAACATAGTGGAGTTGTATATGAGATTCCATGTAAAATGTGTAATACGGTATATATAGGACAAACAGGAAGATTACTAAAAGATCGTATTAAAGAGCATAAAAATAATATATTACTAGATCCTGAAAAATACACAGGATTAACAAGACATCGTTTAGATACTTCGCATTGCTTTAACTATGATAAAGTAAGAATTCTAGCTCACGAATCAAATATAATAAAAAGAAAGCACTTAGAAAACTTTTTTATTAAGCAAAGTAATAATACAGTAAATATTAGATTTGAAAGTTCATTTTTACCAGATGCATATAATTCGTTAATAGAAATCAATACTTAAAATTTAATTCAAATTTCACCGTTTGATTCGAAAACTATAATTCAATAGAAGTGTATATATATGTAGAATGTATTGTTTAATATTAGATAGTAACTACTCCTCGAACTTATACATTGTCAGTATTATACAGGGTGGCCGATTTATCTGAAGACATCGAAATATCTCGAGAACTATGCACAGAATCAAAAAAGTTGTCGGATGAAAGTTGTTCGACACGAAGGGGGGCATCCAGTGATAATTAAATTTACCCCCTCCCCCATCCCCTGGGGGTGGAGTGGGGGCAAAAACAATAAAACTTAAATAGGAACCCCCAGTTTTTATTGCAGATTTGGATTCTCCGGAAAAAAGTACACGAATTTGACCTAGGATCTATTGCATTTTGGTTCACAGGTGGCGCTGTAATCGATAAAAATCCAAATTTATCCGAAGACATTGAAATACCTCGAGAACTATGCACAGAATCAAAAAAGTTGTCGGATGAAAGTTGTTCGACACGAAGGGGGGCATCCAGTGATAATTAAATTTACCCCCTCCCCCATCCCCTGGAGGTGGAGTGGGGGCAAAAACAATAAAACTTAAATAGGAACCCCCATTTTTTATTGCAGATTTGGATTCTCCGGAAAAAAGTACACGAATTTGACCTAGGAGCTATTGCATTTTGGTTCACGGGTGGCGCTGTAATCGATAAAAATCCAAATTTATCTGAAGACATTGAAATACCTCGAGAACTATGCACAGAATCAAAAAAGTTGTCGGATGAAAGTTGTTCGACACGAAGGGGGGCATCCAGTGATAATTAAATTTACCCCCTCCCCCATCCCCTGGGGGTGGAGTGGGGGCAAAAACAATAAAACTTAAATAGGAACCCCCAGTTTTTATTGCAGATTTGGATTCTCCGGAAAAAAGTACACCAATTTGACCTAGGATCTATTGCATTTTGGTTCACAGGTGGCGCTGTAATCGATAAAAATCCAAATTTATCCGAAGACATTGAAATACCTCGAGAACTATGCACAGAATCAAAAAAGTTGTCGGATGAAAGTTGTTCGACACGAAGGGGGGCATCCAGGGGGCAAATAGGGACAATTTGATCCCTTTATGAAAATTTAATCTTAAAAATTCTAATATTAGAATTTTTAATATTAGAATTTAGTAATATCAATTGCGAAAATTGTTATTCTGAATATGAAATTTTAATAATGTCCATTCGAAAAATTAAGATTATGAATTATTGATATTCTTCATATTAAAAATCAAAACTGATTACATAAAAATTGTGCATACAATATGGAAGCAATTTTATAAATAAGTTTTCTACCTTCAATAAAATTACATTTTAGGTTTTAAATTTATTATTTAATAAACAAAAAGAGGACATCACGCAATACATTAAAAAACGCGTCATGTCCCTTCACTCAGCTCATTCATTCTCTCTCTATATGTTTTTTCCGAAATGAGAATAAATAAGCTGAGCATTGACGGTCAAACCAGCTTCTATTAAACAAAACGAAACTCTTACTTCATTTGGGGATTTCGTCGCCATCTACCGGACCCCGAGAGAACTCACTTGGTTTCATACATGTACATCGCTTGCATTTCGGCCATCACCGGCGCCGGTTCTGTTACATAACGCTAGAGGGCGACATAACTCGAAAATAAAGTAGCATATCATTTTATACATAAGTTGAGTCACACGTAACCAGTTCACCTACATTTTTCTCTACTTTCCTGAAGGGAAGTAAATGGATATCGCGACTTTCTAATCCCCATATTAAAATTTAGTATTCATGGTCTCTCAGTGTAAGACTGTTTTTGAAGTCCATTGTATTGGTAGTAATTCGGTCGGAGGTCACTTTGCTTTTAGAATAACAACTTTCCGTTTACGTGACTATTTTTTGTCTACCCTTCATTGCTTAAATCGAATTGCAAGTTAAAAATGAATCCTGCTACAGTTCCCGAAAAAATGGAAATGATTCTTATTTATGGTGAATGTAAGAGGAATATTGACGATGCTGTTGCGTTGTATGCTGAGCGTTTTCCAGATAATGCTCGCTCGCGTTCTTTTTTTTACAAAGTTGTGAATGCCTTTCACTCTGATGGCAGCGTACAAATGAAAAAAAGGAAGCGCAGATTAACAGTTACAGGAGAAGCTAACGAAGTAGCTGTACTAGCAGCTATTCACCAAAATCCACATGTAAGCACACGACAATTACATCGCGAAGAAAAACAATTTTTCCTAATTTGAAGTAAGCGGTTAAGAAAAGAATTTATTGAATCACTGTTAGTTCAGTGTCTTCATTTTTTAAAAGAGGTACTAGTTTTTTTTTATTTTTTTAATTTTTGTTATTTTTTCATTTTTTATTTATTAAAAAAAAATTATTTTTTTCATTTTTTGCTAATTTTGATCTTTTGTCTTTCTTTTCATTATTTCTTTTAAAAATCCCCCATACAGATAATGAAAGACGGAATCATTGAATTTTGTAAATTTTTGTATCGTCAGGTCGCCATATTGGATCCGCCATTTTGAATTTTCAAAATCTGAGACTGGATTCGTAATCAGCGACCCCGAAAAGCCCCTATACAAATAATGAAAGACGGAATCATTGAATTTTGTAAATTTTTGTATCGTCAGGTCGGCATATTGGATCCGCCATTTTGAATTTTTTAAATCTGAGACTGGATTCGTAATCAGCGACCTAGAGGACCGCTCTGTACCAAACATCAGTTAATTTGTGTGTAAAATGAGCTCACAGCCGAATTAATTTAAAAAATTCTACATTTTTTCGTTATTAATTGCTTATAACTAATTATATATAGTGCTACTTGAAATTTTGGACCGAGAAACTTGTTCGGCAAACATCCAGTGTCCCATTAAAAAAAAATGAACGATTTAGAGCCTAAAAAGATCATACTGTACAGAAAAAACTGAAGACAATTAGGGCGCCACCATAGTGGTGTCTGCCCCGCAAAGGGTTAAGTTAATAAAAATATATAATTTTATTAACAAGAAAACAATAAAATTTGTAAAATAAAATTTAACTTCAAATTACCGAAAGAATAATTCTAAGGCACACAATAGTATCTAATGCAATAATTTATGTTTCACACAGTTTTGCAGCTTTCTTTATTAGCACATTTAATGTTTTCTTTTTAGACATTTCTTGTCTCACAAACTGCCTCATCCTGTTTCCATATAAAGTGTAACAGTATAAACTACTATATCCACCTAGTTATCAACATATGTTTTACATGGAAAATTGATTTTTTAATCGCAAACCAATTCATTTACAATTAATTCAAAATATTTCGTAGAACGACAGTATTTTGTTATATAAATAATCATTTACGTGTTTAAATCTGCGGCTGCGGTATATTCTATATCCTTCCCGTGAAGCAGGACGTACACAGCGCGCTGTAGTAGAGAAGTTCGGAACTAGAAACTACAATCACTAATGGTACATGTCGAATACAAGTGTTTCATAGGAAGTCGGAGAGGGCTGATTTTATCTAATAAACAACGGTAAACTTGTCCTTGACCTAGGGCCAAATTTGAAAAAATTTAAAGGTCATTTCAAGGTCAAATCAAAATATGTTCAAATTTGAAGAAAAATAAGCAAAACTGATTTGACCTTGAAATGACCTTCAACTTTGACCTCAAGGTCATCGTTGTTTAACTCGAAGTCAATACCTAGACCACTTGATCGTCGACCCCAAACTCCTGGTGCATATTTTTTAGTTAAAAGTTATTAAAAGAATCATGAAACTCTATGGAGCTTGATATCTAGACCCCTTGATCAGCGACCCGGAACACTTGGTGCACGTATTTCAGCTAGAATCGTGAAAAATTATGCAGCGCGATATCTAGACCCCGTAATCAGCGAACTTAAACATCTGGTGCACGTATTTTAGTTAAAAAGGGGAAAAACTACTGAGAGCGATACCTAGTCCCCGTAATCGGTCACCTTAAAGACCTGGAGCAAGTATGTATTTTGCTAATCCGATTCAAAACTGCGGATCGTCATATCTCGAGACCGTAATGAGGAAAACATCTGTGCGTTGGGTGCCAAGCACATGTATACTAGCGCCAATCTAGTGATCGCAAAAAAAGTTAAAAGTTCCACGGATTTGCCCAAATATGGCGTTTTTAACACTCTACAATTATCTATTCCCGTAAGCAGCTGTCTTTATTATTTTATTTAATTCTAAGCTAATATTCATAATGTTCATAACCAATAGCAAGTAATCGACCAATCATAAGCCATGTAGATTTAACATGGGTTTTCCTATCCGCACTTCTACGTGACTCACCTGATATAAGATCTAAATATCGCTTTGTTTGTCAAATAATTCAATTTCTAGTAAAAATTAACAATAGGATAGAATCCAGTAGCCACGTAGTTCCGACCACTTGTTAAGTCCAGATAAGTGCAAATAGATTTTGGATAATTTTATTATATTTTTGTGGTATTATGGTACTTAAAACTTTAAATTTGAAAGTATGAAATTGCATTTCTTTACTTTAAAGGTATAGCATACTTTTTACGTTCTTCAAACTCTTTAAACTGAAATCTGAAAAATAAAATATGTCAAGTTTTACATTTAATCTTTATTCCTGCAAGTGAAAAAGGATTGGATAGAATTCATCAACTCCAAAATTATCAAAATTGGAATGATTGGAATCGAAAGGAATTAAATTGGAATTCAAAGGAATTAATTCAATTCTCTTTAATTCCAATTTTGACACTTTTGGAATAGACGAATTCTATACAATTCTTTTTCATTGCTAGTATTTCATGAATCTCGAAAATAATTAATTTCTATAACAGATTTGCAATTTTCTTCTCAAATTATACACGAATCCATTTAGCAGGATACAAATATTATTTCTAATGTCTTCTAATATTTCTTAAAATTGCGAAGTAAAAGTTATGTGCCAAAAACCTTATAGGTGGCCAGGGCTACCTAGCTCTCCACTTGTCAATTATGGACAATTAAATAGCAATATAAATTTTTAAGGCTCTGCAGTGACTTTAGTTAGTCCTTTGTATGAATCTGATATGTCATTATCGGATATTGACAAAAGTACGACTGAAGACACAGGTAAGTCAATAAATATATTTATTGAAGAAAGTTACGCTATTTTGTCTAGTATGTTCCAAATATCACATCACGAAGTAAAGTCCGGCTTTTGTAATTCTATTGTCGGATTTTACGTATATTACATTTCCGACATATTTCGAGTTTTCATAAACTTTTTTGGCTTTTGAAAGCGAAATTAAAGGGGAAGAGTACACCAACAACGATTCGGTTCCAAAAACATGTTGTTTTTTAACCTCAAAATTATCACAAAATTTGGTCCCGAAGTTGCATGTAAAAATATTAGCAAATGGAACAACCTACGGAAAAATCACTCGTTCATTTAAAAAAAAAAATTATAACTTTAACCCATTAACGCCCAAAGGACACTTTTTCTTGCTTCAATTTCAATCGAGTATTTCGTATCAAAATCGAAGTTCAACAAAATTGAAAGGTTCATATCATACTATTTTCAAGGTCGCTCTTTAAGATTCCAAGGTCAAAAATGAGTTACAGCCATCAGAAATTCCAATATGGTGCCGAATTATAAAAACATTTCTAAAAAAAAGGGAAATATTTATTTTTAGCCATTTTTTTCGAGCCATTACAATGTTAGGATTCTATTAAAACTATGCACAGCGGTGCACAAAATTTTCATTTTATGAAAAATTTGACTTTTATCCCCTACATCATTCTAACGACTTCAAAATGACGTCAACAATGAAAATTTATTTAAAAAATTTTTGGACGCTCTAACTCACAAACTGCGAGCTTTTTTTAAAAAACTGCTAAGAATAAAAAGTTTTTAGCATTCACAGAAAAATGTAGTGAAATTTTTTCAGATTTTTTTTATGACATTTTTTTTTTTTATTTATTATTTTAACGGGCGGAATCGCCCTTTTTACAGAATTTTTCCATTATGAGTCATTACACATTTTTGCGAGAGCTGCAGATCGACTTGAGAAGATAGCGCCATACTTCACATTTGTGTATGAAATGTAGGACTGCAGAAACCTACACCAAGTACAGCAGCGGTCATGAGTTGATTTCCGCCAGATAAACAATATTTTCGAAACGTAAACAAACAACGTGGCTCGTCTTACCAACAGCGGCTGCTGCTTGAAAACGAAATCGAAAAATTGTTCGCCCGACGGGGATCGAACTCACGACCTACGACTTCGTAGTCCAGCGCGTTAACCGCCTGAGCCACGAAGCCGATTTTGACAATTTTTTTCAAAATTGTAATTTATTTATAAAAATTTCTGAAAACAATTTAGTGTATTCTCTGATAAATTCTAAGAGTTTTTTGATCTTTCCAATTTTTTCCAAAAGTTGACAGTTTTCGAGAAAAAAAAACCTAAATATAATATTTGAAATTAATTTCCTCGAAAACTATCAACTTTCGAAAACAATTGCGAAGAACAAAAAACTCTTAGAATTCATCAGATAATACCTTAAATTTTTTTCAAAATTTTTCGTAAATAAATTACAGTTTTTTAAACATTTTGAAAAAAAAACGACATATTATCAAAAAAATATGAAAAAATTCTATTATATTTTTCGGTGAATTCTAAAAACATTTAATTCTTAGCATTTTTTAAAAAAAGTTCGTAGTTTTTGAGTTAGAGCGTCAAGAAATTTTTCAAAGAAATTTTCATTGTTGACGCCATTTTGAGGTCATTAGAGTGGTGTGGGGGATAAAATAAAAATTTTTTATTAAAATTCAAATATTTTGTGCACAGTTGTGCATAGTTTCGATAGAAATACAATATTGTAATGGCTCGAAAAAAAATTGCTAAGAATATTTACTAATTTTTTGGAAATTTTTTCAAATTCGGCACCATACTGGAATCCTGGTTGCTGAAAATCAATTTTGACCTCTCAATCTTGAAGAGCGACCACGAGAACAGTAGGATACATACCTTTCAATTTTTGTGAACTTCGATTTAGCTACGAAATACTCGATTGAAATTGAAGCAAGAAAAAGTGTCCTTTGGGCGTTAATGGGTTAAGCCAAGTAAAGATATCATCATGAGTGAAAAACGAAAGTGAAGGGGAAGAATATACTTTTCATACAAAAAATAGTCTGTTCAGTTTTATTTAAAAAATGCTTTATTTTTCAATATTCAAATTGCCAAAAAAATGAGTCACAAAATTGCATTGTCGTGAGACGGTCTGAGGGTCATTGGCGTAGCTGCTATTGGGATCTGACATGAAACATGCGATGCCTAGTGGCAAAATGCAAAAGCTGCGAAAGCCCAAAGTTTGTATTATTCAGCATGGTAGAAACAGTTATTTTTGGTCTTAAAGTAATTAATTTTTGTATTAAGGCTGTCGGGGGTAGTTTCTACGAGCCTTGTAAGCTCGAATACAGATCACATTACACAATATAATTTTCAGAAATTGGGCTTATCGCCGCCATATTGGCAACTTTGAGTTAAGCCACGCCCTCATGTTAGATCTCAATTGAGCAGGCAGGTCCTCAGGAGGCACGACTTTTGTTTCGGTGGGCGACACCCTTCGGGGTGCCCCAGCAACAGATCTCGCGGTCTTGAATGGCTGTCAAGTTCATTCTTTCGATAAGCATCGTTTGCAAATAAACTAGCAGATACATATCTATCATTATCGGAGCATAATGTCAAAATGATATGTAATCATCTGCGAACACTTGGACGACTTCTCATGTCCATTAAAGAGATCACTTCTAAAATTACCGACTTTTCTTCAGTTATCGACCCTCAAGCATTCGATGATGTCATGCTAGCAGTAAAAGATGTAGCAGGATTTGATGAAACAACACGTTCTTTCAAATCTCCATCTACAGCCAGCCAACTCGGAGGATTACTTCGCAAAATTACTCGACGTTTCCTGACTGAATGCATCAAGTCCAAAAATCACGAAAGAAAACAAGATGCATTAAATTTTTAATTATTAACGATGAATATGCTACCCGAATATCTAAGGTGGTTACGGAGACTCAATCCAAAAGAAATCGAAGGAAAATTGTACAACTTCCAGACGAAGAAGACATCAAAAAACTGTTTAAATTTTTGAAAGAAAACCGAAATGAAGGCTTCCAAAAATTCAAACGCAAATTTTCCTATACAGCTTGGCTGCAACTACTCGTAGCTACTGTCATCATCGTTCAAGTCTTCAATCGGCGACGCCCAGGGGAAACTGAACGTATCTTTCTTAAAGACTTTGAAAACCATAGAGGATTAAAGAATTGTAATGAAGTTTCTACACTATCAATAGAATGTAAAGAACAAGCCGAAAAATATGTTCGTTTAGATATGAGGGGGAAAAAAAATTGAAACCGTCCCAGTTCTCTTAGATCATGCAATGCTAAATTCCTTACAACTTCTAGTGCGTCACCGAAAACATGCAAACATAAAATCGTCAAATCGGTACCTTTTTGCGCTTCCGCACACAGATCACAAAAAACAGAACCTTGTAAAAATGCTTATAAATTGCTAGTCCAATTTGCCGTCGATTGCGGCGCGAAAAACCCTTCAACACTACGAGCCACACAATTGAGAAAGTACATGGCAACAAACTGCGCGATGTTTGACTTAAGTGATGCTGGAGTGTCGGAGATATCAAACCATCTGGGTCATTCTACAACCATCCACAAAGACATTTACAGGCAAACGATTATTTCAAGAGAAATTGCTACCACGTCTCAGATTTTGGAAGCATTGAATCCGGGAAAAGATGATTCCTCTGATAGCGACGATGACGAGATTTCCGCTAAACAAGGACACAAACAGAAAGATTGTTCGCAACGAAAGGCAAACATTTTACGTACAATCCGAAAGCGTAAGTTAGGTGAGGACCATAGTCATAATATCTTTTAACGGGACTCTAATGGAGAACTTGTACCAACATTTTTGGATGAAATTTATTTCCGGTATCGCCTTTTCCTGAATGGATAATTGTATATGAACATACAAATTTTACAAATTATGTATTGTTGTTTCTGATTTCAAATCGAAAAGATCTACGAATGAATTGCAAATAGGATATCACAGACAGGGAGTGAAAATATCCTGGAGGTGGTTTCACGTTTCTGCTAGTTTCCCTTCTTAAATAATGCATTTTTACCCTTAAGGGGTTTTTTATTCTAGCTAAGGGTTGGAGCATGATATTCGATATAAGTCTTATCGTTTGGTAAACCGCTCAAGGGTGCGTTTTAACCAGTAAAGTAATTTTGTGCTACTTTCCTTTCTTAAATAATGATTGTTTTCCCTTAAGGGTGAATTTTTTCCAATAACGGTTGGAGAACAAAATTCGGTATTAGTCTTATTGGATAGTAAATTACTCACGAGTACCTCTTCAACTATGAAATAATTTTGTGCTACTTTCCCTTCTTAAATAATGCATTTTTCCGTTGAGGGTGTTTTTTTTTACAACAAGGGTTCGAGCACAAAATTCGGTATGAGTCGTATTGGTTAATAAATGACTCAAGGGTACGTTTCCAACGATAAAACAATTTTGTGACTCTTTCCCTTCTGAAATAATGCACTTTTTCAGTTAAGGATGGGTCTTTTCCAATAAGGGTTGGAGCACAAAATTCGGTCATTAGTCTTTCGTTAGTAAACCACTCAGCGGTACGTTTTCATCTATAAAAAAATGTTGTGCTACTTTCCCTTCATAAATGATGACTATTTTCTGTTAAGCGTGCGATTTTTCGAATAAGGGTTGGAGCACAAAATTCGGTATTAGTGTTATTGGTTAGTAAATGACTCAAGGGTACGTTTTCAACTATAAAATAATTTTGTGCTATTTTTCCTTCGTAAATAATGACTATTTTCCCTTAAGGGTGCGTTTTTTGCAATAAGGGTTGGAGCACAAAATTCGGTAATTGCCTTATTGGTTAATAAATGAATCAGGGGTACGTTTTTAACAGTAAAATAATTTTGTACTACTTTTTCTTCTAAAATAATGCATTTTTTCCCCTTAAGGGTGGGTTTTTTCCAATGAGGGTTGAAACACAAAATTCGGTATTACTCATATTGGTTTTAAATGACTCAAGGGTACATTTTCAACTATAAAATAATTTTGTGCGACTTTCCCTTCTTAAATAATGATTATTTTCCCTTAAGGGTAGGTGTTTTCCAATGAGGGTTGAAGCACAAAATTCGGTATTAGAGTGATTGGTTAGTAAATGACTCAAGGGTACATTTTCAACTATAAAATAATTTTGTGCTACTTTCTCTTCTTAAATAATGCTTTTTTTCTCCCTTAAGGGTGCGATTTTTTTAATAAGGGTTGGAGCACAAAATTCGGTAATTATCTTATCCGTTAGTAAACCACTCAAGGGTACGTTTTCAACTATAAAATAATTTTGTGCTACTTTTCCTTCGCAAATAATGACTATTTTCCCTTAAGGGCGCGTTTTTTCCAATGAGGGTTGAAGCACAAAATTCTGTATTAGTCTTATTGATTAGTAAACGACTCAAGGGTACGTTTTCAACTATAAAATAATTTTGTGCTACTTTCTCTTCTTAAATAATGCATTTTTTCCCTTAAGGGTGGGTTTTATCCAATGAGGGTTGAAACACAAAATTTGGTATTAATCTTATTGGTTAGTAAATTAATTAAGGGTACGTTTTTAACTATAAAATAATTTTGTGCTATTTTCTCGTCTTAAATAATGCATTTTTTCCCCTTAAGGGTGGGTTTTATCCAATGAGGGTTGAAGCACAAAATTCGGTATTAGACTTATTGGTTTGTAAATTACTCAAGGGTACGTTTTCAACTATATAATAATTTTGTGCTACTTTCCCTTCTTAAATAATGCATTTTTTCCTTTAAGGTTAGGCTTTTTCAAATGAGGGGTGGATATACGGATACGGTTGGAATACGAATTTAACGTTTTGCATATCATTCAAAAGCACATAATTATGCACTTTTTCCGAATTGTACCTTATTAGTCCTTCATCGATTTTGTGAGTATGCTCTGCTAGCTTAGGTCACACCAGCAATACATTATAAAATGTCTATTCTTAGAAAAACGTTAGGAGCACAATATTTTTAAGTATAGCATATAATTAGCACATAAAAAGCACATAATTATGGTACTATTTTTTTCGTTTTGGGCGACCTTGATATGCCAGCTTGATAGACGTCATTTCTCACATGACGGCTCAAAGTTCGTTGATAACCACGAAGGCGATACAATTTTAATATCGGGCGTTGAAACCAAATCGATAAGTAATAAAAATAACGTACTTTTCAAATTTTCTGCAATCAAATAAACATTACTAATTCAAGTCCCGTGAAACTCAGAAATTTATATTTCACCGTTGACAAAATACAAATGGACGTGACCTTAGAATAAAATGAGAAGTATAGATGAACCTTATGAAGAAATTGCCAATATTTGGCTAGTGTTCCAGTTACACTATTATCAATTCGGGCGGCAACGCTAGTTATGAGAAACACGGGCGTAAGGGGGGTCGGTATGGTCCACACAGTCGGTATGGGAACCCTCTCCTCTACATTTAGTTAATCCCACGCGCGTTTCATCACGTGTACAAGCACTATTATTAGTCAACATTTTTTTTGCACTGCAAAAACGTTTGACTTAAATTTATTAACATACCGTTTAGTTGGTAATATAGGAATCTCAAAAATCCAGATTGTGAATTTCAAAATTTCTTTAGAAGCCCCATAATTAAATCTCTTTGTAGATGGATAAATTACTGAAACGTTGTGTATCGCACATGAAGTAAATGGAAACGATTCTGTTTCTGGCAAACATTTCAATCACAACACAAGCTATGCAACTGTATCGGATGATAATCGGTTTCGAAAAAGTAAGTTCTAAAAGGTAAAACTCAGCACAGAAAGTACTAAAGGAAAGAAACAAAACTCGACCACTGCGATTCGTCGATCAGGTAAAAACTTGTAGCTATTTTTTATTATTAAATTGATACTTTTATAGATAGATAAAATACTGGACTTTTAAATTATTATTACGCAGAAACAGCCACAGCAGACGATTCGATTTCTGACAGCGATTCAAGCGAGATCACAAGCCATGAAACGTTTCTATCTGATAATGACATTCAGTTCCAAAAGAACAAATAGTATAAAAGGATAAAAAGCTGCAAAGACAGTACAACACGACAGAGACAATCTTCGAGATCCGCAAGGCGACGATCGGGTAAGAAATCGCAATACTTTTTAGACCAAATCACCTCATTTAGGCATATTCGTAGCAATATATATTGCGTCATTCCCTATTCCTGTTGGCGGTCGATCTTCAACAAGCATCCATTGTTACCCCCGACCGACCTCTCATCAGCATTACCATTTTCATTCCTGGCCGATCGCTGATCAATACCTCCATTTCTTTTCCGATCAATCATTTATCCGACACCAATCCAAGAGGAACGCATAATTCGCTTCTCTCACCGTCGAATTACAGAAATCATTCTGCTTCTGTTTACAGATTTCAATCCTGAATCACATATCTATATCTTTTGGTTCCAAAAAAGAGGCAATTATTTTTTAGAAATATTATGTAGTTATATAGTTAGGTATATATTACGTAAGTATAATTTTTTAATTAGGTTTAATGGTAAGTTGTCCTATATTAACAATAAAAATAGACCCACAATAAATCCTATATATAAGATCCTAGGTAATGTGGAAAGAACGCATTAAGGGTAACCTTCGGGTCTATTTTTTCGAAAAATTCGATTTTTCAAAAATACCATATTTGTGTACTATATACATCTAGAATTCATGTAGGTATACTTGTACAACGATTATCGACCGAATATAAGTCGTAAAGTCGATTATCAGGTAGTACCTCTGAACGCGCACAGATGGCGTTTCGGCTAATTCTGCTTCGTAAAGGTTTCCCTCCGATTTCCCGCCTGTTTCACAGGTGAGGCTTGGTTCTCGCACGTTTGTCGCATTCCATGAGAACAGTCGAAGATTTGTTTATGTGTAAAAAGTGTGCGTACTGGCGAATATAACAGTAAGATAATGCTATAACGATGGATAGAAACAGTGATAAACAACAAAACGTGAGGCCAGGTCGTGAAAAAAAAGACGTTTTCGTGGTAATAAGTATACGAGTGAACGAGATAATAGTCAAGACCAGTGCATCGGCTAAGAAAATTATGAAAAATGATCCCAACTTCGAAGTGCACGTTGATCCGGTGTTGCAGTACTCCATAGTAAACTTCGCTTTGCAAAGCATTCTTATATGCAAAAGTTGCAAAAAAGATATAAAATTTTCAAAACGTGCTGAAAAGGGCTTGGGATTCCAGTTAGTCGTTTAATGTAAATGTGAATATTTTACTAACATTCCAAGCAGTCCACAAATTGAATCATCGTATGAAATAAATCGTCGGATTGTATTTTCAATGCGTATGATCGGTGTTGGCTTTCAAGGTTTATGTAATTTTTGTGGGCTTATGGATATAGGCCATGGAATAAGTACGAGCACTTATTACGATTTAAGAAGTCACATTTATATAGCTGTAAAGGCTGTTGTAAACGTAGTCTTTCAAAAAGAAGCTGAAGAAGAGAAAGAAAAAATTAAGTGCTGGTAACATCAAAAATCGTGTTACAGTTTCCGGCGATGGCTCTTGGGCTCGACGAGGCTTTTCTTCCCTTATTGGCTTGGCGAGTATAATTGGAAAATACACAGGGACACTTCTTAATGTTTGTGTGAAATCAAGTGTGTGCGCAGGATGTTCGAACTGGAATGACAGAAAATACGATTTTACGCACCGTTTTTAACATGCGATTAGATAGGCCGGTGCGTAAAATCGAATTCTTACGCACGCGTGCCGAATGATATTTTTCGATATATTATGCGTAAAATTTGTGCGCCGTTTTTTGTGGGTCAAATATGATGTTACGCACGTGTGATGACCGCAGCGCACGAGTGCCCGGCGCAGCCGGGTAGCACGAGAGCGCCCCGGTCAGCAGTAGTGTGTAAAATCGTATTTTACACACTAAATACGGTGCGTAAAATCAAATTTTATGCATAGTATATCGAAATAGTATTTTATGCAACAAGGGCGCAATTATCGATCTTCGACGAGTGTGAAGTTTGTCGCTCGAGCGGAGCGAGGGTGACAATCACAATCAAATATTTTTATATTCTCATTTGTAAGTTTAAGAATGTGTGAAAACTTGAAATAAATTGAATACATTTTACTATGAAAAAAAAATTTCTTGAAAAAACGTTAAAAAGACCCGAATGGTAGCCTTAAATAAACTTGTGACAAGCAGGAATTATAAATCGTGATCATGAAGTCACATTCGGAAACACGTTATCCAAGATGAATTAACCACAACCGACAACAGTAGCAAAATGGGTCGGCGCGATGAGTGGTTAAGCGTCCTGGTAAGGGTTTTTTACGTGAATGAAATCATATGGGAACACCTCGCTTGCTATGGCTAGACCAGCTTTAAAATAGACTAAAAAGTCATAAAAGCGGAGGATAGTTCCCGTCCTTTATGCTTTATACTTTTTTGTATATGGACCACATCGGTTACCATTTTACCATGCTTTAGTTCTAATTTATTCCAAGAATTCTGAATTTCTAGTCAATCGCTTTTCTGTATTCATTTCTCTGTGCAGTTTTAGTTCATCTGAAATTGGTTTTATCATGCGTGTGAAACTATTTCCGAAATAGTTTACAGATAAATCTGTCTATTGATAGCTTATTTTTCACGATGCAACTGCAATACTTGCAGAAGCAAACGGTGACATATGTTTCTAGTCCACTCGTATAGTGTTATTTTGAATTTTGGAATAGTTCAGTTAATGTTGGCATACGTTTTCTTTTGAAATTTTTCTCGTTCCCATTGACTTTAATGTCTTTAATTTATAGGAAACATCCTTAAAGGACGCGAGTGGAGCGCATATACTTGTTCTTTGAAATATTTAAATCATCTTCTCCTATCATTAAGGTCATATCCTAGTAAAAATGGGAGCGTTACTAGAGCGCTACAGAAGCGTGGTATTAAGAGGTACAAAGCAGTTAAGTAAGAGAAAAACGTTAATTCCGCTTCGTCAATCGTGTCAATGGAGTTCCTAAAGAGTGAATAAGGACTATTTAAGAGTTTACTCCCAAACATTCTGACCAGTTGTACAAGCGTTCATGAAGCGTGAATGAAACGTGCACGAAACGTTGAAATATACAGGGTGGCCGATTTATCTGAAGACATAGAAATATCTCGAGAACTATGCACAGAATCGAAAAAGGTGTGGGATGAAAGTTGTTCGACACGAAGGGGACATCCAATGATAATGAAATTGACCCCCTGGGGGTGGGGTGGGGGGAAAACAATAAATCTTAAATAGGAACCTCCATTTTTTATTGCAGATTTGGATTCTCCGGAAAAAAGTACACCAATTTGACCTAGGAGCTATTGCATTTTGGTTCACAGGTGGCGCTGTAATCGATAAAAATCCAAATTTATCTGAAGACATTGAAATACCTCGAGAACTATGCACAGAATCAAAAAAGGTGTGGGATGAAAGTTGTCCGATGCGAAGGGGGGCATCCAGTGATAATGAAATCAACCCTCTCACCCGCCCCCAGAGGGAGGGCGGAGGGGGGACAATAAAACTTAAATAGGGACCCCTCATTTTTTATTGTAGATTTGATTTCCTCGGAAAAAAGTGCACCAATTTGATCGACGAGTTTTTGCATTTTGGTTCAACGATAAAAATGTTACAAATTTAACAACGTTATGTTACAAATAACAACGTTACAAATTGAGAATGTCACCAGAATTCGTTCCAGATCAACGAAAGTAAACCTCACTTTCTTGGTGATTAAGGGGGAATAATTTCAAGTCTTCAACGTGAAGCCCTATTATCAATCTTTTATCCTTCTGACAAATTGATCAGATGACAGCTACAGATAATTGATTTGCCGCAAGGATATCCCCAGGCCCGCTAGTTAGTACTTTTAAATCGCCGCAATACACTGAGAGACCGACTTTATTAAAATTTAGTATTATTTTACCAAATTTTAATATTTTTTATATTAAAATAGGGAAAATTTGATCCCTTTATGAAAATTTAATATTAAAAATTCTAATATTTAGTAATACCTATTGCGAAAATTGTTATTCTGAATATAAAATTTTAATAATGTCCATTCGAAAAATTAAGATTATGAATAATTGATATTCTTCATAACTGATTACATTAAAAATTGTGCATACAATATGGAAGCAGTTTTATAAATATGTGAAGTTTTCTACCATCAATAAAATTACATTTTATGTTTTGTTCAGGAGAAAGCCGCCATCTCCGGCGCGAGAGGTTCGATGTCGGTAGGAACTGGAGAAGAGGGGATCGGCGCGCCCAGGGAAGACCTCGGATTCGTGGCGGGAGGACCGCGGTAAGTTGAGTCGTCTGCCGACCGTGACAGTGTGAAGATCGGGAGTTTTTTCCTTTTTCCTTTCGACTTCTTGGCGTACTACACTTCACTTGGCGGTTCGCACAAGCGCATTTGGAAACGCCTAATATTTTTCCTGCATCTCTGCCTGCGGGGCTTCGGAGGAGACAGAAGAGTTCATCATGGCAAAAGGTACTTTGTGCAATGTATTTGTTTCTTAATTTCGCCTTTCTCCGCGTCACGTCCTCTTTCTCCCTGCCGTATCGGATGACAAAATATACATGAACCAAATTATTAACATTGGTTCTTTGTAATGAAACTTCAACAGGTAAATAAATAATTGATTCATATTCAAAGTGTATTCATTTCACAACCAAGGTCTCTTTAATAAGTAAGTGACTTGCTTTTCCATCTTCCCCTCAGTCACCTTTTCAGCTTCACGTCTTGTGTCTTGTTATCAATACAGGTATCGCCATACCTAAGGGTTTCTTTTCTTTAGAAATTAATATTTACCATACATGCAATTGGGGATTCGATTTCACAATAAAACATGTTTTAAATTTATTATTTAATAAATTAAAGAGGACATCATGCAATCCATTAAAAAACGCGTGATGTCCCTTCACTCAGCTCATTCATTCTGTCTGTGTAAATTTTTTGCGAAATGAGAATAAATAAGCTGAGCATTGACGGTCAAACCAGCTTCTATTAAACAAAACGAAGTGCGACTATGTTTGGGGCAGGCGTATGTAACTCCGTACTTGGCAGATAGTGTCTCCCTTCGCGCCCACCTAGCGGTGCATGAGGGCGCCACTGACAATGGTGGGTGAGCCCCCTCCGGACGCGTCGTTCCACCATTCCTTGGAAACTGCGCAGCGCGAAGGACGATTTAAATTTGAGTTTCCGCCGTTTTAAGATTCCCGCCGCTTTTATTATTTCAAATCGAGAGTAACAACGTGCAGTGGAAAAGTGAAAAAGAAACAGCACAAACGGAGTTTTTAAGTTTTTAACTGTAAATGAGAACTCTTTGCACAGAAAATATATTTTGTATTGTTTTTATATTCTTCACGTAACAACTTCATTACTTTATGAAAATTACTTACGAAAATTTGTTTTTTTTTAATGGATGGATTTGTTGATTGCTTTTATACATATGTAATGTAATTATTATAATGATATAACATTACTCATGTATTTCAGTTTTTTAAATACAAATCATTTCAGCTTTTATGTTTATAAATTATACATACATTACGTTTAGATTGAACAAGAACAGAAATTAAATATTGACATACTGTCTGCAGTTGTTGACACTGCAAAACTTCCTTTTATTACATACACATACCCTTACAATAATACATATAAACATGCTTACACCCTTAACACCAAGAACAAATTTGAAACTATGAAATGAAAATTTTTAACCTAATAAAACAAATATAATAAAACGGCGTAAACATGTGTATTGTGTACCGGAGCCCCGGCCCGGCGGCATCGACGTGTGGTACATAGACGGAGCAGACCATTATCACTAGCGCCACCACGGCGAATCAGGTGAGCATTAAGGAGTCGTTCCGTTTGCGTTAGTTGCACAGGCCTGGGGATTTCGTCGCCATCTACCGGACCCCGAGAAAACTCACGTGGTTTCATACATGTACATCGCTTGCATTTCGGCCATCACCGGCGCCAGTTCTCTTACATAACGCTAAGGGGCGACATAACTCGAAAATAAAGTAGCATATCATTTTATATAAAATAAGTTGAGTCACACGTAACCAATTCACCTACATTTTTCTCTACTTTCCTGAAGGGAAGTAAATGGATATCGCAACTTTCTAATCCCCATATTAAAATTTAATATTCACGGTCTCTCAGTGTAAGACTGTTTTTGAAGACCATTTTATTGGTAGTAATTCGGTCGGAGGTAATTTTGCTTTTAGAATTACAACTTTCAGTTTACGTGACTATTTTTTGTCCACCCTTCATTGCTTAAATCGAAATGCAAGTTAAAAATGAATTCTGCTACAAGTCCCGAAAAAATCGAAATGATTCTTGTTTATGGTGAATGTAGGAGGAATATTGACGATGCTGTTGCGTTGTATGCTGAGCGTTTTCCAGATAATGCTCGCTCGCGTTCTTTTTTTTACAAAGTTGTGAATGCCTTGCACTCTGACGGCATGGCGTACAAATGGAAAAAAGGAAGGGAAGGATTAACAGTTACAGGAGAAGCTAGCGAAGTAGCTGTACTAGCAGCTATTCACCAAAATCCACATGTAAGCACACAACAATTACATCGCGATTCCGGCATTTCCAGGGATAGTATTCAAAGAATATTGCATCATCATAAGTTTCACCCATATCACATTTCACTGCATCAGGAACTACATGGCGATGATTTTCATAACCGAGTGGTGTTTTGTGAATGGGCACTCCAAAAAATGCAAACGAATCACAATTTCTTTGTTAATGTATTATTTTCAGATGAATCTACATTCACGAACCATGGTGGCGTCAATAGGCATAACATGCATTATTGGAGCGTAGAAAATCCTCATTGGTTACGACAAGTTAATCATCAACGTTCTTGGATGGTGAGGAATCATAGGAAATAAACTCATTGGTCCTTATTTCATTGAAGGTAATTTGAATGGAACATATTATCGAGATTTCCTAGAACAAGAACTACCATTACTACTTGACGATGTTGTTATGGACGTCCGACGGACAATGTGGTTTCAGCATGATGGTTGCCCAGCATATTTTTCGAGAGTAGCAAGGGAAGTACTAGACCGTGATTACAATGGTCGATGGATTGGTAGAGGTGGCCCCATTAATTGGCCGGCGAGGTCACGTGATTTAACATATCCGGATTTCTTCCTATGGGGTTACCTGAAAGGTAAGATTTATGAAAAAGTACCAACGACTCGTGAAAACATGGTGGAACGCATAAGAACTGCTTGCGCAGAAATTTCTGCAGATATGATACTATCCTGTATAAAGTCATTTGAAGAAATAATAAATAAATGAAGGTCAACATTTCACTCAACATTTCACTCACTTCACAACAACACTTACTCAAGTAAGTGAACAGTAAGAGGCAAGGGGACTCGCGTAAAACAAGCACCCCAAAGGGAACAGAAAAATACTACGTCCACGTCATTGTTCCTGGGTAACCCTAAATGTATTTTTCCCGGCTTTGTTAGAATGACCGTATTCCATATCCGCTACGTGGGGCGAAAGTCGTTCTCATTACTCCCGTGGGACGAAAAGTGCTCCCCGCGGGAGTAATGGATGCGGCCAGGAAAAAACTAGCGTATGCTTGAGAGGAATGCGCGCGCACATCGTGAGAGGGCTGCCCCCGCTTCGCTCGCGCAGCAAACCTTTCACTCAGGGATCACGCTCTTTCCTCCCTTAAAGCATAATATACTATTTTTGACACACAACCAAATCCATGATTATTTTTCAGATAATTTCCATTGTAGCAGCTAGAAAACACATTACAAGAATAATATAAAGTCAAAGAAAAACGAACATTTCGTAGTGGTAGCATTGAATAGTATTTTTAAAATAAAATACGTCTACTATTATTTATCAGATGTGATGTGAATTCTGGAGACGTCGAATTTTAGGGATTTTTTACTTTCGCTTTTTGTCGACTACAGCGTCACCTGTGAACCATAATGTAATAGCTCCTAGGTCTAGTTGGTGTACTTTTTTCCGAAGAATCCAAATCTGCAATAAAAAATGGAGGTTCCTATTTAAGTTTTATTGTTTTTGCCCCACCCCACCTCAGGAGGGGTGGGGTGCAAAAATAACAAATACAGTAGAACCTACGATATCGCAAACGGTCGGTTCCAGCCTACCTACGATATCGCCAAAAGAAACCCCTTCTCCTTGTACCCCTTCTCTATATACCTCGCGCCCCTATTTCGGAGACGCGCATGCGCTTCTCTATATGTATGTGTGTACGTATGTAATGCACAGACGATGGTGGGGGAAAAAACTTTCCCTCTTTTGGCGATATAAGAGGTTCTTCATTTGCGATATAATGGGTTTGGCGATATCCGAGTTTGCGATAACGTAGGTTCTACTGTAGTTGGAACAAGGAATCGGTCTTTTTCAGCGGGTGCTTAAGATAACATGTTGGGGCAAGTTGTGATTCGTTTGATGTCAACATTAACATCAAAGTTCTTCTAAGTTATTAGCTGATACCAGGCCTGTGCAACTAATGCAAACGGAACGACTCCTTAATGCTCACCTGATTCGCCGTGGTGGCGCTAGTGATAATGGTCTGCTCCGTCTATGTACCACACGTCGATGCCGCCGGGCCGGGGCTCCGGTACACAATACACATGTTTACGCCGTTTTATTATATTTGTTTTATTAGGTTAAAATTTTTCATTTTATAGTTTCACATTTGTTCTTGGTGTTAAGGGTGTAAGCATGTTTATATGTATTATTGTAAGGGTATGTATATGTAATAAAAGGAAGTATTGCAGTGTCAACAACTGCAGACAGTATGTCAATATTTAATTTCTGTTCTTGTTCAATCTAAACGTAATATATATATAATTTATAGACATAAAAGGTGAAATGATTTGTATTTAAAAAACTGAAATACATGAGTAATGTTATATCATTATAATAATTACATTACATATGTATAAAAGCAATCAACAAATCGATCCATTAAAAAAAACAAATTTTCGTAAGTAATTTTCATAAAGTATTGAAGTTGGTACGTGAAGAATATAAAAACAATACAAAATATATTTTCTGTACAAAGAGTTCTATTTACATTTAAAAACTTAAAACCTCCGTTTGTGCTGTTTCTTTTTCACTTTTCCACTGCACGTTGTTACTCTCGATTTGAAATAATAAAAGCGGCGGGAATCTGAAAACGGCGGAAACTAAAATTTAAATCGTCCTTCGCGCTGCGCAGTTTCCAAGGAATGGTGGAACGACGCGTCGGAGGGGGCTCACCCACAATTGTCAGTGGTGCCCTCATGCACCGCTAGGTGGGCGCGAAGGGAGACACTATCTGCCAAGTATAGGTGTACGGAGTTGCATACGCCTGGCTGATACTTTATGTTTTCTTACGACTAAATAAAGGCAGTAAGCGTTAACCATTGTCCAAATTCACGCTTAGCTATAAGCGTTGCTTAAGATGGTTCAAAATGGACAATGAGCGTCATTAAGGCGTTCTAACGCTTCTTGGACGCTTATGTAACGCTTAAAACTAACGCTTAAAACTAACGCTTCATTTTTCCCAGGGATATCATGCGAACGCGTACTCCATTTGCGCTTTGGTCTTTAAACTTGCGTGTAGCCTTTTATAAAATTACAAGTTCAAATATCCTATTTGTAATTATTGTAATTATTTTGAATCCCAGTAAATCCTGATCTTTATATGCCTATTTATGAATTTACATATATTTTTATGTGTACTTTGACAGGTTCATCAAGAGCTTCATTATCAAAAGTAGCGTCGAAACCTGACGAAATTGAAGTCATCGTGCAAAAATACGGGACATACATGCATACAGGATCAAAAAGGTTCCCTAAATTACTAGAGATTGCTAATTTTATAAAGGACAATCCAGTCTTGCAATCGCGAACACCGGAGAAAGTAAAATCGTTTCTTAGCAATCAAAAACAAAATATGAAAAAAATGTAATCTACTTATTTTTAATTCAATTTTATTCACTTACATAAAAATGGATATCAAGTTGAAATAAATATATATCGTTTTTCATCATTCTCTTTTAATTTGTCTTGAAATATATTTTAACCCTTCGCCTGCAACATTTTTTCGGCATCTTCGGTCGTTCGTGGACGATTGTTTTTTTTTGGACGTTGAAATGCTTTAAGTAAAAAAAATTCATTAAAGTGTTTCAAACCATCAACATGAAGCACTAATTAAATAATTCTAAGCCATTTGTTTTTTATTTTGATTTTTTATTAAAATATACTGACATGAAACAAAATGAAAATTGTAGCGGATGATTATAGCTGTTAAGAGAAACTATTGAATAGAGGTATTTTGAAATTAATTTCTTAAGTTTTGAACTTCAAAATAAATGTGTATATTACATAGGACTTTTCCGGGAGGGTCTTTTCGAATCATTTCGAATGCAGATGTGGCAGCTGTGCTTCTGACGGCACTATAGGGGAGACTGGGGTTAATTGGCGGCTGGGGCACATTGACGGTTTGCACTTTTCTCGAATTCTGCACATTAGAAAATTCTATGCATCATATAGTATATTCATTGTGTCCAGCTTCATCACCTTGCCATAGTAACACCTTGTTTATCGAACTAAATTTGGTTATAGTTCGGTTTAATTGATTTGGCATACGAATCGTAACTATTTATTTTCGATTATATAAACGTTTTTCTCCGTGTTGCGACCGATATCAGAGTAAGTATTTATACATTTAGCTTCCTCTAATTTCACTGCCAAAACCACTGTGAGAAGTATCGTAATATTTGTATACAACATCACGAAAATTACGTTTTAACTTATAAACTCGGGATGGGGCAGGTTGGCGGGTTTTGCATGGGGCACATTGGCGGTGTCATTATTCGCTTCGTGCATGGCGATGGAAGGGATATCGAAATCGACGGCAGCGCTCAGCGTGGAGATTTCTGACAACTCGCATCTGCAACGTCAGAGCTTTTCCATTAAAGTCAATTTAAAAATGCTCTTATTTATTCGTTAATTCGACACATTTTAAAGTTTATTTCGATCTGTTGCAAGTGTTGCAAGTAAGGTTTATGGTTTAAAGAACCATTTGAAAGGGTTCATTTTATATTATACTGTGCAAAAAAAATGATTACTCTGAGTTCGAAATTGTATAGAATACAATTCATTATTCAGCTGAAATATATTGATATTTATGTATATATTGTAATTTTCCATTATTAGTAATTTTCCATTATTAGTAATTTAGTTAATAGATAAACACGGTATTTTTCTTATTTCCAATGTAGTTTTGTACGGTGGAAAAGTCACTGAGGTTTGCCGAAATGAATTAATTTATGCTCTGTACATATTCCAAATACTTCTTCTACACGAACTACATATCCTGCAGCCAAATTTTTTCCCTTTTCTATGCTTACTGGATTAAAGTTTATTGAGTTTGTGATTGATTCAAACCCAGTTTGGATTATCGTATTCATTTACGCCCCTTAACCTCGTTTTGTTCAACTCAAAATGATTCGAATTCATAAAGTATATTTTGTTACAAACAAAAATGTACAAAATTTGGGCCGAATTTCAAACAATATACTCAAAGTACTAATGCTTTTGAAAACCCGCAGAAAATTAAAAAAAAACTAAATATTTCACTTTCTCATATCACTCTCCATACAAACTGCAGATGCGAGTTGTCAAAATTCACCACCAGGCGGCGTGGCCGGCGTCTTGCACTAAGCGAATTGCTTGTAAAATATGTTCTTATTGCAGGGAATGGTTCGAAACTGAAACAACAGCAAAGAGGCGACAGAAAAAATACTAAATTATAAAGAAACATTTAAGAAAATAGTTATATATTAATTTAATACAAAAATTGTTCAAAAATACTGTTTAATGGATGAAAGAGTAATGACAAATAATAATATATAATATACTACAAAATTGTTTTTCTGCGTAAAAGTGCAAAATGTATGTTTTATTTATAAACGTATGGATAGTCGACAATAGCCACACGAGAGTGGCGGTATTCTTACAAAAAATATCTCCGTTAATGTATTTTTATTGCAAGAAAGGAAACTAAGCGGAAGCCAGAGATTTGATTGATTTATTACATCATGCCGGAGTATTATAAATTCATTTATTCAATAAAACACAAGTTTTTATCAACCGCCAATTAGCCCCATTGCACCCGTCAATGTGCCCCACGTGTGGGGTGTATTGGCGGTTTTTGAACTTACCGATTACTTGGTCATTTTCTCTCTTTTTAACAATATTTATGAAATATTACGAAAGGCATTTTATTGCTAGACTTTATACCTTCAAAATGGTATATTGTATGAATTGAATTATACTGTACACCATTTTATAGAAATAGATTAACAATTTTACCCCCAACTAACCCCAGTCTCCCCTATTACGCTATTTTGGTTTTTAACTACGCCAACAAAATTTCAAGATGTTATTTACCCGGTCGGATATGTTTTTGTTAATTTTAGTTTTACACGTTAAAAGAGAAAACAAATTTTTTATACAATCCTGCAAAATTTTCGTTTGCCCACCGTTCGTAGTCATCCAAAGCAGCTGATACCAGCATTTTGTGTAAAATCTGTGAGCAACACTCTCACGGTACGTAAAATATTTTTCCTAACACGTGCGGGAATATGTTCTTTTCGCACTTGTTAGAAAAAATATCGTTCGATACAAGTGGAAAATAGTTTCTTGAGTGAATGTGATTACGACCCTCGCGTTCGGCTCGGGCCGCAACCCTCACATTTGCTCAAGAAACCGCTTTCGCACTTGTATCGAAATATACTATTTTGTAACGCATGGACAAAAAACGTGTTTCTGGGAGTGTTTAGCGTGCGAAAAATGCTACTGCGCATGCACAATAAGCTTTTTCTTAATTTTTTTGCGCTCTGTGCGTTTCTAAAATGCGAAAAATAAATAAGTATAAAAATAACAAAACTATGCATCAATTATTTATATTAAAAAAAATATAAGTGACTATAATCGAAAAACATTATTTATTATTTATTAATTAACGGGCGGAATCACCCTTTTACTTAATTTTTTGCCATATTTTTATTAATCGTAAGATTTTCCGAGAGCTGCAGATCGACTTATGAAGATGGCGCCATACTTCACATTTGTGTATGAAATGTAGGACTGCAGAAAACTACACCAAGTACAGCAGCGGTCATGAGTCGATTTCCGCCATATAAACAATATTTTCGAAATGTAAACAAACAACGTGGCTCGTCTTACCAACAGCGAGCTGCTTCACTGTCGGGGTTCGCAGTCGCGAACGCGATAAGTGGCGATTCATAGCTCGCGCAATAGTGCACCGCTGTTGTTTTTATTTAATTCCAGTAGAACTTAATTTTACCACTTTACTTTTTATGGAGTTCTATCGGAAAAAAGTCAATCGTTCTGCTGAAACTGCTTAAAAAAAATTATTAAAAATGCCTTTCTTTGGAGAAAACGTAAATTTATAATTAAATATAATGATTGTTAAAAAGGAATACATTTTCAAATTTGTGAAAAGGTTATATTATTGCATATTTAACTTACTTGCAATACCACTCCTTAAAAAATTAAATCGCTTTTGTTGCCACAGATTTACATACCTTATGTATATTTCCAGGACGGCCCTGGAAATAACGTTACACTATATTGTCCGGTAAAATACAAATATTGCCAGGACGGTCCTGGAAGTATCTTAATTACACCAAAAACGTTCAATCCTGGAACAGCCCATAGGATATATGCAGAATTTCCAGGACCGTCCTGGAAGTACGCGTAAAATGTCAAAAAAATTCCATGACCGTCCTGGAACTATTGGTATTGTGCCATTTTCGGTTCTGGAACTAGCGGTTTGCCATATATATACACCACTCACTTAAATTTAATTTAATTAAGTGTTACTGTACATAAGTTTCTTCAAATTACATTAATTGTCATTGCATTCTTCTATTTAGGAACAATTATTGTTGACTTCCGGGACAACGACAGCTCATGAGGGCGTGTGGTTGCTGGAGTCTGCCACCTTTCATCAAGGAGACAAACGTTTCTTGACGTATGCAAATTCTCAATGCACTGCCATCTCTGTATGTGCGATAGTGCACCTGAGTCTTTGCAATGAAAAAATTAATGCGGCATTTTTAGATCGTATTCTAATGGAAGGCGATGAGTACTACAATGAGGCGATAAGGAAATGAGTACTACATTCGATGCAAAAATCGATATAATGTGCGACATCCTTTTCTTGCGGCGGACGAACTATTACCCGTGCTTAATGATAAGAATGCGAGCATAAATATTTCGATCCACGACTGTCGTATTTCGGGGACATTCGACATGCCTCGTTTGATACAAGAATTGTCAGCTGAAATTGAGAAATGTATTTCGATATCCCATTACAGCGGATTTTTTGTCATTGGTCACTCAAAAGCAGTGGCTTTCAAGTTGCTGACCAATAAACCGTCCTTTGTAATGTTCAATACTCAGAACGTTGACGAGAACAATTGTCTGCCCACCAGGAAGAGAACAAAAGGATTGGCTAGATTATTCCGATGCTTAACTACTAAATCTCTTGCAGCATTATTATTAGCAGATTTATCCCGTACCAACGCATACTGGCAGATTTATGCTGTTAGTATTATACACTAAAGTGTAAATATCAGTGCCATAATAATTATTTGTTAATGTGGATATGTTTATCAGAATTTTGAAAATAATGTTAACTAACTTACAATTTAATTTTTCGTTACAAATGTCTACCTTCCCATTCGATTGCTTTAGATGCTCTTTATTAGGACATATTTTTTTTAACACTCCAATTTATATAATACTGTAAAATTTATCTGCCGAAAAAATATAAGATACACGGAAAGGGCGAAACAGGACTCACTTCTGTCTACGTAGGACTGGCTACTGCGTAGCTGGCACGCAAACACTTTTAATTTCAATTAGTTGTAGCATAGTCAATTTTGAAAGTTTTGAAACGAATAAAAAAATTAATTAATCATTAGAGCTTTGCGCATCTAATGAAGAAAGAATAAACGATATATCCCAATAAGCAATAAAGTTATTAAATGTTTTCTACGAAACTGCAAAAATTATATGTTGAAACGCTTCGTTTATCAAGCAAATTTCGGGTATCCCGAAAATTTCAGCGACAAAGTTGTTAATGAAGATATGAACTAATTTTCTGGAAAGTTTTATCTTTATTGTTTTAATCGTTTCAAAGTTGTTAAGGTTTAAAGCTGGAAGCAGAGCTGTTCAGCACCGCGGGACGCATGACGCGCTGGCCATCGGGCCTATAAACCTTCATACTTTTTAACGATTAACACAATAAAGATGAAACAGTCCAGAAAACATGCTTATTTCATCGTATTCCTCTCGGTGGTGGAACACCGAAATTTTTTCACGGAGGAGGTGTTACGATCGATGGATCGTACTTTCCCAAGCATATTATATTGTTATGTATAATGTTTTCGGCGAGGACGCCGATTTTTCCTCGCGGGGGAAGTGTTACAATCGGTGGATCATACCTTTCACGTATATTATAATAAAATTAAATACTTGTGCATATCCCACCTTGGTTATATGCCCAAGGTGCACCTTCGAACGGAAGTTGAAGTGCAGCCTCAGCATATTCACGCAGTTGGAAGGAATGCGACGCCGAAACTCTGCACGATTTCCTACCGGAAATCGCGACGGAGAAGGCAGTCTGCGATTTTAATTCTGGGAAGCGATACCCTCTAGGTACGGCCTATGACCAACAACTGCGAGACATTGGTGCTCCGTAATCGTGTATTTACGCTCTGCGTCTTTCATCATTCGGCAAGCGTATGCAACTACTCGCTCTTGTCCATCCTGAACTTCGATGAGTACTTCACCGAGACTGAAGGAGCTAGAATCTGCCTGTGATGTGAACGGTACGTCAAAATCGGATAAATCGGATAGGATATGCATCCTTTTTTGAAACTTCATTCAGCTTCCTAAAGTCCAAACAAAAGCGGCAACAAAGACGTAAAATTTAGCTGCAGTAACGGCACCGAAACGATATCGCAGCAAGTCTGCAGCAAATGTGTCCAATATTATGCAGCAAAACTGCTGGCAGCGCGTTAGCAACGGCAGCATCATTCTAGTGACCGCGACGCATCGGTAGACAAAACAAAATCCCCCCTTTTGCAGCGATGACGTTTTCGCAGTAGCTTCAGCAGTGCTGCGAACGGTAGCTGCAGTGACCTTTGTGCTGCAAATTTTCGCAGCCGTAGTGTCACGGCAGCTCTTTTGCAGCTTCCTGTGCAACTTAGGCAATATTGGTTGCCGAGTCTAGACCGTAGTGTCGCAACAGGCTCTGTGCTATCGCCGGCACTCAACGCCGGGCAAATACTGGCTGCCGATGCCGGGCCAATGTCGGCTACCGATGCCGGGCCAGTGCTGGCTGTCGATGCCGTGCCAGTGCTGGCAGCCATTAATGGACCAATACCGGCTGCCGATTCTAGGCCGTAGTGTCTCACCAAGCCTCATGCCAGTGTTGGCCCAATGTTGCAGCCGAGCCTCGGCAGTGACGTTGCCCGACCTCTGCCAGCGCTGGGCCGTTACTCATTTCGCACATGGGATTATTCCGGAGACTTCGATAATGTCACGAGACCACCAACACATTCCTGAATGACACTCAATTCAATCTGTGTACCCACTAAGTCGCTTAAGTGAAACAATACGAAACAACAGTATTGATTTTGTAAAATTAGTACGCTGGGCACGTGAATATACTCTTACGCTAAATACAAGCAAAACCATCGATGACGCTGTAAGAAGATCGTCTCGTTTATATCTACTTTCTTCCCCCTTCATACTTCCAATACCTCGCAATAGCATATTTGCAAACTCATTTTTCATCACTGCTATCAAATTTTGGAACTCCCAACCCAATTATCTGCGTAATCTCACCGCCAACTCATCATTTCGTACTAACCTTTATGTTACATTATGCGTAAAGCTATTTTATATATTATTCACCTCTTTAGTGCGCATTTAGTACTTGCTTTCAGCCCGGTCCGCAACCCTCACATTCGTTTAAAAAATGTTTACGCCCTTTTATTGAAAATTAATATTATACATATTGTTTAGGGCAGATTCTGTGTAACTATGATATTTCTTAATCATTTTTAAATGCCTGCGGCGTGCAAACTATTGTTAGCAATCAAGATATTAAGGTTATTTAGGTTAAATAAAATAAGCTGTTATTATTATTATTTTTAGTTTTTAGTTCTTTTTTTTACAAAGCTCCGGGACTTAGAGAGAGAGGGCGAGAGAGTGTGAGAGAGAGAGGAGGGAGAGAGATTGATTGATTGATTGTCTTTATTATGGCTTGAGGTATTACCTCTTAGGCCAACCAATATAGAGCATACATACAGATAACTAAAACTAAAACTAAGCTTAATATAACAAGGCATACTTACAGATGCATATAAAAGCGCAATATTAGTTCTATAACAAAGTAGATATAAAATAGATAGATAATAATAATAGTCGAGCGATTACAACGTAGGGTAGGGTACACGCATACCAGAAGTAAAAGTGGACTAAAATACTAATGTTAAATACTAAAAATACTAATACTAATACTAATAATGCTAATACTAAAATATAAAATACAAAATAATTACACTGAAGTCCGACTTAATAGGAATTTTTTTAGTTTTACTTTAAACGAATACACATTTTCACTTGCGCGAATTTCGACTGGAAGTTCATTCCATAACCGGGTAGAAGTGACAATAAAAGAGTTGGAATAGGATTCTAGCCGATGTGTCGGTACTCGAAGTTCTTGCATAGAGCCTGGTCGAAGAGCCCTGGATGTAGATTCTTCACGCCACTGATAACGTTCATAAAGATAGTGGGGTACGTGGGTCTTAATAATCTTATAGGTGACGATACCAATGTAGTATAACCTACGCGATTTGGTGTTGAGCCAGCCAAGCTTATTACGATATGGGGTAATGTGCTCATCGCGCCGTAGATCGAAGATGAAACGAATGCCCGCATTAAACATTCGTTCCACCCTGATTTTTTGAGTTACATTGATGTCGTTGTAAACTGCGCAGCAGTAATCGAAATAGGGTAAAATCAACGAGGAAACAAGGGTTTGCCTAACATCAGTTGGTAGTTGAGCACGGTTATTACGTAGTTGACGTAGAGTGGAGAAGACTTTATTGGACATTTGTATAAGATGGTACTTCCACGAGAGCGTTCCATCAAACACGAGACCCAAGTTCCTCACCGATTTAACCCACGGTATGACCGAATTATTAATAACAATCGGTGTGATCGAATCAGTATTAAAGGTGTTCAGATAAAAAGCACTGCCGACAAGTAATGCCTTAGTTTTTTCAAAGTTAAGGACGAGGTCATTGCTATTCGCCCATTGACAGAAGCGAGTGATATCGGATGTTACCTTTGCAATGGCGATGTTAAGTTCTGAAACACGACATTTAAGAAAAATTTGAGTGTCGTCAGCGAAAATCATATGATCACTTTGGTGGAGAACCCCAGGTAGATCGTTAATAAATACTGAAAACAACAAAGGTCCTAATACAGAACCTTGGGGCACTCCAGCACCCACTGGAAGCCACGACGATCTAGTGCCATCCACCCCTGTGACAGCCTGAGATCGACACGAGAGGTAAGACGCAAACCACCGAATAGCGGTATCCGATAAATTAGCCATTTTTAGTTTCTGCAGCAAAAGCCTATGACTAATAGTATCGAACGCACGGCTAAAGTCAAAGAGGATAACAATAGTTATCATGCGATTGTCTATTGCTTGCCTCCAATATTCAGATACATATAATAGTGCTGTTTGCGTGCTGTCGTCTTTACGGAAACCCGATTGGTGAGAATCAAACCAATTACTGTTATTCAGTAACCCAAGTAGCTGATTAAAAACAATACGTTCTAGTATTTTAGAGAGAGCAGGAACAATAGCGATAAGTCGGTAATAAGCAGGAGAAACAGGGTTAGTAATTTTGCTAATGGGTATCATCAATGATTTTTTCCAGTCAGCAGGAAAGATGGATTAATTAAGCGATTCATTGAAGAGATGAACTATGTGAGGGGCAATGACAGGGAATGATAAATGTAAAAACTAATAGGTATCGAATGAGAGCCACATGCCTCCGACTTTGCTTCCGACAAACGAGCAGCTACGTCCTCGATGGTGACATTAGCGAAGAAAAATCTACTATCGTTAAAATCTCCGTGATAAAAGTCTTCATCGAAATTTAGGTCGAAAAGATCAGTGTAAGGAGAAACAGAAGCTGTGTGAAAGGAATTGAGTTCATCCAAAGTGCAACACAACGGTTTAACAGCTTTATTGGAAGCCACCAGATCAAGGTTGCGCAACTCCCTCCACATGGTCTTAGCATCCCGAATATTAGTAAGTTTGTTTCGATAGTAGTTTGCCCTCGCTAATACCCATGCCTGCTTATTAGCCTTATTAGCAGAAATGAGTCTAATTCTTAAGGAGGGGTCCCTGGTCCTGCGATAAGCACATAAAAGGCTATTTCTCTCGTATTTAAGTCTAAGTAGCTGAGGTGAAATCCAAGGGGAAGGCTTGTGAGTCGGTGTAAAGGTGTGCTTAGGGGCGTGCTTATCAAAAGTTTGCAATAGACGATGACTAAGCGTATTGGTGAGTAAGTTCACGTTATTCAGTGGAGAAACGGAATTAAAAATATTCCAATCATAGCTACTCAGGTCCCTATGCAAACTCGATACATCGAACGAGCGATAGTCTCTACATGTGATTTGTGTCGGCTTTGCTTTCGGTGTTCCAATCTTACATTCGATATCTATGAGATCATGGCCACAGATAAAAGGTAGATTGGCTTGGCTATGTCCTAGGACATTTTTAAGGCTATCGACAAGGCAGTGGTCAATCCATGTGTCAGTTCGGTTCGTATGATTAGTAGGATGATATGGCACGATTTGAAGAGCATTGGCTACGGCAAACTGCTGCAAATATGTAGATTCAAAATTAGCACGATTTAAGTCAACATTGAAATCACCCATAATAATGATTCGATCATAATTACAGCTATGTTTTTGCAGTACAGATTCAAATAGTTCGAGAAGAGCTTTCTTCGGTGGTCGATAGATAACCGCAAGTAGCACTCTGAGGTTCGTAGTAGCGCTGTGACCGACTTCAACAAGCATAAACTCGAGGGGGTTAACGGAAGAGCATTCAGATTTTTCTAAGATTTTGTAATTTAGAGCGGTATGAATATACATAGCAACACCTCCACCGAGCTTATACTTGCGGTCATTGCAAATCAAGTGATAGTTAGGCAAAGAAAAATAGGAGTCAACAGTTTTAGTATTAAACCAGGTTTCAGAAAGAATAATAATATCATAAAAATTTTCGGTGAAATAAGATTTAAAAAAAGAAAATTTATTAGCAAAGCCGAGAGATTGAACATTAATATGACATACTTTTAGATTAATATAGTTAGCGTTTACTGGAATTATTGAATTAATTAAAGCCTGGTTGCTTCCGGAAGTCGATGCAGCCGTTTCACTATTTTCGCGAACACTAAGAGTGCCACATGCCAAACGTCAATCGCTAATTCTTCGAAGATCTTCCTCGCAAGTAATGTCGATCGCGTTAGCGCCGCTAGTTGGTCCAAAGCGTACAATGCCGTGATAGGTGTAAACATACTTATGCGGATGGTCCTTCACTAACGCACGTGCTTTTCTGAGTAAGTTAAGCGCCGCAGATGGTAAGTGCTCATTGATAAAAACGCGGTTTTTCGCATAAGAGTTATCAATATCGGTGGTAAATAGCATCTTCTTAGCTCTCATGCCTTTGATGAAGGCCAATCGTAGGTCGGGATTGGAGAGTTTTACCAGTATTGCTGGGTGCCTATGGGATGTTGACGAAGACGCAAGCATGAAAGCAGATGAGTCGGTGCCATTTGTGCGTTGTAGCCGATAAGCAGAAAGAATGTCTTCTATGTGAAGCGTCACATTCAATACATCGGCGATTTTGAGTGAAATTTGTCGCAAATCTTCCATGCCTTTCGGAGGAATCCCTGTGATTATTAAATCGCAGTTCCGAATGTCATAGCCCATAGTCGCTCGATCTGCCTTTAAGGACTGTACATCAGTTTGGAGTGATTTTACACTAACTTCTATGTCTTCTACTCGCTCCTCCAGCTTCAATATTCGATCCATCTTTCCATTTATTTCTTCAAAGCGCGCATTCTGTTGCGCGTTAAATTGTTCTTGTCTATCAAGATATAGTTGTAGCGCAGGAGGTATGGCACACGTATCGGACGTATCCGATTCTACAGAAGTAGCGCTATTGGAACGGAGAAGACGAGGCGGAGCGAGCAGAGTTGAGTTCAGCTTCCTTTTCTTGCTCTTAGCGGCAGGTGTAATAACGCAGCAAACAAATGCACCCGATGCAGTTGTGGCCGCATTTTCAGGTTTGCAATCTTCATAAAATGCAAGTGCGCAAACAACACATTTTATTTTGTCGTCGCCAACGAGTTCGGCATTGCATTTATTACAATTCTCCATTTGAGAAGCGTGCACGAGATAATAAGAGCCCGAAATATAGCCGTACGTGCGTTAAAGAGAGAAGGCTACAAGCGTGTGGTAAACCCGCTTGGAAGGGGCGCGTGAACCGTACGCGTCTCGTGCACCGCGCAGCACGTGAAGAGAGGGGCCGCCGATAAGCCGTCAGCTGAATGTATAGTTCAGAAATAACGCAGATGATCACAATACGAGTGGTTGAACTAATCAATCACGACAATGCATGCGTGATTACAAGGCAAATGTCAGGCAGAAAACCATTTAGATAATCAAGATTAATTTAACAATTATAGGCATTCACAGGTCTCGCAACTCCACATTTCACCAACCCGCCAGTGGAAAGAAAGCGAAGTCAAAGGTGACAAACACTCGGTGATCGGTGTCATGCGACAAAGTGTCGAAGTCACTGACAGCTAGTGGGCAGCGCCATTTTGCGTAGTGTGACGTAGGCGATGACGTTTCGGGCGTGCGCAGATGTCTCGGTGGAAAAGCAGCAACGGTTAATTCTAGAATGACTTTTTTAACTTTTCTCGCCTGAAGTAGACTCGGAGATAAATATCCCAATTAGTGATCGTGATCCGAGTCTGCTCACGAACGTCTGTGCAAAATTTTAACTCCCACAAAACGGGGATTAGAGTGCAATTTAGAGAAATTTAGCGGAGCTCGACAAAACGTGACTGCGTGTACTCACCGCTAGAGAAAGAGCGAGAGAGAGAGAAAGAAACCTAGTTTTAAGTAGTTTTTGTACCTTACCATCCTACGCAGACTACTGTAATGAGAGGATGGCGTTATAATTTGCCCACGGCACGTAGTGGCCACGGCACTAATAAAGGACCTCGCACAGAATAAATGGAAAATTGGGTACAGTCAAATCGGATGCAGATGGATTATGTTATTCATGATATCCTGATCAAAAGTTGTAATAGGCACAAGGACAAAAAATTGCCAGTTTTAAAGATATAAAGTGTACAGACGAGATAAACGAGATTTATACATTTTTGCAGTTTGTTTTTATTTTGATTAAAAACTATTTATTAAGTTCGGTAAAAAATTATTCCGTGATGGGAATTAGTTTAAAACATCTTTTAAGATAACATCAATACCCAAACATTGTTTTTTAAATATTTTTATAAGTTGCACTTGTAGTTATAATATTAAAAATTCTAGTGGATTCTGAAATAGACAAATCACGTTTTTGCTCTGATCCCTTCATATCGACGCCTCAGTCGAAGACTAGCACATTTTAGATTTCCCCTTTTAAAATAACATTGGGAAATCTGACATGTGCTTCTCTTCAACCGAGGCGTCGGTACAATGTGTCGGAAGTCGGAAATGTCGAAGACCGCAGTTACTAGTTCAAAATAGTGTAAGGAGTTATTTAATGTTCTAATTGGAATGTACATGTATCAATATGTATACACACACCAACGCACATACTTATACGTATACATACAGTCGGCATTAGCGTCACACTATATGCGCCACGTGGAGTTTGCGCGATTAGATTTGCACATCATTTCGGCCCGGAGTAGGGCCATTTTTTATGATTAAAGCATTGAAATATATTGATGTCATGCGTATCCTAAAACCAGAGGACACTCGTAACATCAGCACATGAACGTAGTGTTCGTGAACCTGATACACACGTATAGTAATAACCCGTTATTGGTGCATCATTCTCATTTCCGTAAGGTGAGCCAAACATTAGTTTGTCTTGAATGTATGAAGGTGCTAAATGTATCTGCTAAATGCCGACAATTAATTCTTTCAAAATATCGATGTCAAGTTTTGGAAAATGAGGAATATGATTTTCATTAAAGCGATTTCACACGGCATTTCTTCACGCTAGATGCTCTGTTTCTGCTCTTAGTCTAACCGTATTTTACGACCTTGCCTTTTCAAGCATGTGTTCAGCATGTTTCACTGTAAATCCATCCATTAGCATAACGTCTCAGTATCTATTGATTATTGGTCCACCAATTAAATAGTATTCTTAAAAAACTTGAATATTCATTTGATGTGGACTTAATAATAAACGATAACTATCTGTAGAACTATAACCGTGTCCGGCCAAGTTCGATCGCTTACCGCGTTCTAATTCACTAGCGAGAAACCAAGAGATGGTAAGCCCGAAACTAGTGACGGATTCGTAGCGCGCGTACGTGTGTACGTTCATGTGTGCTTACGTGTATATACATGTGGATATTCGCTACGAGCTATAGTCACAAGAAATTGTACTATTTCATATGATAATCTTGGAAGAGACTCGTCTAGCGAAATAAATCCCATTAAACATAACGAGTTTTGGTACATTCCGAGCAGAAATTAAGATTCCGAAATGGATATTTTTCCAAATACGTGGTTTCTCCTGCGGCTCCTAATCGAAGGCGTAACTATCGCAACGCTGCATCGAATTAAAATTCCCCCGTACTCCATGTCACGTCTTCGGGTTGCGGTTGTAGCCCCCCCCCCCCCAAATAGACCTTTTGGAAAATCGTTTCACGTGTTTAGGCGTTTGTAATTCTGGCCGGAACTTTTTTTACAGTATTCTTATATACAGGGTGGCCGATTTATCCGAAGACATTGAAATACCTCGAGAACTATGCACAGAATCAAAAAAGTTGTCGGATGAAAGTTGTTCGACACGAAGGGGGGCATCCAGTGATAATTAAATTTACCCCCTCCCCCATCCCCTGGGGGTGGAGTGGAGGCAAAAACAATAAAACTTAAATAGGAACCCCCAGTTTTTATTGCAGATTTGGATTCTCCGGAAAAAAGTACACGAATTTGACCTAGGAGCTATTGCATTTTGGTTCACAGGTGGCGCTGTAATCGATAAAAATCCAAATTTATCTGAAGACATTGAAATTCCTCGAGAACTATGCACAGAATCAAAAAAGTTGTCGGATGAAAGTTGTTCGACACGAAGGGGGGCATCCAGTGATAATGAAATTTACCCCCTCCCCCATCCGCTGGGGGTGGAGTGGAGGCAAAAGCAATAAGACGTAAACAGGAGCAGCTAGCTGTTATCGCAGATTTGGATTCTCCGGAAAAAAGTACACCAATTTGACCTAGGAGCTATTGCATTTTGGTTCACAGGTGGCGCTGTAATCGATAAAAATCCAAATTTATCCGAAGACATTGAAATACCTCGAGAACTATGCACAGAATCAAAAAAGTTGTTGGATGAAAGTTGTTCGACACGAAGGGGGGCATCCAGTGATAATTAAATTTACCCCCTCCCCCATCCCCTGGAGGTGGAGTGGCGGCAAAAACAATAAAACTTAAATAGGAACCCCCAGTTTTTATTGCAGATTTGGATTCTCCGGAAAAAAGTACACGAATTTGACCTAGGAGCAATTGCATTTTGGTTCACAGATGGCGTTGTAAACGATAAAAATCCAAATTTATCCGAAGACATTGAAATACCTCGAGAACTATGCACAGAATCAAAAAAGTTGTCGGATGAAAGTTGTTCGACACGAAGGGGGGCATCCAGTGATAATGAAATTTACCCCCTCCCCCATCCGCTGGGGGTGGAGTGGAGGCAAAAACAATAAAACTTAAATAGGAACCCCCAGTTTTTATTGAAGATTTGGATTCTCCGGAAAAAAGTACACCAATTTGACCTAGGAGCTATTGCATTTTGGTTCACAGGTGGCGCTGTAATCGATAAAAATCCAAATTTATCCGAAGACATTGAAATACCTCGAGAACTATGCACAGAATCAAAAAAGTTGTCGGATGAAAGTTGTTCGACACGAAGGGGGGCATCCAGTGATAATTAAATTTACCCCCTCCCCCATCCCCTGGGGGTGGAGTGGGGGCAAAAACAATAAAACTTAAATAGGAACCCCCAGTTTTTATTGCAGATTTGGATTCTCCGGAAAAAAGTACACCAATTTGACCTAGGATCTATTGCATTTTGGTTCACAGGTGGCGCTGTAATCGATAAAAATCCAAATTTATCCGAAGACATTGAAATACCTCGAGAACTATGCACAGAATCAAAAAAGTTGTCGGATGAAAGTTGTTCGACACGAAGGGGGGCATCCATGGGGCAAATAGGGACAATTTGATCCCTTTATGAAAATTTAATATTAAAAATTCTAATATTACAATTTTTAATATTAGAATTTAGTAATATCAATTGCGAAAATTGTTATTCTGAATATGAAATTTTAATAATGTCCATTCGAAAAATTAAGATTATGAATAATTGATATTCTTCATATTAAAAATCAAAACTGATTACATAAAAATTGTGCATACAATATGGAAGCAATTTTATAAATAAGTTTTCTACCTTCAATAAAATTACATTTTAGGTTTTAAATTTATTATTTAATAAACAAAAAGAGGACATCACGCAATCCATTAAAAAACGCGTCAAGTCCCTTCACTCAGCTCATTCATTCTCTCTCTGTATGTTTTTTCCGAAATGAGAATAAATAAGCTGAGCATTGACGGTCAAACCAGCTTCTATTAAACAAAACGAAACTCTTACTTCATTTGGGGATTTCGTCGCCATCTACCGGACCGCGAGAGAACTCACGTGGTTTCATACATGTACATCGCTTGCATTTCGGCCATCACCGGCGCCGGTTCTGTTACATAACGCTAGAGGGCGACATAACTCGAAAATAAAGTAGCATATCATTTTATACATAAGTTGAGTCACACGTAACCAGTTCACCTACATTTTTCTCTACTTTCCTGAAGGGAAGTAAATGGATATCGCGACTTTCTAATCCCCATATTAAAATTTAGTATTCACGGTCTCTCAGTGTAAGACTGTTTTTGAAGTCCATTGTATTGGTAGTAATTCGGTCGGAGGTCACTTTGCTTTTAGAATAACAACTTTCCGTTTACGTGACTATTTTTTGTCTACCCTTCATTGCTTAAATCGAATTGCAAGTTGAAAATGAATCCTGCTACAGTTCCCGAAAAAATCGAAATGATTCTTATTTATGGTGAATGTAAGAGGAATATTGACGATGCTGTTGCGTTGTATGCTGAGCGTTTTCCAGATAATGCTCGCTCGCGTTCTTTTTTTTACAAAGTTGTGAATGCCTTTCACTCTGATGGCAGCGTACAAATGAAAAAAAGGAAGCGAAGATTAACAGTTACAGGAGAAGCTAACGAAGTAGCTGTACTAGCAGCTATTCACCAAAATCCACATGTAAGCACACGACAATTACATCGCGATTCCGGCATTTCCAGAGACAGTATTCAAAGTATATTGCATCGTCATAAGTTTCACCCATATCACATTTTACTGCACCAGGAACTAGATGGCGATGATTTTCATAACCGCGTGGTGTTTTGTGAATGGGCATTTCAAAAAATGCAAACGAACCACAATTTCTTTGCTAATGTATTATTTTCAGATGAATCTACATTCACGAACCATGGTGGCGTCAATAGGCATAATATGCATTATTGGAGCGTAGAAAATCCCCATTGGTTACGACAAGTTAATCATCAACGTCCTTGGTCGGTGAACGTTTGGTGTGGAATCATAGGAAATAAACTCATTGGTCCTTATTTCATTGAAGGTAATTTGAATGGAACAAAATATCGAGATTTCCTAGAATAAGAAGTACCATTACTACTTGAGGATGTTGCTATGGACGTCCGACGGACAATGTGGTTTCAGCATGATGGTTGCCCAGCACATTTTTCAAGAGTAGCAAGGGAAATACTAGACCGTGATTACAATGGTAGGTGGATTGGTAGAGGTGGCCCCATTAATTGGCCTGCGAGGTCACCTGATCTAACATCTCCGGATTTCTTCCTATGGGGTTACCTAAAATGTAAGGTTTATGAACAAGTACCAACGACTCGTGAAAACATGGTGGAACGCATAAGAACTGCTTGCGCAGAAATTTCTGCAGATATGATTCTATCATGTATAAAGTCATTTGAAGAAAGAATAAATAAATGCATTGAAGTGGAAGGTCAACATTTCGAACACTTACTCAAGTAAGTGAACAGTGAGACATTTAGCAAGTTGTTTTTAAGGTGCCCAAAGCTCGCGCCATGCGGGCACCCCCGATGGTCTGGGCACCACCCCTCCTACTTTTCAGGAGGGGTGATGGGTGGCTATCCCACCTGTCAGCCCGTCGATAAGATGACTCACCGGCGGGCTGCCCATCCACCCCCATGGTTGCACGCCCATGAAGGCGGATGGGGTAAGTTGTGATCTACTTCCCAGCGAACACTGCCCCCGCGAAGCCTACCCAACTGCCCGGGCAAGGCCGCCGACCTTGGCTCTGCCAGAAGAGACAAAGACAAGGACAGCGTAGCCTCGGGGCCCCGGGCTCCCGCGGTACCTTTCCCAGGGTAGGGGCCTGTCTTCTTGGCGCGTGCACGTCAAGGGCTCCAGGCGGCCCGTGAACAGTGAGACAGTGAGAGACAAGGGGACTCACGTAAAACAAGCACCCCAAAGGGAACAGATAAATACTACGTCCACGTCGTTGTTCCTGGGTAACGCTAAATGTATTTTTTCCCGGCTTTGTTAGAATGACCGTATTCCATATCCGCTACGCTGGCGAAAATTGTCAATATTGGAGAATCCAAATCTGCAATAAAAACTGGGGGTTCCTATTTAAGTTTTATTGTTTTTGCCCCCACTCCACCCCCAGGGGATAGGGGAGGGGGTAAATTTCATTATTACTGGATGCCCCCCTTCGTGTCGAACAACTTTCATCCGACAACTTTTTTGATTCTGTGCATAGTTCTCGAGGTATTTCAATGTCTTCGGATAAATTTGGATTTTTATCGATTACAGCGCCACCTGTGAACCAAAATGCAATAGCTCCTAGGTCAAATTCGTGTACTTTTTTCCGGAGAATCCAAATCTGCAATAAAAAATGGGGGTTCCTATTTAAGTTTTATTGTTTTTGCCCCCACTCCACCTCCAGGGGATGGGGGAGGGGGTAAATTTAATTATCACTGGATGCCCCCCTTCGTGTCGAACAACTTTCATCCGACAACTTTTTTGATTCTGTGCATGGTTCTCGAGATATTTCGATGTCTTCAGATAAATCGGCCACCCTGTATATAAGAATGAGAATGTTATACAACTCTTTACGCTATTTTGTACTAACTGCGATCATCGACATTTCCGATCTTTTATACATTATATTATGAACGGCACACGGGACAAACGAGGCTTGTCTATAACAGAATTCACTAGAATTTTAAATACAATTACAACTTATAAAAATATTTAAAAATCTCAAGATATCTTAAAAGATGTTTTAAAATGATTCCCATAACGGAAAACATTTTGTATCGAACTTAATAAATAGTTTTTAATAAAAATTGCCGAATTCATGTTCCGAGTGGCACAATTGGCTTAGTGCCGAGGAGCGAGAATATTCCCGATGACGGAGGTACTCCTACATGTGAAGGTAAAGTGGTGCATCCCACCGATGCCATTGAGAACGAACCACGACAACGGAGAGGAGAGTGCCTCTGACGGAGGAGGCAGTGAGGATAGAAGGTTGTATTTTGACCTCACCATCGCCTATGTTAAAAACAGAGAGCTTTGCCACATAGGCGCAACGCGGTCATTCGGCGGACCCGGAATTAGGGAAGAAAATATCGTGGTTCGTCGACTTGGAAAATCGGACCGAGCAAGTTTCCTTTCACGTCGCGACCACGCTTGATTACCATGCGATCCTCGGACTAGATTTCTTTTAAAAAAATGCGAATGAGGGTCAACTGCGATAATGGCGAATGAAGGAGTGGCGATAGCAAATGGAGAAAGATCGCTATCGCAGAAGAAGCGCGATATATGTCGAATGTGCCGCATTAGCAGAGCTTATTTCGAGCCAAGAGCTACAGTTGAATGAATTACTATATCAGGTACTATCCCCTCTAACAGCACCATACGCGACCACTGCCTTGGTAGTGCTAGTCATCGACGTAGAAGACGGGCAACCCACTGATCAGGGGTTTTGTTGTGTTTCGGCGATCGTGCTGCGGGCCGACTGGGTGCTTCGCAACGACATTGGATGGAACCGTAGAGCAGCGCATGTTCGAGTGCTCCCATAATGATGATTAACTCAAAAGTAGCATATCGGTTTTGAATTGACGTCCGAGATGTAAATGCCGTTATGAAAAAGGAAGCGTATTGATATCGACGGCGTCTCAGATAAAGTTCGCGGATGCTGACTGACGAGTTCAGCTGCGGAGGGGGTTCGAAAAACGAAACGCCATGCACGTCATATTATTATAATTATTAATTTATTGTATTTTTAATTATTTTCTTTCAATTTTTTTTTTCAGCAAAGTATTTTTCAAATTATATATATATATAAATTATCTTTTTTTTTTTTTAGATATATACCACGATTTTTTTGCATGCAGCCTAATCACATTCATTTACTTTACCATTCCTTTCCATGAAATGTAATATCGAAATTTATCAAAGATTTTTAATATTCGCAAGAATTTACAACCTTGTGGGGTGCCCTGTATCCTAATAGATAAAATGACTGATTTCACATGGAGGCATTGGAGTTGTTCCCGAAGTCGGGGATCATCATAATTTTTAATTTTTTTGTATTATTATTTTTTTGTTATTATTATTATTTTTCCGATTTCGAGATAATTTAAAATTATAACTATTTTTACAATGCCTAGCGGTTTGGGAGTCCGACTGATTACGAAGCAAGGTGTTTGAAATGATTTAAAAAATTCCAAACTTGAGAATATTGCCATCTAATATATATCGTAGACTAAAACCCGATAACTTTATTAATTTTTAATTATACAGTAGTACCTATATAAAATTTTTTGTAAAGTATTAAATATTATTAAATTTGCAACTTTGTACTCTGCATGTTCTTTGCCCTCATCGTTCCGTAGGTTGCGAGGCGGAGTGCGGAACCCGCAATTTCGGATTCACGATTTTCCGGCGACGGAAGAGGCAAAGACGCCCTCTGAGCCGGCCCTTTGAGAATGTTTTCTACCGGGAAAACGTCAAAGTTCCACTTCTGATGGTAAATGGTCAGATAAATTGTGCAAAATAACGCCACCAAATACATATAGAATAAAAATATAAGGAAAGGAATTTTTCCCCGCTTAATTGCCTTTTTAGCCTACTTGCGGGTCGGATCTCGGGTAGACAAGGTTGGATTCGTTTTACTATGAGAAGGCAAGACAAGGCAAGACAAGATAAGACTTCCCTAGGCATCACTCACCCAGAGCCAATCCCACCAACAGTGCGCCCAGCAGAACGCTGTGACCCCTTCTGTATCGCATTTACACGAAGGCCTGGGAAAACTTGTGAAACCCCAGACCGATACAGTCAACGAACTACTTTGTCGTCAGAGGTTACCTTCGGATGGTAAAGCAACTATGACCAGCGCAGCAATCGGTCTGCTATCTATGCCGTATCAGGCACATCCATCCTTTTTTACAAAATTCGACTTCCAAGAATGGATCCCAAACTAGGATGCTTAACTTGTGAAAGAGCGACTGCGAGCTGCGTCGACCACAGGACTAATGGTGTCGATATGTATGTATATATAATGGAGGCAACGATTATTGAACGCAAATATTAAATATGGACCATATTTATTTACTAGAGTAATGAATAGAGTACTAGAGTTCCACAAATGAACACCAGGTGAATTTAATTATATGCTATCCTAGGCCAGTCAGAATAAAATACATAATTTTTCATGTCTATTGCAACACGTGCACATCATGTTCTTACTGCCAAACTCTTGATAGTTTAATACAATAATTCGATATCGATTAGAATAAGTAACTCTCGGTCATGTCCTGCTGATTTGCATACCAAATGCTGAATGATCCCGGTGAATGCAATTCGTTATATTGGTGTATGAAAAACAGTTTTGAAGAGATTGTGCTTGTTTATCTTCCCCATATTGTTTTTAGGGATTTTGTCGACAACTTTGAGGATCGTTGGAATCGAATAAGCGGGCAAAGAATCTTTTAAAAATGCGCGAAGTTGAGACAAAATCAATTCCGATCCAGGTGCTAGAACAACTACTGCAGCCACCTGGAAACAAATGTACAATACTTTTTAAAATCACACATTTTTTTCTTCATATTCGACGAAATTTTGTTAAATGGAAATGATTGCATTTTAAACTTATTTGAATAAACATTTCACTCTTTTCGATTTTGTATTGAAACTAAATGCGTGCGTGCAGGTATGAGTGATTTTTTTCAGATTCAATTTAAATTGGTTATTAATGTTTTATTCATTTCAGGTTTCTGAGTCATTTTAATTCTATTTACTGTAAGATATGATTTGGATACAGCAAAATATTTACAAACTTTCTGAAAATTGTTAACCGTAATAACACAAATTCTTCGTAATTTTCTACACATTTAAATTCCCCATATAAATAACTTAGCTAAAAAACGTGCAACTGAGATGATACTTGAAAAGGCAATGTAAATCACGTACCTTGGACTATACAGGGTGTCCAAAAGGTATCGAAACACGTGTATAAGTTACTTCGACCCAGACCATAGGTCTGCCGAAGTATTGAATTTGGTCAGTTCCCGACAAAAAATTACCCTATAGTTTTTCATCAAATGTCGACGTTTCAGGCCCTAAGGAACACAAAGCAACAATAAAAAAATTGGTGTCCGGTAGGTTGTACGTCCGTCCGTCCGTGCGTTCGTCCGTCCGTCCGTCCGTCCGTCCGTGGGCAAAATTTTGTATACGCGATATCTCGCTACTGGCAGGACGAATTTAAAAAGTACAAACGGATTTGGGTTTCTCTTGGCCAAACTTAGATCTGATTAGTTTTTGGAGACAATGCATACTAGATTATGGGGAGGTTTAACAAAAAAAAACGCTCAAAAAACACGTTTTTTCCATTTTTTAACAAAAAATACAAATCGTACAAAAAATGTTTCAAACAAAAAATATAGAACATCGAATTTTCTACAAAAAAGGTTGTATTCATTTTTTCGTAAAATACTGTCAAAAACTCGACTAAACCGCGTTTTTTTTAAGCATTTTTTTAAGCCAATGAATGTACGACTACCAATGAATGGACGATTTTCTACATATTTCTATTTCTTAGGAATGTATGATGCACAACATGTAACAAAATACATATTTTTATGTTCTTTGAACATTCAAAACAATATTTACAGTACTATTGATCTTCCAGTGTTTATTATTTTGCAAAATCAAAGCAAAGTTTTAAAGCCATCCAAAACTGGTACTGAAAACGTCCCATTTGATTTAACTCGTCTATTCATTGGGGTTTAGCGGATTTTTTTACAAACGTATGAAGACGAGGTTGATAATTAAATAAAATCAATGGTTGAACTACACGATCATAAAGAGCAGAGTCTAACGATTCTAATGGAGGTATCATAATTAAATTTTCATAAAAGAATTCAAAAGTTACAATCGATCAAAGTGTGAAAAATGCTTAACCGTCCATTCATTGACATATTCACCCTATTTAAGGAACAGGATATTGTTACAATATATGTATAGTAACTACTCGAACCTAACGATGCTAGAACTACCCTCTGCCGCCTTCTTTCCTGGCAGTGTTAAAATGGGAATATTCCCGGAAGCATCAGCCTTTCGTCAGGGAACTGCAATACGAATTTAGCCAAAATTGTAGGCACCCGGGTCGAAGGCATCTAGTTTTTATATAAAATAGTTTTTACCCACGTTAAGGTCATTTCCGTAGTAACTTTTGACTCTGGATGATAAATCACTAATGGTGACCTTGGTTTTGACCTTGCTGATGGTCTTAAAGGTTATTTCAAGGCCACCTATGTTTTTCTAAATGGCAAGAGTTTTTTTTAGACCTCGGCAACCGAAAGGGCGGAAAATTTTACTTCAAATTTATCTTATGAAAAAATTGCCTATGCGACCTTGGAAAGATAAAAAATGAAGGTTAAATGTGTTTTTAGGGGTAACATAATATTGCTTCAGAAAAGTCAGTGAATTATAAAAGTGTTGATCACATTGACTGGCTGAACTTGATGTCAATTTTCAAGATTGATTGAAGGTCATAACGCATTTTTTTATTAGTGAACCCCATTTTTTACTACAAAACCTGTTTTTTGACATTGGGCTCTTAAATAATGGTACTTTTTTTGTATGAGCATAGGGAGTTTTTACTTTCTCGACCTGACCTTTCGAAGGTCATATCAAGGTCAAAAGCATCTTCATCTTACTTTTATCGTTACTCGGAAACGACGTGGACGTAGTAAGTTCTGTTCCCTTAGGGGTACTTGATTATTGTGAGTCATCTTGCCTCTCACGTCGGGGTCATCAAAGACCGGAATTTTTGTTACTTTATTTATTACAATATCTTTACTTTAACTGCTCGAATTATTCATCATTATTTTCTTGAGAGTAAGCTAATCGCTGGTATAAAGCACCAACAGCATTTTCGATAATTTCAGGAGTAGTATTCCTGTTCAATCCTCTGTAGCCATTACGACAGGTTTAAGACCGGTTTACGACCCCCTTACGATCGGTTTAGGTTTAGGACCAAGTTCCAACGTCTTACGACCAGGTTACAACTTCTCACAACCACCCTACGACCGGTTGTCGATATCTTCATTTGGCTTAAAATTATGAATTTTTGAGTAAAGAGGTCATTTTACACCTTGAGCGTCATGCATGCAGTAATTGCATAAAAATGTATTGTAACGGTGATCTCGAGTCTCCCGTGGGAAGAGTAGTGTACACATTTCCTACAGTGTCTCTATATATTTTTTTTGGTGTCACCCCTAGCACTCCACAGTCCCTACCATTTTTCTCCCAACAAAAAGAGAAAATAAATAGAATATGTTTTTTTTAAATAAAAGTCATTAAGGGAAAAGAACTACTATCCAAATAATTCAATCGAAATTTTCTTTTTCCGAAAACATTTAGAATTAAGAAAATATAAATAAACATTTTTAGGTGTAAATTAATATTTAAAATATATACATGTATAACATATTGTAAAATATAAATATATACAATACACATAGAAATAGCATGTAAATAAGTCAGGGGAAGAGAACCGTGACAACTCGGAAGATTTTGTTAGTGCGCGGACACCAAAGTGTCAAAATCTCGAAACCAGTGCTCGTGCCCGAATAAAATAAAGTCAGCACGAAAAGTGTCAAATAATTCATAGTGAATCAAAACAAAATAGCAAATATAGTGAGGATCTAAGAACCCCAGAAGAGGAACTGGCAGACCTGCCAGTAGATGAATGGGCCCTAAATTTAACAGATCGTGAATTAGATGAGGCCCTGGAAAATTTGGAACTTCAAACCAAATGTAGAAGGTTCACAAAAATCGATAGATTGTACCGCAGGATGGTGGGCGACTACACTCAGTCCGACTTCATAGAAGTAGAAAATGAAGAGGACGAGGAAGAAAATAAGACGTACAGAAATTCGCTGCTGGCGACCTTCATTGAGAAAACGATCCCATTCCTCAAGAGTCACGGGCAGGAAGAAGAGGCCCAATCACGGCAAAATGACGATTACGAGGGGTCAATACAAGATGTGCCACGTACCTCCGTATCAACAACGGTAACAACGTCAATAATAACGTCCACGGCAAAGGCGAGTACAAATCAGGGCCCTGGATATCAGACTCAAACACACACCACCACGGCCAGTGGCCCCCGACTATCTATTGTAGAGAATATGTCACCGGAGAACCTAATTTATTACAAATTACCGGATGGGACAACAACAATGATGTCGAGGAAAGCAGCAGCAGCATTCGAGCTAGCAAAGACAATACAGGCTCAACAAAGCGAAAATATTCGCGCATTAACAGAACAAACGAATCAATTAAGCATAGTAGTGGATGATATCCTACAACGACAAGCTCAGGGGATTGGAACGATACCATTCTCAAGTACAAGATTGCCAGAAACGGCAAACGCAAGACCAAGTGCAGCTCCACAGGATCAACAAACACCGAAACGACAAAGAGTCGGTTTCAACGATACGTTCCTACTCAACTACTATGATCCTAAATCCCAAATCATAGAAACACCTAGAGGAACACAGAAACAGAGGGACAGACCAGTGAGAAGTGCCGCTAGTAATTCGAGCCAAAACAATCTTCCCGGAGTGGATGGCTCTGGGTGAGGGGGAGCGTCCCTGAACTCAGAAGAAAGTTAGGAACGAGGTTCGGCATATACTCAGGATGGGACCATGGACCACGAGACGTCGGCAGAATTGTCCGACAGTGGAGGACGACATCCTCGGGTGCCAAAGGATGGCGGATTGAAGAAATCCTGGCAAGGATAGAGGAATGTCGGGGCCCGGCAAAACTCTCGGACGAGGAGATGTTGAGTGCCATACCGGAATTACTGACCGACTCAGCACAAAGGTGGTACCGGATGTCGAGGAAAAGTTGGCATACGTGGGATGACTTTTGCCGATCGGTCCGTAGATGCTACGAATTCAGCCAGGCAGATAAACGGAAACTGTGGACGGAGGCCAACTCAAGGACGCAGGGCCTAGATGAGCCCGTGAGAGACTATATTGGGTGCCTGATGACCATACTGGATATGTATCCAGATAACATACCACTGGATCAGCGCCTAATGTTCTTGCATAAGAACCTGAAACCCTGATTACAGTGGAGAGTGTCAATGACACAGGTCAACACGCGGGAAGACTTCATGGTGGCAGCAGTGGAAGCGGAGAGCGCCGAAGAAGCCATGCGCTCGTACCAGGAGCCTCCACCACCAGAGGGCACACTCATGCCGGAACTGGCATATAAAAAGCCACGGAAACTCCGGGCGAAAAGTCCTCCAAAGATCGCGGTCATCGAGGAGTCGAAGGACGACGTCGTAGGTGTGGTTTTAACAGAGCTAGCGGCCCTAAGGGCGGAAATCCGGAGGATGAAGGAATTACCGGCTCGGTCGAAAATACAGGGGCCAGAAAACCCGAAAAAGGAAACTTCCAAGCCCGAATGGGACAAAAAGAAAACTAAGGAGGGGTGGACTCGCAAGGGTCCCGAGAACGCGAAGCCACCTTTTTCCCCGAGAAGAACGTCACCGCCAAGCGGCAAAGCAGCCTCGTCAAGACCGGTCGGCCCGACGCTGGTATGCTGGACCTGCCAACTCCCAGGGTACACAAAGAAGACGTGCCCAAGATGCACGGGAAACCGGCAAGGGAGCGCGTAGAAGAGGTCGCTACGCTCCCCAGAGCCCGTGTAAGGACCTCATCAGGCGATTATCCAAAGGATCGCCAACAAGTGGACCTGGACGATACTCCCATTGCAGCGAATGCCCCCCGGAAGAACACTCTCGATGGTGGCTAACGGTTAGGATCCAAGAGTTTGACCTGAAGGCGTTAGTTGATCCTGGTGCGGCACGAACAGCCATAGACACGATCGGACTGCAGATCGCAACGGCCTGTAATGAACCCATACTCCCGTACCGAGGGCCCGGAGCTAAAGTGGCGGATGGGTCCTACTCACCAATCTTGGGACTTGTAACGCTCCCCTTTCTTGTCAACGGCACCGCAAGACGAATTCAAGCGATGATAATGCCAAACCTAGACATGGAGTGTTTGCTCGGCGCCGACTTCCTACGGGCCTTCGATGCCATTCTTCATCCCCGGCAAAATCTGTTGTACGTAGAAGGAGCGGCGGATGGCCTCGGAGTCGAAGTGGCCAGCCTCGAGGTAGGAAAACACCCCTCGTCGGACTCGGTAGGGACAACGAGAGCAACGGAAGACGTGAAGAAACGTCTGGAGAGCTTGCTCAAAAACTAGATCCCGGAAGAAGGCCCGACTACAGGGTGCACGCACCTCATCGATCAAATGTGGATGCTCAGATCAAACGTGGTACCGATAAAATAACGATATTACCCCGTGTCGAAGAAAATTGAGGAAGAGATGCACTCGCAGGTGGATCGGATGCTCGAGGAGGGTATCATTGAACCCTCGGCCAGCGGGTGGTCCAGCCCAGTAGTGATGGTCCGAAAATCAAATGGTACCTACCGCTTTTGTGTTGATTACCGCAACCTCAACGCGGTAACGGAAGCAAATGCCTACCCGATCCCGTATATGGATACGATCCATCGGATCCTGCAAGCAGCTCGCTACATTTCGAACTTGGACCTTAGTAGTGCCTACCATCAAATTATGATGCGGGACGTGGCGAAGCCGTTGACGGCGTTTACAGTCCCCGGAAAGGGCCTCTTCCATTTTAAGGGCAGCGTCCAGACCGACGCGAGCGACACAGGACTAGGAGCGGTCCTGACGCAAGAGATCGGCAATACGGAGAGGGTGCTGATGTTCGCGAGTCGGACGATGACTCCCGCGGAAAGAAACTACTCCGTCACGGATCGGGAGTGCCTCGCAGTGTTATGGGCCATCCAGAAGATTCGCCCATACATCGAGGGTTATCGCTTCACTGTAGTGACGGACCACGACTGCCTACGTTGGCTCTGTAATCTTCGGAACCCATCCGGACGGTTAGCCTGGTGGGCGCTACAGTTGCAAGGGTACGGTTACACGGTCCAACATCGACAAGGGGCCCTCAATCATGTGCCTGATGCATTATCACGCATGTATGAAGATGATGTACCCCAACTGTGCTCCGTAGAAGAGCCGGAGGCGGAAGGTGAGGTAGACGACTGGTACCGGCGACGAAGGCAAGAGATTCTCGCTGCACCCAAAGAGAGCCCGTTTTGGAAAGTAGTAGGTAACCGAATCTACTCATATCGACCGGATCCTACAATTAAAGACCTCGTCGGAGATGATGACGCCTGGAAGATGGTGTTGCCGCAGAGTAAACGGAAGGCAGCCCTGGAAGAGTGCCACAATGCGGCGACGGCAGGTCACCTGGGGCGCAAGAAAACGTACGAGCGCGTGGCGATGCAATATTGGTGGCCCGGTATTTACAAGGACGTGGCCCAGTTTGTAAAACGATGTCACGTGTGCCAGGTCTGCAAGGTACAGCAAGTGGCTCCTGCCGGACTGATGGTTCAACGAGTAATTACTCACCCGTGGGAAGTGGTCGCAGGAAACCTGATGGGTCCGTTTCCACGAAGCAAGAACGGTTTCGAATTCCTACTAGTTCTGGAAGACCTATTTACCCGGTGGATCGAATGTGTTCCGATTCGAAAGGGAAATGCCCCCACGGTAGTGAAGAATCTAGGAAGGGTCTTTCTACGCCACGGGACACCTGAGTTATTACTCACTGATCAGGGCCTAGAGTTTAAAAACCAGATATTAGATGGGTTCCTATCTGAAAAGGAGGTGGGGAGGGAATTAACGCCGACCTACCACCCGCAAGCGAACCCCGTGGAAAGGGTCAACCGTACACTAAAAGGCATGATCCGGGCATTTGTGGAGGCGGATCACCGGACGTGGGATGATCTCATCGACGAATTTACTTTCGCCCATAACACGGCTGTTCACGATTCCACCGGATTCAGTACCGCCATGTTGATGTACGGCCGACAACTGGAAGTTCCAGGTTCACTGCGCCGGAAAGAAGAAAGAGCAGCGTAAAAGGAACAGACCCGGATGGCGCGGGAGAAATGGGAGCAACGAATGGACAAATTGCGTAAACTCCATCGAGAGGCCCACGACAATGACCAGGCGGCACAACAGCGACAGGCCAAGTATTACAACGCCAAATGATGCGACATAACCTTCAAGTTAGGAGATACCATCCTAAAGCGTAACCGAGTATTGTCTTCGGCAGCGCAGGGTATCTCGGCCAAACTAACCCCGAAATATAATGGGCCCTACCGAATAACGGCCCAAGTCGGCTCGAACACTTACGAGCTAATAGACCAGTCCGGGAAGAAGGACGGTCCGATCCATGTCGTGGACCTCAAACCCTATAATAAGCCTGAACCAGAAGAGACGTCAGCATCGGAAGATATCGTCACGGAAGAAACGACTACGGAAGATACTCCCGTGGAAGAGGGGGCACCGAGGGATCAGCAAAAGAAGATGGAGGGCCATATGAACCCCCCAGTGCATGCACCGAAACGTAGCCGCGGGCGACCCCGGAAAACTGCCCTGAGTGCACAACCCCAGAAAGACCTGGGAATCGCGCCAATACCCGCGGAACCGGAACAACCGTCCCCCCGACGCACTCGAGCGCCCTCGAGACGGGTCGCATTAACCCGACCATTCTCGTAACTTTTAATCCCTAAGCGGGGCCGAAGGCCCAACCGCCTGGCTCCCAAATTAACGTATTCTTCTCTTTTTGATTACAGAGCGCAATCGAGGTGGACCAGCCACCACCCCGAGTCACCAGTCCAGGGGGAACGGTCCTGGGAGAAGAGAGCCGGAGGATCGAGGCCTCAAATTGTGGAAGGGGCCCAGACCGGAAGCGGGGGAGCCGTTGCAATTGCGAGAACGCCTTGACCTAGAGAAGTTCCTCGACCACGCCAGGGCCCTGAAGCGGAAGGCCGTACGGGTGGAGGCGGACGCTTTCGGCAAGCTGCACCGATATCGGGCCAAATATGGGTCCCGAGAGCCGTCCATCGCCTGCTGGGCCGACATGGTCGATAGGCACCGCCGCAACCAGGCCGACAGCGATACCTTCTTGGCCCGGAAGGCCGAAATCGAGCGTACCGCCGAGGCTGAATTGAAACGAGCCAAACAGGAGCAGGAGCGGACGGTGGTAGCGGCGCAACAGGCCCTAAAAGAATTGGAGCTGGCCAAAGAAAAGGCCAAGGCGGGGGACAAGCCCGTCACGGGGCTGTCAACACAACGAAGGTGGCCGGGAAGAAAGTGGCCCTTCTACGCCAGTCGGTGGACCCGGTCGTCCGCGTCTACTGCCGCGTATGCGGCATGCCCGGAGTTTGGAAGGAGGAGGAGTGCCCCAATGCCGACGTGCACCAGGATAAGCCTACCCAGGGATAGGATACGTTGTACTTCTTGACTGGCAACCAGCCCGGTAAATAAACGGAATCAGATCTATATGCGTGTGTATTCTTTGATTTGGTCCCAAAAGAGGGGAGGGGGAGGGGAGAGAGCGAGAGATCCTTACCTCATTCCCTCCAAACCGTACCCGCAATATGGACCCCCCTGATACCTGTGTTTCCTAACCCTTTACCGAATAGGTGGAGCCCGGTACGGTCGGCAGAGTATTCGAACTGGTACACCGGCCGGTTAACCAGCGTCTGGGGGTGGGGTGTAACGGTGATCTCGAGACCCCCATGGGAAGAGTAGATCACCGTTGTACCGACCTCCCGGGCGCGAACTACCAATGTAATCTTACAGTCTTTGTAGTTACAGGGCCAGAGAGCCAAGGCGCCAGTGAGCGACGCTGCAGGAGGAGAGAGAGGGAGGAAGAAAGAGAGAGAGAGAGAAAGTAGGAGCACGCCGCGCCGGTCGCGTGGTCGCTCCCAGGGAGAATCGCGAGAGAAGCCATCGCGCGCGGAACGGGGAATAGATCGACGTGATCCGTGAAATTTGAGAAGCCGAAAGGAAGCGCGTTACGGAAAGCCCAGGGAGAACGCGAGTGGAAGGCAGGGCCCGGCAAGTTCGTGCGAGTGTCCCGAAACAGAGGTCCAGGTCGGACGAATTGTCCCGGTTGTGGGGATTGAATCGAGGCCCGGGACGAGAAACGGTGTCGGAAGCGGCCCGAACGAGGAGGACCTGCGAGCGGCCACTTTTAATATGTAAGTACCACTCGAGTGCTGTGCGGACCGGGGTGCCAACCTCTCTTTCTCTCTCTCTCCCTCGACCTCCACCTCGTGAGCGCAAGTGCGACGGAGACCGCGAGTCTCCGGTAGCGAACCCGGGTGCCGATGGTGGCACTTGCCGAGTCGAACACTTGTTAACTTTTTTACGTTCTATTTGTTAATTTTTTGTTACTTTTCTTTCCGTAAAAGTAAACGTTTAATTTCTTTCGGGGACAACCTTTCCCGGGGATATTGTAACGGCCCGTCTCTTTCTCGCCACCGCGCGGGAGCTAGCCGGTGGACGGAGACTTCGCCGAGGGTTGCGTCCGTCCCAGGACGTCGAGAGTATTCGGGCCGGATAAAAGTCGGGATTCCGTCTCGGAGCTTTTGGGTGCGCCCGAAGACGCTCGAGAGCGCAAACGTGTCGGCGAAAATAATTTACCTCGTTACAGTATGAAAAATCAATTTGTTCCGAAATATTTTTTTTTTTACGGAGGAGGGATAATGCGTTAGGCACCATAGGGGGTTGATGATGCTGGTTAACCCTTTGAGGGGCTCATTTTTCTAATGTGCGAACTTTTTAAATCATAGGTAATCTTTCTGTTTTCGGGATCACTGAGCACGAATCTGAGGTCAGATTCTGAAAATTCAAAATAGCGGAATCAATACGGCGGACAAATTTTTTAAATACCTATTGATTTTCCTGAAATTTGGTAACTAAGAGTTTTTCCGGTCGCTGATTACGATTCTGAAGTCAGATTTTCAAACTGCCAAATGGGGGTCCAATATGGCTGATAAATTTTTTAAATATCTGATTTTTCTGAAATTTGGTATTTAGGGCTTCTTTTTGTCGCTACTTACGATTCTGAGGCCATGTTTTCAAAATTAAAAATGGCCGACAACATTTCCTATAAATAGCAGGCAAATTCTGCATTTTGTGCGTAATGGTTTTCGGGACGCTAATTGTGATTTCAGCGCCAATATCAGATAAACCTGAATAGATTCTACATTCTCCCTCTCAGTATGACCCAGAACTAGCGACGTGGACGTGAGGAGGAACTAGTTCCATTATTTTTTTTTATTTCTTACATTTTTTATTTTTTTTTTATTTCTTACATTTTTTATTTTTTTTTTATTTCTTACATTTTTTATTTTTTTTTTTTATTTTTTTAATTTATTATTTTTATTTTTTATTTATTTTTTTTTTATTTTTTTTTATTTTTCCTACAGTTTTAGTATTTATAAAATTTTTCTTACATGTTGTTTTTTTTTTTCATTTTCATAAGTTTTCTTGTATTTGATGGTTTTTTATGATGTTTATTTGTCACGATGCTTCGTGAAACTTTTCAAAACAATTTTGATTTGCGCCAATGCATAAAGGAACATTGCATGTTTTGCAAAAAATTGTGTTCGTTTGTCATTTATTTTTGAACTACAATATGCACATCTCACTCGTTTATCTTTGCAACCTGGGAAATGGGAAAGTTGAGCTTTTCTAATTGTATCAGGTACTTTTGATTTGGCCTTTTTGAATGGAAATTTGATGCCTGGTCTTCCTTTTTTCGGTCGATTCGAAAACCCTACTAAATAGTCAGCTATTGATAAACGAAAGTTCTTCAATGTCATGGAGTCATGTGGGAAAAGATGTCTGTATATAATAAAAGAATTCACTATAGTTAAATCCACGAAGTGCCAGAAGATTCGACGCCACCACTTCTTGCTCTTGCGACTGATTTCGTAATAAGATTTTAGCATATCAGCTTTGTCGACGCATCCCGTGTGGTTATTATTATAATCTTTGGCCATTTGTGGGCACGTAACTACTGCGAAGGTACCATCTTTTTGTCTTCTGTTGACTTTTGTGGCAACTGATGGGTCATGATAATTTGACAAGAAATGTACTGGCCTCTTATCAATCCACTTCAGCCAGCGAACTCCTGTATATGAAGTTCGTAACTCACTATCTCCAGGAGACATATTTTTATCTGCTTCTTGGGTTTTTGTAAATTTTGTCTGTCTTTTCTTACTGTTCCACATGCTAGAATTCCATTAGCCAGTAAAGACGACATTAAATTTGCAGTTGTAAAGAAATTGTCGAAGAAAATACGATAGGGTAAATGTACCAATTACTGGGGGCCATCTAACCTATTTCTGCGGTAAGTGTGTTTCTATTACTGCGGTCATAAGCTCATAAAAAATACACGCATCCGCAGTAATAGGGACACACCGCAGTAATACGGTAGATGGCCCGCAGTAATTGGTACCTTTACCCTAGTGCTTTCGAACTAAATCATGACTCAAATCTTTTACTACACTTTTCCATAGAAAATTTGCTGATTTATTCTGTATTTTCCATGTGTATATTTGAAACTCGCATACATAGCCATAATCGTCAGCTCTCACCCACTCTTTATAGCCCCTCTTGATTGGTTTCATTGGCATGTATTGCTTCAAGGAACTTCGGCCTTTATATTTAATCATACTTTCATCAATTGATTGATTCCTCGTTGGGTTATAAAACATTTTATAAGTTTCCGAAAGGGTGTTCAGATAAGGTGCAAGTTTGTATAATTTATTATATTGTGGATCGTTTCTTTAGGTTCTTTAATACCATAATTCAAATGTAAATTTGATAATAAAAAGGAAAATCTTTTCACACCCATGATAGAACTAATATACGGATCATTTAGTTGTATATTTGTAGACTAGTAGTCACGATAAGATGGTAATCTTTTTATGCCCATCATTACGTTCATTCCTATAAACTTTTTTATTTCTTTAATAATAAATTTCGGGATATCGATAAGTAAATACTGAAAAATGATACTTTTTATACTAAGAATGTATTATTAGAAAACAAGAAAATGTATTTATCCAATTTGTACAAAATATCGCACATAGGAGTCGTTTATCATGAATCCTTTGTCATATTCGTAATCTACAATCCTGAAAATTCCCGAATATCCAATTTCATCTCGTTGAAGCAACTATTTACATGTCAGTCCGCCATCTTCGGCCAGCCATTTTGAATTTTGAAAATCTGAGATTACATTGACAATTAGCAACTCCAAGAGCCCTCGAGTAAAAAATTTCAGTTACTTTCCATGTAGAGAAAAAGTATGATTCAAAGGATTTTGAAAAATCATTTTTTGACATTTTTTTTAACTAGTGTTCGAAAAATTCTGAATAAAATATAGGTGCTATAAAACTGTCTAAAGAATACGTGAAAAAATTTTCAGCGTCTCAACTGTTGATACTCCCGAGAAAACGATTTTTTTCTAAAAAATACGCATTTTTTCACGTTAATTGTTTATAATAAACATATAAATAAATAAATTATTCCAATATGTCCAAAAAGTATAGATATGCCTGCAGAACATATAACAATTAACGGAAATTTAAAAAAAACTAAGACAATAAACGTGGTACTTATATGTACCACCGCCCCTCAAAGGGTTAACCCCCCAGTGTGTCGGACTCCCTTGCCCAAGATGTTCGGGGTACGGTTTACCGACTAAAACCCTAACTTCCCTTGGTCCTCCATAATCCACTTGTGCAGTTTGCGGCAGAAAGGTTGCTCCGATATCTACCCCTTCCGCTGCAGACTGCACCAGGCCATGTCAATGGTAACTGCAACCACTCCCTCTACCATCGGGTTAGTGGTTGTTTGACCAATATATGATACTTTCACTTTATCAAATTTATATTAACAAATTTATACTGCCTGTTTAAGAATATAAATGAAATACATAGTGTTTCTTCGTGCACGAAATCGAGTATTACGACTCCAGATGCTCATTGAATTGCGGGATGAAGAGAATATTCAAAGCATACCAGAAGATTAAAACTTAATCGGATTAATATATACAAAACAAAATACACCGTTTATTTTCACAATGGTGCTGCAACTGAGCTAATTCTTCTGCCATTACTCTTTACTGAATGTATTGATACCAAACGTTGCGTGCTTGAGTGATATATTTCACATCAAATAAAGGAATAAACTTTTCCTTATATCTAATATCGACATCGATAAATTTGAATAACAGTGAAGTTATGAGAATGAGCCTAACCAATCTGAGGAGTGAAGAGGGAATTCCCGTCCCTCGAACATAGCCAAATGAACATTAGGATCACGTTCTTCTTCCAAATTAACATCATCACTTGAAGTGGGAGAAACACTAGGACCAAATTAATTCCTGGCCACTCAACAGCATTACAAGTTTCGCAACAATAACGATTGGCACTACAAGGCCGAGGGGACCATACAATCGCACAATATGATGTGATAATACTGTTCTCTTGGAGAGAACTGTTAGTGGGATCATATGCACTTCAAAATGGAAACAATCTGCGGCAGGGGACCACGATAAACCTAAAATGCGAATATTTTAATCTTCTTGGAGTGGCTTTAATGTTACAGTTTCACAATCATAAGGGGGAAAACCAATTAATAAAGATGGAACGTTAGACGTCAATTTAAGTAAAGCTAGGTAGCCCGCTTGCATTAAGGTACGAACTTCATCTCGAAGCGTGAAAGCTTTATCTTTAATGGATTCTTCAAATAGAACATCCTCCTCATAACCGTTCCGCTTAAGAGCAGTAGCCGCTAGAAGATACCGAGGACCTTTGTACGAGTCCGTCGATTTCGTCAATTTTGTTAACGACCATTGGACGGGCTTCAAAATCAAACACACAATTTGATCGGCCGAATAAAAATATCAATAATTGATTGCGATTACTCGGTGACGACCCGATCACCGCGACTTCCCAATTCGAACATTTAAATAGACTACAACGTCATATTTTATACCGATATTATAATATTCGAATTACAAATACTTGTATGGAGATCGTCACCATTTAGGAGGGCCATTTACATAATTTACCTAAGAGGCCTGCTTCATTTTGAGAGACCTCACAGGGTGCGCCAGTACCCGTCCTCAGATGAACTGTCGTCGCTTATTACGATGATTACTGGTGTGTCACCCGGTGTATTTCTCGTAGTCCCGTAGGATGTCCGTGGCGCAGAGTTCTCCTAGGGAGAGAGTGGCTCAGATGAGGCAGCGTTCGGATTCGGAACGGGAAAGAGGTTATTCCCGGAATAGCGTCATGCCATTTTTTCTGATGAGGTTGCGGTAGCCGTAATTGTAACCGTGTTCGGTAATTATGGTCGGTGAACATTAGCCTGTGAGGGTGCGTGATGGGGCTTTCATTTTTCGACGTGTATCTTGAAAAGTCTTCGACCCGTGTCATCAGTTATCTCGCAAACCCGGGGTGAGAGTACCTTCGTGACGGTATAGGGGCTCCGGTACTTAGGGGCAAGTTTCGAAGCCACATTTTTCTCAGCGGATGATAAAACGATTTTACCCACCAATGACTTGATATTTTCGTTCTCGCCGTTCCCGGTCGTATTAACGTGGCTGACGTGCATGAGCCTTCGCTAAGTTCTTAACGACTAATTCTCGGAGTTGCCCGATCTTGTTTGCCCTCTCGGACCACCCTACCTCATCCGGAGACGTAAGAGGAATTTCTGCTTCTACATGGCGCCATGGCTACATGGTATGAATTGACCGCATGTAGTTTACGGCCATAGTTAACAAATGCCGGCGAGAACCCTATGGACGCATGCACCGCCGTGTTATAGGCGTAACAAAACTCGGGGATGTGATGATCCCAATCACGATGATCAGAGCCCAGATAGGACACGATCGCCGTATTAATAACCCGATTTACCCGTTCCGTGGGATTCGCCTCGGGATGGTACGCAGGCGTCGTTGAGTGATGGATGTTATATTCCATTGCGGGACCCTCAATTATGCGATTTATAAATTCCGGCCCGTTATCTGTTAATAACATCTGTGGGGCTTCCCATCGGTGCAGAACGATATCTTCAAATGTGTCTGGAATTTTCTTGCCGTTAGCCTGTCGTAACGCGGTCAATTGCACCCATTTCGTAAAAGGATGTTGCATGGCCAATATTTACGAGAACCCGGATTTACTACTCGGTAAGGGCCCAATGATATCGGCGGCAACCACTGCCCACGGCTCCTCTATTTTACGAGACCCCATGAGCCATACGGGCAAGGCCTGTTCTACCTTAGTAAGCTGACACATTTAACATCGCCGACAATAATTTGCATCGTCGCAGTACATACCCGGATAGAGATAATCCGTAAGTATCCGGCGGTGAGTTTTCTCAACTCCTTAATGCCCGGCATCGTGAAATTCCTTCAGAATCAGCGCGCGATCGCCCATCGGGAGCACTAGTTTCCATTCTTTTAAATCATCTACTATCGAAGAGGTTCGTGGGTTTAGAATACGTTTATAAAGACGATTCTCGACTCTGCCCCCACTGGGGAAAGTAAGTAGGGCTTCTCGTCGTGTAACCAGTGAAATGCTCTTCCACGGTTTCCTTAACCACGATAATGTCATCTAAGTAAGCGAATGAGTACGGGCCAGTTCGTGCCCAATAATCTTATCCACTAATCTTTGGAAGGTAGCAGGAGCCCCGGGAAGTCCATAAGGCATCCGAACAAAATAAAACGAGCCTTTCCCCGGGACCATAAAAGCGGTAACGTCGAGGGACCGTTTCTCGAGCGGGACCTGAAAATAAGCTTGACTCAAGTCGAGCGTCGAGATGTAACGCGCTTTCCGCAACTTATCGAGAATGTTGTTCATGTTAAAGATTATACATATTTGCCATGCATAAAAATATAAACATACACACGCGTATGAGTCACGTTTCTATTATAAGTTGCACGAATCGGAAAACGAAGAATAGGTGAAAAGTATCGCGATTCGGGAAATATGGACAAGCCAAAATCTGAAATTAGATTCGATTTACATGAAAATTGGTACTGGGGGTTTTCAATGCCGCTGATTATGTATCCGTTCTCAGATTTTCGAAATTCGAAATGTCGGACCCGATATGGCGCCATGTTGATTGAGCCATTTTTAATTTTGAAATTTGTAACATTGATTTTTAACGTTTTTCTGCTTCTCGTATTGCATTTTGTAATTGTTCCGTTGAATATTTGAACAATCTAGAAGAATCCGCCTTTGTTTTATAAATTCGCTCCATGGCCGACTTTTCCCTACAAATGTTACATTTTTAGAGAAACCGATATTTTGCGATATCTAATGATCTTATTGAGGTCATTTTTGATCGTAAATTAGATTAGAGATATAGGCTATGCGATACACAGTTTGATTTTACATAACAAAATCTGTACAATTATTTACAAGTGCTTTTTTCACACTACTTACTTTAGAGGCTAAATATACAGTCACACATAAACGACGTTTTTATTAAAATTTATCGATGAATTTGAGTCAAATAAACTATAAATGAAAGTTTGACATTCCTACTAACTAAAATAATTGCGCATCTTCGACTTTTCTCTCTAGAAAAAGGATAATTAACCCCCCCACCCCCCCCCCCCCCCACCCCCCCCCCCCCCCACCCCCCCCCCCCCCCACCCCCCCCCCCCCCCACCCCCCCCCCCCCCCACCCCCCCCCCCCCCCACCCCCCCCCCCCCCCACCCCCCCCCCCCCCCACCCCCCCCCCCCCCCACCCCCCCCCCCCCCCACCCCCCCCCCCCCCCACCCCCCCCCCCCCCCACCCCCCCCCCCCCCCACCCCCCCCCCCCCCCACCCCCCCCCCCCCCCACCCCCCCCCCCCCCCACCCCCCCCCCCCCCCACCCCCCCCCCCCCCCACCCCCCCCCCCCCCCACCCCCCCCCCCCCCCACCCCCCCCCCCCCCCACCCCCCCCCCCCCCCACCCCCCCCCCCCCCCACCCCCCCCCCCCCCCACCCCCCCCCCCCCCCACCCCCCCCCCCCCCCACCCCCCCCCCCCCCCACCCCCCCCCCCCCCCACCCCCCCCCCCCCCCACCCCCCCCCCCCCCCACCCCCCCCCCCCATTGCAAAATGGATGTCGATATTTTACGAAGCAAGCATAGAGTTGCTTTTCGTAAAATATTTCTCCAAAAAGGTAATGTTTACCCCTTTAGTGAGGCGGTAACGATAGCATCCAGCATGGTTCGCGGCGTTTTAAGGAAGAATTTTCTGAAACCCAACACTATCGGGCTAATTACCACCGGGAATCAATTACAGACGCTGTAATCGCCAATAGCGAAGGTGGCTATAGAGTGGCTTCTTTGGTGTGAAAAGGTGAACACGGTTGTGAAAAATTGTGCACGCAGGTCGTTCATCGAGAATATCGTCTACCCGAAGGTCCACTAGTAGATGGTTTCTTACCACCAGATGAAAACGATGTGACTAATAACGTCAAAGGACACGTGTTTCAATTTCATGGGTGTTTCTTCCACGGTTGTCGATCTTGTTTTTCGGAATTGAGAGACAAACCTATTTTTTCAAACGGTGAAAATTTCAATAAAGCTTATGCAAATACAATATCTACATCGCATCTAATACGCTCGTTCGGATACAAGCTTACCGAAAAATGAGAATGTACATTTAATCGGGAGAAAAAAACAAATAGAGAACTTTCTGATTACGTTGAAAATCATCCAATGGCGTCTTACGTTGTTCTCGATCCGCGCGCTGCATTTTTTGGCGGACGAACGGGAAATACCGCAACATATTACACTGTCAATAATAATGAAAAAATTAAGTACGTAGATGTATGTTCGCTATATCCGTACATTTGCAAGACCGGTCGCTTCCCCGTAGGCCATCCAACAATTTATGTTGGAGAAGAATGTGCTGCCATCACGAGTCTAGAAGATCCAATTAATTTAGACGGGGTAGAAGGACTTATCATGTGTAAAGTACTACCACCCCGAAATCTATATCATGCGGTATTGCTAGTTAAAATGAATTCTCGGTTGCTATTTCCTCTCTGTCGAAGCTGTTGCGAGATCGAGTGGCAATCAGACTGTATACATGAGAATGACGACGATAGAGTATTAACTGGGACGTGGGTGGTCGATGAGGTCAAGAAAGCTATTCAGAAAGGCTATAAAATCCGAAAAATACTCGAAATTTGGCAGTATAATATAACGCAATACAATCTTCAGACTCGCGATGGTGGTCTGTTTTCGAAATACATTGATACGTTCCTAAAAATGAAGCAAGAAGCGAGCGGCTGGCCTGCAGAATATGTCGATGAGCAAACAAAAAGCTTGTACGTAGAATCTTATGAGCGGACCGAAGGGATAAAGCTCGAACAAAATAATATATCAAAAAATCCCGGTTTAAGAGCCGTTGCTAAACTGAGTTTAAATTCATTTTGCGGGAAATTTGGGCAACGCGAAAATCTGCAGCGTACAGAGATTAATTCCACGCGCCAAGACTTGCTTGAAATTTTCACAGATGTGACAAAAGAGGTTACTCAGATTCTTCCGGTAAATGACAAAATTATATTTGTCAATTGGGTCGACAGAAGCGAAACGGTCACACCATCAAATTGTACAAACGTTGTGACTGCTGCTTACACGACAGCTCAAGCGCGTTTGAAACTATACAGTTATTTAGAAAAATTGGATCGTCGCGTGCTTTATTTCGATACCGATTCAGTAATATATATATATCTAATAAATCGATGACGTCACCCGAAGATTATGAACCGCCTTTGGGTAATTTTCTGGGTGACTTGACCGACGAGCTAGCGGATTACAGGTCGGGCGCGTATATTGAGACCTTTATCTCAGGGGGGCCTAAATTTTACGCTTTTCGCGTGCGAACTGAAAACGATCAGTATTACGACACGTGTAAAGTCAAGGGTATTTCATTAAATTACGAAAATGGGAAAAAAATTAACTTTAATTCGATTTATAAAATGATTATGGAAAGTGATTGTAATAATGCTACTAAACCACTACGACCACTGGTACACCTCCAAAAATACGCATTAGATTTAACGCAATACGACGCACCGCCGTACATGAAATTGTAACGCGACCGGAAGAAAAAACATGTCGAATAGTTTAGAAAAAACGGCGACACATTTCGACTCGCTACTCATTTCATTTTGGGTACAAACAATAAAGTAGATCACAATTGTAGCACACTTGGTAATTGTAAAATTTTGTACATATATATTGTTTTTTGTAGAAAATTATAAATATAAGAGGTTGAATATATACGTAATCGAATTAATAAGAATAAGAATAATGAAAAATTATTACAATATTTTATTTACCCTTACGATTGAACATCCAGATCAGAACAGTACAGATCATTCATCCGTTAATATAAGGTCACAGTCAACTCGGACGACTCCGGACCTCCTACATATTACGCAACATATTTGCCCCGTTGCTTGTCGACTCTACTCATAGGAATTCTTCGTATCTCCTCTTTCGTATTTTCAACGTCTTATCTCCCCTTCGTATTCAAATTTTTCCTAGAAAACTGGGTCCCCTCGAGTAAAAACCATGTGTGTGCTTTAACGTCGTATGAAATCACAGTCTCTCGTTTTCGACCTACAAGCGGACTGACACGTGCGCAACGAGTATATAAAGGTCATCGGTGTTATGTATTGGTAAATCTTAATAAATAATAAGGAGGAGTGGGGGCTGAATCATCATAAGAAGCCAAACACGAAAACTAACAAATAGTCGTCGAAAGGTCGTTCAGCCATGACCTACCTCACGTTCCGGCCAAAGGGACCCCGTACAGGTTTGTTTACGCCAGACTGCAGAGCTACCTCGCAAGGCGGGGCGTTTTTATTGTTTGTTTTGATATTAATTATCCATTAATAACCACTAACACCTCTTTACGAGGCCATAAACCCATGACCTATCTCAAGATTAGTCTGCCAGTCTCGCGTAGCGGCCAGAGGTACCCCGTACGTTTTTGTTTACGTTAGTCTATTGACAAACCGTACAAGGCGGGAGTAGTGTTATTTACGATCATAAATTGATACGTATCTGGTGTTAATCACTCAATTATCATTATTTATTGACATTTTTATTATTTGTTTTGACATTAATTACCCATTAATAACCATTAACACCTCTTTATGAGGTCATTAACCCCTGACCTATCTCAATATTCGTCTGCCAGCCACGCGTAGCGGCCAAAGGTACCCCGTACGTTTTTGTTTACGTCAGACTACCGACCAACTTCAAAAGGCGGCTACAAGGATATTTACGGTCATAAATTATTTTTTTCTGTCATTAATTACCCAATTAACATTCTTTATTGACGTTTTTATTGTTTGTTTTGACATTAATTACCCATTAATAACCATTATCAGCTCTTTATGGGGTCATTAACCCCTGACCTATCCCAAGGCGCGCGTGCCGTCTGGCGCCAGACCTACCTCAAGGTGGAGGCGTGGGGGGTGTTTACGTCTGGCTATCGGTACCCCTATACTACTCCTTTATAACCGAATGAAAATTCCATTTCTGCGATGGGTGCGCGACCGCACCTAGCGACTACAAATCAAAGTAATATCACCGTGTTTCACTGTTTCCTTTTGAATTTTCGGTTACAGTTTCGTAATTTTCTGTTACAGTTTCGTAATTTTCTGATAATATAACGTAATGGTACTTTCTGTTACCGAATTTAGTAAAATTCTGTTACTTCGGTAACATAAAAGTATCCGAAATTTCTGAACATTTCTAACAGTGTTCTTAGTAAAACATAATAACTTAATGAACAGAATTAAAAGACCGTATTTACACATTCTTTTTTTAACAGTTAATTTTAAACTTGTGCTTATATTTATCAACTAATATAATAAAATAATTAATCTGATAGTTAATCTATTTATTTCACCAATTTTTAGATAATTGCTATTCAACACTTCCCGTTCGAATGCTGCTATCTCAGAAAATCTGTTGGAAATGACCTATCTCATGAAATCGTTTTGAGAGGATCTATTTAAAAAACTGATAATATTAGTAATATTGTATTTTTTTATTAATTAAAGATATTATAATAAGAAAATCGACAGTTTTTTAAATAGATCCTTTCCAAAAGATTTTCTGAGATAGCAGCATTCGAACGAGAGGTGTCGAATTGTGACAACCTGAATAAATTATTGTATCTACATATTTTTTTCTTTTTTCTTTGCATCAACTATTTTTGTGTAAGGTGAAAAAATGTCAGCTTTCTTTTCTTTTGATTTTTTTCTTATTATGTTACACCGTGCTTTTGTCAATCCGCACTGAACTAAGCCCTAAAGCTCCACCAGTGCTTGATTTTTCTGGTACATCAGAAACGTCAGACTACCGACCTACTTCAAAAGGCGGCTACAGGGATATTTGCGGTCATAAATTATTTTTTTCTGACATTAATTACCCAATTAACATTATTCATTGACGTTTTTATTGCTTGTTTTGACATTAATTACCCATTAATAACCATTATCACCTCTTTATGGGGTCATTAACCCCTGACCTATCCCAAGGCGCACGTGCCGTCTGGTGCCAGACCTACCTCAAGGTGGAGGAGTGGGGGGTGTTTACGTCTGGCTATCGGTACCCCTATACTACTTAAAGGATCCCTCGGTCAACCATCTACTGATGGTTATACCCTACTGGGTATAACGAGTATTATCCGAATATTGTTGAATTGTATAATGTCGATTCTATATATATATATATTCAATTCAACAATATTCGGATAATACTCGTTATACCCAGTAGGGTATAACCATCAGTAGATGGTTGACCGAGGGATCCTTTAAGTAGTATAGGGGTACCGATAACCAGACTGTATATATATATATATACAGGGTCATCGAAAAGTATCGGACCCCCCTAATATCTTCAGTTAGAATGCACTTAGGAGAAAATGTCCAATAGCAAAGTTGTATGGTTTCAAGCGGGGAGTAAGATGATGACATTGACTTTGACCTTGACCATGTCCTTCAAGGTCATTTCAAGGTCAATCTTATTTTTTTAAATAGAACCCCCTACATTTTATTGCATATTCTTATAGCTTATTTCGAGAGCTTTCCAAAACACTATAATAAAATATTTTTTTATTAAGTACTTTTTGAGTTATAAAGGTTTGAAGTTAACAATTTGTTAAGTGGTGTGCGAGTCCGACCAGTTAAGGCAAGAGTGGTGTGCGAGTCCGACCAGTTAAGGTAAGAGTGGTGTGTGAGTCCGGCCAGTTAAGGCAAATTTAATTCCAATTGGTTAGCTTGGTCAAAATAATATTTTACAAGATATTCTACATTTTGTGTCAAAAAATTGTTAACTTCAAACCTTTATAACTCAAAAAGTACTCAATAAAAAAATATTTTATTATAGTGTTTTGGAAAGCTCTCGAGATAAGCTATAAGAATATGCAATAAAATGTAGGGGGTTCTATTTAAAAAAATAAGATTGACCTTGAAATGACCTTGAAGGACATGGTCAAGGTCAAAGTCAAGGTCATCATCTTACTCCCCGCTTGAAACCATACAACTTTGCTGTTGGACATTTTCTCCTAAGTGCATTCTAACTGAAGATATTAGGGGAGTCCGATACTTTTCGATGACCCTGTATATATATGTATATATCGTATTTTTTCTACCTTGATGCACATTTACAAAACAGTGTTGTTTTTATTAAATTTTCTGTTTCTAAAAATAGGGTAGCCTTCTATTCCCCAAACGAAGGACAATAAATCATAGAAACACAAAAAAATATGATAAAGCAAACAAATTTTACTCTCCTTATACTATTCTTTTAATGTAATTGAAAATTCTGAAACTGTAACGAAATTTTCTGAAACATGTAACCGAAGCTTTTTACGGTTACCGTTTCCGAAATTTCTGTTCATGTTTCGTAAAATTCTGAAACGGTAATCGTAAAAATCTTCGGTTACATGTTTCAGAAAATTGCTACAGAAATGTCTAACACTGAAGATATTAATGAAAGCAATTACTAATATTTGTTTCGCATGTCGTAACAAACATACAGTTCATTATGTTAGAATGTATATTTTTATTTTTATTTTTATCTTCAATCATTTTGTAATCGGTGTCGTTTATTTTCTACATTTTCTCTCAGGTTTGTATTACTTTACCTGTTCAATATCGCAAAATGGCCAGAAGAGTCGCTGTACTATTTAAGAAACATGGTCGAAAGTCTACTTTCAAATAAACATACACTTGCCTAGTCGTGCTTATTTGTTATTATTATGATGTGAACAGAATAAACAGTTTGCAATAATTAATGTTTGAAAGTATCTTTTTACGTAGTATTACAAAGTCCAAATGTCAACAACAGTTTTCATTCACTGTACTTGTTACTTGAACACATATTTTTCAACATGTCCCGCTTTTTGCGCAAGACTTGTTGAGGCCTCGTGCCTTCCCCTTTCATGGTGTAACGACTGTACCCGGTAAGGAAAATAAGCCCCCGCCCCCGACTTTAGTTCAAAGTATATCTACAATGATATACATATCTGTGCTAATAAGAAAAAAAGTTTTAAGGACACTTTTTTTTTGAAAATTGAGATAACTATATTTTTAGATGTAGAAAAGCCTAATACTACTTTTGCAATAGGCAATGTTTGAAATAATTAGGTTTTGATCATACAAACCTGACTTCAAAAATGACATAAGACCACAATTTTTTTAAAAGGTCATAAGTCCACAAAAAACTACAGCATTTATTAAATAAATTGTAATAAATGTTACGTTTATATATCTCATTTAAATAAATAAGCCAATACGTAATAAATACATATATAATGATTTTCTGCGTGTATGCGAAAATCTTTACACATTCTCTTAATTTCAGGCTGTGTCGAAAATGATATAGAAGGCAATGATTTTTCGTAAAACTGTGGTGTAATCTCACATTTCTTCATGAAATAAATATTTTAGAATAAATAAATAAAAAAAAATTGTTTATGTTTAACAGTTCAGTTAAAGAGCCTCTGTAAGCCCCATGCAAAAAATGCCCGTTTTTCGTACCTCGAATATTGAAACTTTTTTTATGCCAATTGGTTACATATGATGACCCAATATTCCCTGCAAAATTTCAAAGTGACCATATGCCCCGTTTCGGAAATATGAGGGGTCAAAGTTGACCATGTCCAATAAAAAGTGTACATCAATTTCACATTTATACTCGAATAATAATATTAAAAAACAATCAGACGATATGGTTCATTACAGATTTTCGGCTGCTGATTACAAATCTGAAGTCAGATTTTAAAAATCCAAAATGACGGATCCAATATGGCGGACGACTTTTTTGAAAATCAAAGTAATTTGCCTAAAAATTATTACTCGGGGGGTTTTTGGGGTCGCTGATTACGAATCGGATGTTAGTTTTTCAAAATTGAAAACGGCAGGTCCAATATAACGGATGACTTTTGAAAAATTTAATGTAATTCGCTTGAAACTCGTCAGCTTAAGGTTTTTGTAGTCGATAAAGTCTAATCTAACGTTGAATTGATATTGAAAAAGCACTCAGCTTTCTTTGTCGCTGCATTAAATCTGTTTGGACCCTGCATAGGAAAAAAAAGAAAATCTAAAAAAATCCAAGTTTTAATGCATCTTTTAAGACATCTTATTTGAATCGTGGGCTTGCGAATGTGATAAAATAAATGTATCTGTAGTGTTGAAAATCTCGAATTTCTAAAAGATTTCAGCCTATATTCAAAAACCCTAAAAACAAAAAACGATCAGCAGATTATCATTTCATTTATTTCCATTCCATTGGTTGGTTTATTGCACCTTGCCTTAGTTGGTTGGATTATACGATCTTACCTTTGCCGGTTGGAGTATTGCATCTTGCCTTTGTTAAATTTTTTTTTTAATCTGACTTCAGATTCGTAATCAGCGACCTCAAAAACCCCCGAGTAATAATTTTTACGAAAGTTACATCGATTTTCAAAAAAGTCGTCCGCCATATGGGATCCGACATTTTGAATTTTTAAAATCTGACTTCAGATTCGTAATCAGCGACCCCAAAAACCCCCGAGTAATAATTTTTAGGCAAATTACATCGATTTTCAAAAAAGTCGTCCGCCATTTTGAATTTTTAAAATCTGACTTCAGATTCGTAATCAGCGACCCCAAAAACCCCCGAGTAATAATTTTTAGGCAAATTACATCGATTTTCAAAAAAGTCGTCCGCCATTTTGAATTTTTAAAATCTGACTTCAGATTCGTAATCAGCGACCCCAAAAACCCCCGAGTAATAATTTTTAGGCAAATTACATCGATTTTCAAAAAAGTCGTCCGCCATATGGGATCCGACATTTTGAATTTTTAAAATCTGACTTCAGATTCGTAATCAGCGACCCCAAAAACCCCCGAGTAATAATTTTTAGGCAAATTACATCGATTTTCAAAAAAGTCGTCCGCCATATTGGATCCACCATTTTGAATTTTTAAAATCTGACTTCAGATTTGTAATCAGCAGCCGAAAATCTGTAATGAACCATATCGTCTGATTGTTTTTTAATATTATTATTCGAGTATAAATGTGAAATTGATGTACACTTTTTATTGGACATGGTCAACTTTGTCCCCTCATATTTCCGAAATGGGGCATATGCTCACTTTGAAATTTTGCAGGGAATATTGGGTCATCATATGTAACCAATTGGCATAAAAAAGTTTCAATATTCGAGGTACGAAAAACGGGCATATTTTACAGAGGCTCTTTCATTTTCATTCTTAAAGTTAAAGATATTAAATAATGTCAGCTTTTTCACTGCTTTCCGCACGCCATGAATGACATATTTTCTACATCCAAGCGAGGTAAATTCAAGAAATTGTTGCATTTTGTTAAGCTAACAAGACTTTTTTTTTTAAAAGCAATACATTTTTATATAGTTTGGTTTGGTTTTATGGTTTTCGTTCTGCAGCCTGAAGGACCTGGGTTCTACGTTTTAAATTGTTATTATCATACTTCAAACTACGAGAAAGTGAAGGTAGAATGAAATGTCATTTTTTAATAGAATATTTTTTTTGTATGTTTTGTATTTAAAAAAAAACCACCATGTAATTAGTCTTAAGCAAATTGGACAAACTTTGAATAACTTCGCCTTTAGAATTATCACTCTTATTTTTTAAAATATAAGTTCAAGTTCATTATCAGCGACGCCAGAAACCTCCGGGTAACAAATTATCAAGTCAATCATTTTGATTGGTATTTGAAATGCTATCCACCATATTAGATCCGTCATTTTGAATTTTTGAAAACTGACTTCAGATTCGTTATCAGGGACCCCAAAACCCCGGGGCATACAAAGTTTCAAAACAATCCGATCAATTTAAAAATATCGTCCGCCATATTGTTTCCGCCATTTTGAATTTTGCTAAATTTATATATATATATATATATATATATATATATATATATATATATATATATATATATATATATATTATCATTCGCCTGCGATAATATATGGAAAGATTTTTTTGCCGATCTTGGCGCTTCGTCTCAATTTATAGGACGTTAAATTGCGAACAGAAAATCATTTCATTCGTTTATTGGTTTCTAAGAATTTTCAGAAACAAATAAAAATGAATTTAAAAAATCGACCAAGACAACTTTGTCAGAAATTTTATGAGCTTTGATTAAAAAAAAAAAGAATTACAATCCGTCAAGAGGATCCTTCGGAAAGTTGACTTGGAGAAAATAATCGAGGTTTGACCGTCTGTGCGTCGGTGACGACAGCATTTCATAATCATGCCCCGTGTGAATGGTATTGACGCCGGCTTCTACTATTGCTCTGTTGAGTTGTTCGATACAGGATGTTATCGCTGCCGTTGATGCTCTTTCGTAGACAGTCCTTTTAACTACCATTGCGAATAGCCAATGATTTCCTGACTTGGTCGTCACGACCTTCCCTACAGTCAGGTCCTCCTGTTTTAATTTCTCGAGCGTAATTAAAGATTTTTCGCGGAGAAGTTGACCTGCTTCGCTATTCAGTTCACTGTCGGCCGTGGTGAAGTATGCGATATGTCCTTTCTCACTTGTCACATGACGATTCGAGAATATTATCGTAGGTTCGCCTTTTTCTGGGTGATTTCGGTCACGTTCTCCGGGATCCGGCTGTTCGGATTCCTTCTCGCTTTCAGTGGAAGATGATGGTAGCGGTTTGTTTTGCGGATCCGATGACCTTTCTGCAGGGTCCCGGTCATTACCAGGTAAGGAATGCATATTAGAATTTGGTGACTCTACCACTTTCCTGTACGGCGTATAATGGATATTCTTCACATATAAGTGAAGCCATTTGTATGTGGTTTTGATACTAATATGGAAATATTGTGTTATTACAGGATCCGAATCGTAATGAACGCAAACGTTTACACTGAAAAGCGCCGCAAACAACCGTATGTGATTGTCATTTCCGAACTCGTTTGGGGAAAGCAGTATATTTCGAGTGTCCTCTGGTTCTGCGCATTTCGTAAAATCCCCCAAATCAAGTAGAGTTTTCCGGAGCTCCTTCGGTGTCATTTTTAATCGATGCACTTTGATGAGCGCATCAAACAAACAGTTCCGTCCGTAACCGTTTCTTCGTCGTTTATTAAGATCGCGAACGGTTCGGCGCATTTCGTACGTGCCTCATAGTTAAAGAGAGGTGATCCGCTTGCAGGAGTATCTGCAGGCAATGACGTATCACCGTGGTGTACGTCAATTACCTTCGAGCTTGAGGGAGAGGAGGAAGTCTCGACATCAGCCGTGTTCCAACTCGTCATTTCGTGAACGAATATCAACGACTTCGTCGCTAGAGTACTCCCTCTCCTCGTCGACGGGAGAGGGAGCGGCTTGCCGCTTAGTCCTTCTCGGTCGGCCGTCGGACGCACTTGCATCCATTGAAGTAAATATTCTCTCGCTACTTGACCCATATGTGGCCGCAGTAGTGCTCTCTCCTTTCCGCGCGTATTTACTATCTCTTTCCACGCTGCGCGGCGAGGGGGTACCCGCTTTATCGGTATGACTTGGACAGTGAGGCGAAACGTTTCCTGCATGCTATGTCTTTGCCTGGCTCATCCGCGCTACTCGTTACGGACCGCAATTCTTTCCTCTGGATTCGTTCCCTGCGGCTAACCCGTTTCGCAACGTTTGTGATGGACCCTATGGAATCGCGGCGCTCTTCGTGCCGGTGACGATCTTTCTACCGTCATCCAGCGCGGAGTTTTCCTCTTTGTCACGCTCCTTGCGCCTCTGATCCGGTGTGCGCGATTTCTTCTTGCGCCGCACAGTATGGAACATTGGAAAATCTGTGCAGAAATCAAATATCTCGGAATCCAATCGACGGAATTTAATAAACGAAAGTGGAAATGAAAGCTTGTTTCCTGTAGATTAGGGAAAAACGATATAAAGAGCGTAATGAGATAAAATTCCACATTAAAGATGGCCGCAAATTCGATATCTCATGACGATGACTGAAACCTTTGAAGCATACATTTTTTCTTGCAGAGAAGACAGCTGGAATTTATTACCCGGGGGTTTTCGGGGTCGTTGTTTACAAATACAACCTTAGATTTCCTAAATTCAAAATGGCGGATCCAATATGGCGAACAAAAAACTGAAAATTGATCGGGATTGTTTGAAACTTGTTACTCGGGGGTTTTCGGGGACGCTGAATACGAACCTGACCTTACATTTTCAAAATTCAAAATGGTGGATCCAATATGGCGGATAAAATACTGAAAATTGATCGGAATTGATTGAAACTTATTCCTCGGGAGGTTTTTGCGGTCGCTGATTACAAATTCAACCTTAGATTTTCAAAATTCAAAATGTTGGATCCAATATGGCGGGCAGTAAACTGAAAATCGATCGGAATTGTTTGAAACTTGTTACTCGTGGGTTTTCGGGGTCGCTGAATACGAATCTGACCTTACATTTTCAAAATTCAAAATGGTGGATCCAATATGGCGGACAAAATACTGAAAATTTATCGGAATTGATTGAAACTTGTTACTCGGGGGGTTTTCGGGGTCACTGATTACAAATCCAACCTTAGATTTCCAAAATTTAAAATGGCGGATTCAATATGGCGGACAAAAAAGTATACAAGTATGGGACTGTACTAATCTGATTTCTATTAAATTAAAAACGAGGTATTAATGATATTACTCCATATTTATTGTACTACTAGTGTGTAGCATTACAGGCCATGATTGATTATAAAAAATACATTGACGGACAATAACTTATTTCTTACACAAGAAAGCACTGAATCTCTTCAGGAATGTCACTATTACTTGCTTGCTGTCGTTCGTTAATTAAAATTAGCGAGATTTTAGGATCACTGACACACAACGCGCGATTAAAAACATCCATAAGCCTGAATTGTCTACTTCTTTGACGAGCATGTACTATCAAATTCTTCCTGTAGAATTTGTGCCACGATTCTAAGGCATCTTCGCTGTAATACAGCATTGGCAAGGGAAATTGCTGTGCGATTTCGCATCCGTGCTGCAATAACTTATGAAATGTCGGACTCATCCTAGCCCAGGGATACAATCTATAATGCATCTCATAAGTTTCTTTGCAAAAACGACCGAGCTCATCTAATTTTAAAGATTTTTTTAGATTTAAACGCAAGCAATATTGTCGCAATATTGCTGATCAATTGCGAATCGATTTCCAAAGCTGCAGAAAATTCTTTCGGATTTTTGAAGCACCTACGGGCTACATTTCCTGTATTTGTAGTGCCATGGCCTTGCAAAACCTGGTCTACTCGCATACCCACATTTTCGTATATTTTCTTCTGTATGGAACGTTTTCTCTCATAAAATGCAGCTAAATTTGAAATATTTAAATATTAATCGAGTAGTTACGCGCTAGTGCAATAATAGAAAAAAATGTCTATTCTACACAGAGAGAAAAAAAGGGTTAGTGGTACCAGGAAAAAATAGTAGAATCGAGTTTGAATATATAAATAGTACAATTAACTACATAAAAAGTTAGAGTTGATATTTGAGGTTATGTACGAACGATTTAAATATCGGGAAATAGTAAATTGGACAATTTTATTGTACTGTTTACCTAGGAAATAGTTCATTTAACTACTTTTTGTATTCACGCGGTTTACCATTACAAAATAGTTCCGTTAACAATTTTATTTCTCTCTGTGTAGAAAAAATTCGCTGGCCCCGCGAAATTTGATTGCTAGATTTGTGTCAGGAAAAGTTTTCGCTACTGTAGCTAATTTTTTGGCTGGGATAGCGAATGTCAATCATAGCGAAAAAAATTGTCTGCTACAGCGAATCAAGTACAGCGAATCTCATTTTGCTGTACCAGCGAAATAACTTTTATTAGTGTAGAGCAGCCGAAAAATGTAGAATTTAGTTTTGCTCTCGAAATTCAGAAATTCACATTAAAATTGACTTACAGTCAATGTCTAATCATGATTTGAAAATATTACTACAAACAAAAAAGGTGTTATGAAAACTCCAATCCAAATGTTGTGTACTTTATATAAGTTGACTTGAGTTCGGTATTAAAAGCAATGTAGACCTGGGGCATGTGAGCAAGAAAATGTACAAGACTCTACACTCTACCAGGACAATATTATAATATTGAAAATATGTCATTCGAAAAAAACTTTACATTAGAGTGGTGTGAAGAAGCCGTTCAGGTTTTATAATAAAATTATTATCGTTTTATCACCCATTTAGGATATAAAATCTATTAGACCTTTTGATTCTACGTTGATTGTTGTATCTATAGTACTACATGGAAAGAAATGAATTAGCTACCACTGATAACCCGAATTTGCTACACCTGTTTATTGCCACAGGCAAAAAAGTTGGCGGTGGCAGCGAATGGTTTGCAAAGGCTGCTAACAAATTTAGCTGAAACAAAGAAAGTTAGAACTGGTAGCTAACTTTGTTAGCTGTTGGCTGCGGCAGCGAAAAATTAGCAGCCACAGCTAACTTTTTTCCGTGTATGGTTTTCATTGTAATATTTAGTTTTTAGCTGTTTTGTACAAAATACTATGGTAAACATTTTAGATGTATTACAACTCGTTCTAATGAACGGAAACTTTACTTATCGCGAAGGTATTTCTTATTTTTGAAACCTGTGCCGCGATTTCCATATCATTACAGCCTTTTGTAAACATTTTCGGATTGGAGTGAACAGGCAAAGCCCACGGTTCAGTAAAAAAGCCATTCACTGATATGAAATTTTAACTCGTTTTGTTATAACTTAACCTTTTCTCTTGACAACATGCATTTTGTAATTTCGTGCGAAAGTTAAATAAACTAAAATAATCCCATTAAAAAATGAATTACGAATTTAATAAAAAATAATTCACGATCAAGAATGAATTATGAATTTAAGAAAGAATAGTATAAACACAGATGAATCATGAATTCAAGTAAGAATAGTCATCCTCAGAAATGAATTATGAATTCTAAAAAGAATAACTTACGAGCAATGATTGAATTATGAATTTCGGTAAGAATAGTTAGGAGCAAACAATGACTTAAGAATTTTAGTAAGAATATCCATGCTCAAAAATGAATTATGAATTCTGAAAAAAATAAGTCAGGAGCATGAAATGACATGAATTTCATTATGAATAGTTATCATCAAAAATGAATTATGAATTGTAAAAAAATAAGTCTCGACCATAAAATTACATGAATGAAATTAAGAATAGTCATCATCAAAAATGAATTATGAATTCTAAAAGAATACGTCGCGAGCAATGAAAGACTTATGAATTCCACTAACAATACTAATCCCCACAAATGAATTATTAATTTAAAATGAATATTCGGCCACATTAAAAAAAAATGCACGGTAGGCCAGAAGGAACAAAAAATTATCAAAAATGCCAAAAATCATTATATTCGACAGAAGATACTTTTTTGTCCGTTCTGGCCCACCGTGCGTTTCGAATTTGGCCGAATATTCATTTTAAATTCATAATTCATTCATTGTTCGTGATTTATTTCTTTTAAATTCATAACTCATTTTTGAGAATAACTATTCTTACCGAAATTCTCAAGCCATTTTTTGTTCGTGACTATTCTTACTTGAATTCATAATTCATCTGGGATTATGACTATTCTTTCTTCAATTCATAATTGATTTTTGAATGATTTTTTTTTGCAAATAATTCGCAATTTATTTTCATAAGTGATTAGCCATTTTCAAATTCGTAAATCATTATTGATTGTGAATTGTATTATGATTATTCATTATCACGTGTGATTTGTGGTTAATCATTTGGAATATTCATGAGCCGTGAATGACTTATTGAAGTGGTGTAATATTAGTCAAATTTTGGCCACCTCTGCTTGAAACCAAATTTTAAATTATAAATTTTACGATGTAAAAAATAAAAAAGTAGCTTTTTCACCCTGCCCTTTTCTATTATTAATTTTCATTAGCAATCTATAATGCAACTTTTTTTTAACTCGCCTTTTATAGGTTTTCGAATATCCCACGTTTCAAATGTTTTGCGATACGATAAATGAAGCAGATATTCCATACTCTTTATTTCACAGCGTAAAAGTCCCAATCCGTGTTTTAGAGATGTAGTTGGAGAATGGAAATTATCTTTCAAGTTTCCAAATCGATGCGCGGTTTTCAAACAAATTGGACATCGGCTAGAAGCGTTATTTCCCACCACTGTGTTGAGACACTTTCCATCTAACAAAGTTATATGTACATCGTATTTCATTTCGATTTCAGTACCATTAGTAATTGTACGTTTGTGGAGATGAAGCTCTCGAATTTCTTCAGTTAGACGATTATACTCTCGCAAAGTTGATGCAGTGTCTTCTTTCTCCATGGATATTCTCAAAGGTCGACAGAAACGAACGCTTTGTGGAGTTGGATTTAACCAAATGCGGGCGTTGGTTTCAGAATTGCTTAATTGCACCACAATCATGTGATTGATGAATAAAGATTGATGTGGATCCATATTAACACTACTTCCTTCTGTAAAGCTTTGTTGGGGGTTACCGTGTCCACTCGAACTATCGAAACCTAATGTGACCATAAGTTCCAAATTAAGGATAGGTAGTACGGGTAATTCCTCACACAGCGCATCGCACAGACGTTCTGAAGTCTTGTTCAAAAGATTCTGTAATGAGACTCGACACTCAGATACTGTAGAAATACAATTGTCTGGCGGGCACTGCAACATTGTGTCATACACTTTTTTATATGAAGGATAAATTGGTCAATTTCGTTTTCGAGAATCCTTTACTAGATTACTGTAATGATCTGCAGTATAATCATTCTCCAAATAGAATGCAAGTGCCGAATCATACGAATGCCGATTCGGTTAGGTTTGTACTTCCTCCTCTTCTATTATTTCACTAATATCTTCAGTTGCATGCCTCTTACTTTTAGCATTTGCCAAAGCCATTTCAAGAATAGGAATATTATTATCTACGGAGGCTGCAATTTCGTTCGCTCTTATATAAGTGTTCTTTTAGAACATTCTTCTAGCGGTAATCTCTTTCGTCCAGAATTTATTCTACCTCTAGGTTTTTTCTTGGGCCGACCGCCTATTCTTACATTAGATGCGTCGACATTATCCATTCTATAATATAAAACTAATGCCAAAATTTCTGACTTTATAAAAACTTCTCAAACAAGTTCAGTAATGACAGAATCCATATCAAAGCATGCAGGTCGGCGGAGGACATATCACCAATCTCAGTAGGATTGAAATATGTTATTCTTTATGGAAAATAAGGTAACCCGTATTTTTTTGTTTTAAGAACAATCGATATATGAACGTTTATTTGGATTTTTTCATTTTTAATCCATGAATGCAAAATTAAATAACTTTTAAATTAAAAGTACTGCCATTTTTGCATTAAGTAATCTATACAGATGAAATTAATGCATATATTAAAAGGCGTTTTTACTTTGTGAAACCCCGTTAAATATTTTTGAAAATATAAAAAATTCTAGTAGAAAAAGCTATTTTTCGAAAAAATGAAATTATTTTTTTTTCTTAAAAACACCACCTTTTTTTTACTTAGAAAATAATGGTGAATAGTCACTGATATGCTCTATTCACCATAATTTTTTCACGTTTGGTTTTTTCGTTTTGGCTTGGAAAAACAATATTTTATTTTTTCTTACAGATATTCATTTTTAATGATTTCCAGAGATACCTCTTATATTACATTGTATTAATAGTCTTTCCAAAGCTTATTAATATATAATCCTACTGAGATTGTTGATATGTCCTCCGCAGACCTGCATGATTTGAGATGGATTCGGTCTAATACTTTAAATGTATTTTAATTCATATTTTAAAAGTTCCATAGTAAAGTAGGCATAATTGTAGTTTACTAATAAATTATATATATCGACGGAATAAGAATACTAAAGTAGTAAAATGATTGTACATAAAACGATATGTGGTACATACCAAGTGAGCCAATTTTTTCTTAATGAAATATTTTTTTTTCCTATTTTTTTATAAATAATAAAAATACGTGTTTTTTATTTGAATATGATATGCAATATTTCCGAGATATGTTTTTTCTAAGTCTCTAATAAAATTAAAATGTACCTTTTTCGAACGCCTGTAATTCTGAAACCGTTCGTATACGAAAAAATATCATGTAGGTATAAAAGTTTGCTATTCACTTGAACTTTACATAGAATTCAGAAAAAATAAAAAAATTTGTTTTTGACCTCAAAATATGCAAAATTTCGCAAAAAAAATTGATTATTTGTATGATGTACCCTTTCTTTTACTCGATTATGATAAAGAAATATGTATTTTAGTCAATAGAAGATACCGTGAAAATGTCAAGATGGAATATTCAGAAGTGGTCAAGATATTCAAAAATATTCATACAAATACATTTAGTGGAAAACGGGGTAATTCCGACCTACCTAAGCAAAGTTGATTTTTGAGGTAGAAACCGTGATTAATGAATATGTACAGTATATTTCTTTAAAGTCTATTACATGGGTAACCATTCAACAATACTTATTTTTTTTAAAAATAAGAAAAAAGATATTTCATTGAAAAAATAAGTTTTTATGTATCACTTGGCATAGAATGTTCCATATAGATATTAGCGTAATTGTAATTTTAATTTAAATGTTAACATAAACTAATTTTTTTCGAGATTACATTCATTATAAGCTTATCTACTACTTATGTTTTAATCACAGATGTTTGCCTTCACTCAAATGAAGTAACAATGCATTGTTTACTGTTAACCTGTTAACGCCTACAAGCTGTACAATTCAATTGTAAATTTGACGTAGCATCAAATGTAGAACAGAGTTTTTTATAAAGTGCAGCAAGCTTTTTTGTGTTTTTAGAGTCGCTCTAGAAGATCGAATGCTCAGATTTTATTTATTTCCATACGGCAAACCCGACGTAAAGCGGTCTTTTTGAGAAAAGAAAAACGGTTAATCGAATTCTTTTGTTTAAATCAATATTTTACACCGGCAACGCCATTTAGATGAAACAAAAAGTGACATAAAATGTCAAAAACTTACAGAACTTTGAAAATATTTGTTAATGCATACAATAAATTCAAAATTGTGACTGTAGAATGGCGTTTCATGCACAAACATTCTGTTCACGGGCGAAAAATAATCAAAATGTTTATCATAATATATGAAACTCGGTATTTCAGATTTTTTGGGATCATTGATTACATATCCATTTACTGCTTTTCGAAATTCACGATAGCGGATCCAACACGGTGGACAAAAGTTTAAATTTTTTGTCAAAATGTACAAAACTCCGTATTTGGGAGTTTTTTTTAGATCTATGCAAGCCAAGTTGGATTTCGAAAAGCCGTAAGTGGATTTGTAATCAATGATTCAAAAAAATCTGAAATGCCGAGTTTCGTAGATTTTGGCAAACATTTTGAATCTTTTTCGGTCGTGAACAATATGTGTGACAAAGTCACTATATTATCTAACGATATAAAATTGCTAGAATACTAATTATAATTAGGCAATAATAATACGCGTCGTAAGAACGGCAAGTTCTCTCTCGGCAGTGGGAGCGAGAGGCATGCGAGTTGCGCCGGCCCGAGTAGTAGTAAGAGAAGGACGCTCGATCTCCCCCGTCGATCGCCGGTTTGTTGTGTCGGCGACGGCGTCTCCCATTGTGCGACAAAGAGGCGACGATCGGCGAGCTGACCACGCGTGTGTGCATGTATACAGGCGCGACACACACTAGCGCGGTATATGACGCACCAATGCTAAATTCAAAATTTGAAGGAAAGTAGCGAGAGAGGTGGAAAATCGTCATCAGTCAGTACCGACGATTTTCAAATGTAGTATGTTCGTGACCGCGACTTGCGAACGATAGCGAGACGTCCGTGGGTTTTTTTTGGAGAGTACTAGTGGTAAAAAAGGGCTGAGGGGCAAGATAGTGAGAGGGAGAGAGACCACTGTAAAAAGAAGAGTGTTAGTGAGAGAGGAGAAAGAGATAGAGATAGGAGAGTAGTGAGAAGGAGAGAGACAGGAAGATAGAGCGAGAGAGAGAGAGAGGTACAGGAAGAGGAAAAAGGAAGAAAAGGTAAGACGGCATAGCCGGAAAATTAAATGAATGATAATCGTGATTTTTGGTGTCTGTCGGATGATTCAGATGAGTGATGGTTAGACCGGAAGTGGCGAGTGATCGACAAAAAAAAATCGACAAATCGTATTTCTTAAGTAACGAGTGAATCGGACGTGGCGAGTAGTAATTCGAAGTCAAAAGACCGTTTTTTTTTGTATTCATGAGTGGATCGAGAGTGGCGAATGAGGGACGTGAAGACTAAAGATCGTTTTTATCGTTTAGTGAATTAATAGCGTAACAAGCAGACCGGAAGTGGCGAAGGAAGGACTTAAATTCGAACGATCGGGTTTTCTTTTTTTTTTTAACTGATTATTAAATTACCGGGTCGGACCGGAAGTAGCGAAAACCGGAAGTGAATGCGAGCAGTTGACGTGGGTTGCGAGGAAGATAGAGAGGAAGTTTGGGGAGTTGGTGTGGAAGGTAGGACCGGGAATTTCCACTTCCGGCAACGTGGGCCTAAAAAGATAACAGTCGGACCAGTTTAGCGGAAACCGCATTTTTGGATCGCGTCCGATAAAATAAAATTTTTGTGTAACTGAGAAATTTATATGTACATGTATATTTTTTTTTTAAATTAAATAAAAGAAAATTCAACGTTACAAAATGGCGACCGTGACAGGACGCGGCTAATGATTGGTCGTGACTGAAATTTAAATAATTAATAATATTTATTTATTAATTTTCATAATTAATTGATTATTTTTTTTAGTTATTTAATTTTTTTATTATTTAAATTTTTTTTTTAAATTAATTTATATAATTAATTATTATTTTTTTATTTATTATTAATTTTTATAAATAATTCAAAATTATTATTTATAATTATTTAAATTTTTATTTATTAATTAATGAGTACTTTATACTTTTTTTTAATTGATAATTAATTATTTTTTTATAAAGTGTGTAGCGAGAAGTGAGTAGAAAGAGTGGGTGATAATAATTCTTTGATAATAGATAATATTTAAAAAAAAATTTATTTTTTTTTGATAAATGTATTTATTATAAGTTTATGTGATATATATGTCAATGTAAAATGTATTTAATAACATTTCATGTATGTTAATAAATTTTAATTCACAGCCAGCGAGTAAGAGGCGGAAAGTAAAGTGAGAGGAAAGTAAAGTGGGAGACAATAAAAGTAAGTTCGAAATTTCAAAGGGAAAGGGGTATAGTCAGTAGAATCGCGTGTGGTTGATAGAGGGCAGAGTAATTCGAATTGTGTCGTGGAAAAGGAAGGAGTGGGAGTAAACAAAATGGCGACTGAGGTGAGTGAGCACTCAGTGCGAATGAGGGCGCTGGGGCGGGAGTCGAGAGATGTGAGGTTAATTAAAAATACAATAAATAAATTAAATCTTTCGGGGGTGGAGGAACAGTTAGAGAGGCACCGCCTTAGTAGAAAAGGACCCGAGAAAATTTTGCGAGATCGGTTGTTGCGAGTGGAGTTACGGATTTTTGACGACTCCCTGGATGTCCCATGGTACCCCGATTGGGATGAGAGGGGGGATGAGATACCGGTTACAGCGATTTCACATCTGATGGACGAATCAGAAGAAGATTCGGTACAACGGTATCAACGAAAACCCCGAGGTAGGCCCAAAAAGGTTCAAGAGGTGTTGGAGAGGGAAGAAGAAGATCGGGAGAGTCTGGGTGAAGCGGCGGGTGGTACCGAATTCGGTTATACGACGTTGATGGGGGATGGTTTGGGGTCCAATGAGCCCAACATAGCGGTTAGCTCGGTGGCCATCACTATCCCTACTACCATAGTAGCGAAGACTACGGTGGTTACTACCACCAGCCATACTTCGGGTGGGATCATAGGTGGCGCGCGGTCCCGAATGAGTAGCGAGGTGCAGTCTAGCGCGTTTTGGTGGGGTCGGAATTGTCCAGAACAAGGGCTCCCAGGAGGTCCGCCACTGAAATGCATAAATTCAGATATTTCTGTTCCACCCAGAAAATCGGCGTATTTCTCGAACTCTAAATTAGGAATAGAGACCAATCAACTTGGTAGAATAGAGCGAGAAAGACGGTCAGTCTCCTGGGAAAAGAATGAAAAATATCCAAGGAGCGGAGATCGGAGAATAGATGCTCCACGTGATTGCGAGAGAGGGAGAGGGGGTAATGGACCGGTTCCACGGTTCCGAGAAGTAGTACCGGAGCGAGAAAATAATACAAATAGGTATTATGGTAGAGAGGACAATCATGACTATTATCGGGATCATGAAGAAGTGTCAGACCGACGGAGTGTAGCGAGTAGTGGGGGGTCAACGCGAAGCAGTGCTCGAAGGAGGAGGCTGTTGATGGACTACGAATATTCTAGCGATAGTGAGGATGAAGCTAGGGAACGAGTAGTCCGTCATCAACGTAGGGATAGAGAGGTGGGCCGCGAGTTGCGTTGTACCAAAACTTTACGAGAGTGGGGATTGAAGTTCGCTGGAGAAGAGAAGGAATCGGCGGAAGAGTTTCTGTCGCGGTTAGAGGATTGTAGGGAACAATCCGGATTCGACGACCGAGATCTTTTCCGAGCGATTCCAGCTATTTTATATCGTGGGGCGAGTAGGTGGTATCGGACGGCTCATTTAGATTTCCGAACGTGGCGAGATTTCGCGAAGGCGTTTCGGAAGCTTTTCATTGGCGAAATAGATGAGGAGGATTTAGAAGACGAGTTGAAAAATCAGACTCAAGGAAAAAGGGAGTCAATTGGTCAATTCGTCTCCTGTTTCCGACACATCGTGAGCTACTTCCGAAGGCCCCCGTCAATAGATAAACAACTGCGGATCGTTTTCCGGAATCTCACGCCTGAATATCGGGCCTATTTAGCCGAGAAAGAGATTACCGATTTTGCGAGTTTGGAGAAATGGGGAGGGCGGTTTGAGAAATTGAAAGAGATGGATCGCCGATACCGCGAACCTCCTACCAAGGATAAAACTAGATTGCCTGGTAGTGCCTACGTGCGTACGACGTCCACTTTGCGAGTCTCTGCTCTCGATGAGGAAGATGGTCGGGAGGTGAAGAAGATTGCGAGTGTGGTAGTTGCGGCACCGCGGTCGACCCAAGGGATGCTGGCGCCGAAAAACCAGCCGAAAAGGGGGAAAAAGAAAAGTTCCCCAAAACTCAGACCCCCGTCCCCAGACACTGTTGACGTGCAGGTGGCCGAGGAAGTAGGCCCGGGTCGAGGCCAGAGAACTTCTGGGCAATGGAAGGATGTCCCTCGGTTCCAGCCGGCCACCACGGGTCTGAATAATGCAAGAGTGGTATCGAGGCCCATAGGACCATTGGTTCAATACTCTCAAAGAGTTGAAACCCCGATTTATGGGCCAACACCTAATCGGAGGTCCTGATCTAACGGTCCGGGGGCAGGACAGTCGTGGAGGGAGTCACGAGAATTTCCGAACGGGCCAGGAAATTCGTCAATGGCCGGGGCTTGTTTCCATTGCCAGATGGTGGGACATAGAGCTGCGGCATGTCCTAGACGGCCATGCTTCACATGCCAGCAACCTGGGCATCGAGCCTCTGAGTGCCCTAATCGAAAATGTTTCGGATGCCAGCAGACTGGACATATAATATTAAATTTTCCTAACCGCAGGAGTGAATTCCCTACTCCGTGGAGGGGGGCGTCAGGTCCTTCCCCTACGGTGGAGCGGTGTCAGGTATGCGGGACAGAAGGGAATCCGTTCCAAACCTGCCCGACATGCGCTCCACTGCGACAACAGTGGGGAAACGCGAGGGCCGGAGGGTGCAGGAACCCCGCGTCCTCCCCGGCCGATCAACAGGGGTAGTTAGCGAGGAGTTGTTGGTGCCAGTAGAAGTTGAAGAGGGGATAGCGAGTGAAGTAAACGATGAGGTGAGACTAGCGAGTTCAAATGGTGTGAGACCCTCTCCGGAAGAACAAAGCCAACAACATGAAGGTAGAGTTCAGCAAACGGTAAAGTTATTGATGGGGAGGGGGACTAATAGGTTGGATAGTAGAGAGATAGTGAGATGGGGTGAAGTGGAGGAAATAGCTGCGGTAGAAAGTCGTTGTTTTGTCGAGATCGAAATAGGCGGGTACCCATTTGTTGCGATGCATGATAGCGGGGCAATGGTCTCCATTGTAGGTCCTCGGGTAGTGGAGAAATTCAGAGATAGACTTAAACCGACGAAATCGACAATGCGAAGTGTGTCAGGGGAAGTAAGTCCGTTTCTGGGAGTGTTAGTTGTGCAGATGGAGATTGATGGTAATACCCAACAAGTTGAGTTTAGAGCTACGGAAAGGATCACCTCAGATATCATATTAGGGATGGATTTCGCGAGCGTGTTTGACTTAGATGTGCGACAAGGGCGACGGCAGTGGCGAGTGTTTGAGGGTCCCTGGCATACCTTTATCGAACGACCCACCGGGCAACCCACAATTCATGCGGAGTGCGCCGGAATTAGCGAGTTAGATGATTATCAAGAGAAGAGGGTAGTCGAGTTAGTTGCGAGTATCATGAAAGGGAGTGAGAAAACCGCCGGGCTAACTCCTCTAACGGAGCATCATATCAAAGTGGAGGAAGCGACACCGATTAAGCATTGACCACGTCGTATGTCCCCCATAATGCTGCAAAAAGCCCAACAGGAAGTGAGAGAGTTAGCGGAGAAAGGGGTTATCGAAAGATCCTCGAGTGATTGGAGTAGCGCGCCGGTGATAGTGAAGAAAAGTGATGGGTCGATCCGGATGTGCATCGATTATCGGGATTTGAATGCAGTCACCCGAAAAGATGCATATCCTATTCCAAACATGGATTCGATCTTGGACAAATTGCGACGGACTCGATATTTGTCAAAGATCGACCTAAAGCAGGCATACTACCAAATTCCAGTGGATCCGGAAAGCCGGAAGTATACAGCTTTTGCGGTTCCAGGGTCGGGCCTGTGGCAATTCGTCCGGATGCCGTTTGGTTTGACGAATGCTCCGATGACGTTTCAACGTCTGGTTGACGCCCTGTTCGGACCAGAATTCGAACCACACATTTTCGGATATCTGGATGATATTATAATTGCGACAGAGGATTTTGAGGAACATTTGCGGTGGTTGGAGTTGGTGTTGCGGAAGTTAGTCCAGGCGGGACTACAAATTAACGAGGAGAAGTGTGAGTTCGGGTGTTCGCGAGTTACCTATTTGGGTTTTGTGTTGGATAGTGAGGGGTTGCGACCAGACGTTGAGAAATTAAAACCTATTATAGAGTATCCCGCTCCTCAAACGGTGAAACAATTACGTCGATTTTTGGGAATGGTAGGATGGTACTCTCGGTTCTTAGAGAAAGACGCGGAGACCAAAGTACCGCTCGTAAAATTGTTGCGAAAGGAGCAGCCATGGAGTTGGGGAGATGAACAAGAGGAAGCGTTTCAGGTTTTAAAAAAACAGCTGATATCCGCCCCTGTGTTAGCCCCAGGGTTGGCGAGTTGAAGGACATTTATTATACCGTTGTCGACGTTGCGATTTACTGGATCCGATAGAGTGCGAAGAGGAAGGATGGAAGTTGGTTGTGCCTAAAGAATACCGGACTAGGGTGATGGACGAAGCCCACAGAGAGGTTTCCTCCGGTCACCTTGGAATGGAGAAAACGTACGATAGAGTGATTCGGGAATATTACTGGAAGGGCGTTTGGTATGACGTGTATAATTACGTCAAACAATGTGAGGAGTGCCAACGGTATAAGGTGTCCCAGTCGGGCCCACAGGGATTGATGGGTAAACGAATCGTGGAGCGACCGTGGTCGGTGGTCGCCGCTGACATGATGGAATTTCCGCCGAGCAAATCGCAGAACAAATACCTGTTGGTATTCCAGGATTTATTTACCCGCTGGGTCGAATTAAAACCACTGCGTACAGCAGATGGAAAGGCGGTAGCGAGAGCACTAGAGGAGTTAATAGTGTTTCGGTGGGAGACTCCAGAATTCCTTCTCACCGATAATGGTAAGGAATTTGATAATAAAACCGTCCGGGCCGTCCTAGATGAGCTCGGGATACGGCATGTCACCACGCCACCGTATCACCCTCAAGCAAATCCAGTGGAAAGGAGTAACAGGGTTCTTAAAACCATGATAGCGACTTATGTGAAACAGGATCATAGGGATTGGGATAAGCACCTCCACGAGTTTAGGCATGCCGTAAACACGGCTACTCAATCCACTACCAAAGTGTCTCCAGCATTCTTAAATTTTGGACGACACCCACGTCCAGTGAAAAGCTTGCGCCGAGCAGTAGAAGGAGTCACGCTGAAATTGCAGTTAGACCCCGAGGTTTGGATAGATAGGGTGAAGAGACTGGATGAGTTGCGAGACTTGGTGAGTAGAAACATAGATAGCGAGCGAGCAAGACAGGAAAGAGCGTATAATCGGGGTAAAAGGGTAGCGACATTCCAAGTAGGCGATCAAGTTATGCGACGCACTCATTTCCTTTCGAATGCAGCCCAAAGGTTCTCGGCTAAGCTGGCCCCCAAATATGAGGGACCATTCCGTATAGCCGCGGCCCTATCCCCTACTGTCTACCGTCTGGAGATGAGAGATAGTCGCATTAACAACAAGGTTCACGTTTCGGATTTAAAGCGGTATATCCCTCCGCGAAATAACCCTGTTATTCCGGGGCGGGGAAAGTAGCGAGATAGCGACGTAGAAGGGAGAAGTCTGAAAAGAAATGAAGTGGGGCAAGAATGAATGTGATTTACGTGCTGTCCAGAACCTGTGTCGTCTGTGTCGTCCATTATAAAGAAATAACGAATGCATGCGAAGTAAAGGTTTTTGTTATAGATGGATCTGACGATATTAAACGGTTCATGGGCAGATGAGTCAGAGGAAGAATGGGTGAGAGAGATGCAGAGAGTGGCTCTGGAAAACCCTGAGGAGGCAGCCCAACAAGGCGAGACGGCCGTCCAAGAGCTGAGTACTATTCTGGCAGAAATAGCGACGCGAAGTGAGCCCGAGGGAGAGGTGGCGGAGGCGGTGTATACCGAACCGGAGATTCCGCCGGAGTTGGAGGCGGAACTAGTACAGCCAAAGGAAACAGAAGAAATGGACACGCGACCCGATGGTGTGGTCACGGGAAGGCCCATCACCAGGGGAATAGGCCCGGCGGATTTGCCACTGGAGGAGTTGTGGAGGGAGGAGGTGGATCCGGACTCCCCGCCTCGTCGTCGGCCGCGCCGTAGGTCGCGGTATAACCCCCGTCGACAGTGGACGGCGGATGATTATGTGGCGGGTCCCGCTCCTCCTTTATCCCCCCGGAGACTCCCCGGGGACAAACCCCCACCGGACCTCGAATTAGGTCCATTGTAGTGTTGCCTCCTACTCCGGCGGTCTCGCCAACGGTCCCACCCAGTACAGCACTCCGCGTGCCATCATCGGCTAGGGTATCTCCCAGAAGGGAAAACGCGCCGAAACGTGAGGGGGCCATGTTCGGGGGCCTTTGCCCCATCCGCTTTGACCCGCGGGTGGATCCCCCCAGGTACGTCTGCTTTAACTGTTGGCAGGGGGGGCATGTTCGGCGGGATTGTCCCCGGGCCCAGAGGGCAAGATATTGCCATAACTGTGGTCGACGTGGCGAAGATCTCCGTTCTTGCCCCCGCTGCGCCGCCCCGCACCTTGCGTTCCTTAGGGAATTAAGTGCGAGGGCGACACCAGTGGAAGCCGAGGTACCGAGGGATCCATCAGGGGTTCGGGATCGAGAACGCCGCGGAAGTCGACAAAGTCGACAAGCTGAACCACGCGGGCTCGATGATGGTACGCGGAATGAGAGTAGTCGAGAGAGATCCCCTCAACCTCCACGGGACAACAGCCGGTTACGGGAGACCCTCGAGCTGTTGGACCGGATTCGGCACTTGCCCGCAGACACCCAGGCACTAATTGTTCGGTCTGTGTTCGGGGGTACCCCCTCCCGACCACTCACCGAACTGGGAGAGGGGTCCGGATAAGTGTCGAATTGGGAGGAGGGGGGGAGGAAGATTAGCGAGACAGTGGAGAGGAAGATTAGCGAGACAGTGGGGAGAGAGAGTAGCGAGAGGAGTAGCGAGAAGGAGGATGTGGCGAGCGACGAGACAGAAGAGAGAAAATAGCAGAGGACTGGGAGGTGAGTCGTTAAAAATGAATAATAAACGAAATATCCATGGGATATTCCGGTTTAGGGGAGGGGATTGTGACAAAGTCACTATATTATCTAACGATATAAAATTGCTAGAATACTAATTATAATTAGGCAATAATAATACGCGTCGTAAGAACGGCAAGTTCTCTCTCGGCAGTGGGAGCGAGAGGCATGCGAGTTGCGCCGGCCCGAGTAGTAGTAAGAGAAGGACGCTCGATCTCCCCCGTCGATCGCCGGTTTGTTGTGTCGGCGACGGCGTCTCCCATTGTGCGACAAAGAGGCGACGATCGGCGAGCTGACCACGCGTGTGTGCATGTATACAGGCGCGACACACACTAGCGCGGTATATGACGCACCAATGCAAAATTCAAAATTTGAAGGAAAGTAGCGAGAGAGGTGGAAAATCGTCATCAGTCAGTACCGATGACGATTTTCAAATGTAGTATGTTCGTGACCGCGACTTGCGAACGATAGCGAGACGTCCGTGGGTTTTTTTTGGAGAGTACTAGTGGTAAAAAAGGGCTGAGGGGCAAGATAGTGAGAGGGAGAGAGACCACTGTAAAAAGAAGAGTGTTAGTGAGAGAGGAGAAAGAGATAGAGATAGGAGAGTAGTGAGAAGGAGAGAGACAGGAAGATAGAGCGAGAGAGAGAGAGAGGTACAGGAAGAGGAAAAAGGAAGAAAAGGTAAGACGGCATAGCCGGAAAATTAAATGAATGATAATCGTGATTTTTGGTGTCTGTCGGATGATTCAGATGAGTGATGGTTAGACCGGAAGTGGCGAGTGATCGACAAAAAAAAATCGACAAATCGTATTTCTTAAGTAACGAGTGAATCGGACGTGGCGAGTAGTAATTCGAAGTCAAAAGACCGTTTTTTTTGTATTCATGAGTGGATCGAGAGTGGCGAATGAGGGACGTGAAGACTAAAGATCGTTTTTATCGTTTAGTGAATTAATAGCGTAACAAGCAGACCGGAAGTGGCGAGGGAAGGACTTAAATTCGAACGATCGGGTTTTCTTTTTTTTTTTAACTGATTATTAAATTACCGGGTCGGACCGGAAGTAGCGAAAACCGGAAGTGAATGCGAGCAGTTGACGTGCGTTGCGAGGAAGATAGAGAGGAAGTTTGGGGAGTTGGTGTAGAAGGTAGGACCGGGAATTTCCACTTCCGGCAACGTGGGCCTAAAAAGATAACAGTCGGACCAGTTTAGCGGAAACCGCATTTTTGGATCGCGTCCTATAAAATAAAATTTTTGTGTAACTGAGAAATTTATATGTACATGTATATTTTTTGTTGAAATTAAATAAAAGAAAATTCAACGTTACATATGTTAGTGTACTAGTCGTCATTTTTAGCCAACATTTTGAATGTATTGCATCCACTAACGCACATTTCGAAAGTTTGTGCCATTCTGTGCCACTTTTTATTACATCTAAATAACGTTTTTGGTATCAAATATTGATTTAAAAAAGAACTTTCGATTTTTTAGGTTTCTTTCTCTCAAAAACACTCCCATATTCAATTTCCTTGTGGAAATAAATCTGAGCATTCAATCTTGTACAAGGACTCTGACAACACGCACATATATATATATATATATATATATATATGAAGGGTATCATGAGACTTAGGGGTCAATCGCTAAATTCGGAGTTTTACAGAAAGTCAAAAAAACGTGTTTAAAATTTCTGTAGTTTATTTAAAAGAAAAACAAAAAACCCGTTTCCAGATATTGTTATGATTTACCACAGGACTAATAATTTATTCATATAAATTTACATATTAACGAGATAAATAACAAAAATGGCGCCACTTTGAGGTTACGTCAAATTTGAAAGAAATTTTTGAGACTGGGAGAATGTTTTCCAAATGAATTGGAAGTTACACAATTTAACAAGTAATACAATATTTATAGGAAATAAATATAAATCTACTTACATTATTCCACAGTTGTCACTGTAATCTTATTTAATCGAACAACTAAGAAATCCACACCAAAATCTCTTCAACGCGCAAAAAACCTCCAACGAACAAGCAAAGTATCAGTCCTTTGTTTTTAACAAACCCGAAAGTAACCTTAGCAATATCGATCTGTACATTGAATCTCGAAATTAAAAACAAATCGAAACAAATTATTAATAAACAAACGTACCATTTGTTCTTTATTATTTGTGTGTGGAGAAGATTACTACATGCATTTCGAAATTCTTTGCATTTTAATTGTACAAATACAAATATGTTTGGGCTAATTAAATTATACTGACATCCGAAAACTAATGTAAGCAAGGAATGAATACAAATCATTTTTTCCGGTTATATTAAATGTCATAAGTATGAAAAAATGTAAGTATGAAAAAAGTATAAGAGTAATATATGCTGAGGATATGAATTAGCCAACTTCTTGATTTTAACCCGTAAGTGGATTTATATTATAATGTTCTTCTATGAATATGGTGTAACCAATCATATTGAACAATTTCGACATTATTTTATTTCGAAAACCATCTTCCTGCCTTAAAAATTTACTTTAATTTCCTTTATTACTATTTTTTTATTTTTTTTTTATTTTTTTTTTTTTTGACGGAGGGGGGAAATGCATTAGCCACCATAGGGGGTTGAAGATGTTGTGTAACCCCCCGTGTGTCGGACTCCCTCACCTTTGATGTTAACGGCAAGGTTTACCGACTAAAACCCTAACCTCCCTTGGCCCTCCAGAATCCACGTGTGCAGTCTGCAGCAGTAAAGTGGCTCCGATATCCATCTCCTCCGCTGCAGACTGCACCGGGCCATTTCGTTTGCAACTGTAACCACTCCCTCTACCATTGGGTTAGTGGTTACAGGATGTCGTGTGACCTCAGTAGACGGAGAGATCCCAGCAGCACTGCTTTCTGCATTCGGCCTGCGATGGAATTTGCATGTTCTTGACAGGCCGGAATGGTTTTGATGTTTTGGAGGAAAGTTGGTCTCATTCCTCCCAGCACTCCAATTATCAGCACGACGAGCTTGATTTTGAACCCTCGATACAGCTTGCGAATCTCGAACAGGAGTTCCTGATATTTCATCCGTTTTTCGTCCTCTTTGCCGACTATATTTGTTTCTGCTGGTGCAGAAAACTCGATGACGAAGATGGATTTGTCATCGAAGTCAACAAGGACGATGTCAGGCTTATTGGCTGATATTTGCCTGCTCATCGGGAATGAGTAATTCCAGTATATTCGGCACGACTCATTCCCGACAACGGATTCAATATCAGTGGGGACGTACGGCAAAACTGGGGTTGCATCAATACCATAAGTGCTACGAAGATGATAATACAGCACTCGAAGAGCCGCATTGTGACGTTCGATGTATGCTGAAACTGCATATATTGGGCATGCTGCCAAAAGATGCATTAGTGTCTCAGCATGACATCTACACAATCTACAAAGCGTACTCTGTACCGCCTGGTGTAAGATGTTCTGGCGATACGCTAAGGTATTGATGACCCCATCCTGACATGCGAAGATAAAACCCTCGGTCTCGGATTTCAAGCCGGCTGATCTTAAGAAGGAGAAGGTCATCTCTGCCGACAAGCCAAGTTGTTGGACATTTCGAAAGAATTGCTCTGAGACGCACTGGGCACAGATTGATGACTGATTCAGCCTCCTGTGCACCACTACGTCCCACATTGAAAACCAGACCGAGGTTTCGCGCCGCTCGTTCCGCCGCGTTGTACAAAAACGCCCCCTTCCCCTGAATTTCATGCTGATGTACTAGCATCATCAGGGGATCCTCCGTTCGATTAATCACGTCGCAAGCTGTTTCGAGGACCAATCGGTCATGCATACACTCCAGGCTTAAAAGGCCACGACCTCCTATATTTCGGGGCAAATACAGTCGTTCCACGGAAGATCTTGGATGCAAACTGCGTTGCATACAAATCATCTTCCGTGTGCTTCGGTCAAGATCCCTTAGTTCGTCAACGTTCCACTTCAGTGCTCCAAAAGAATAGAGCACTGGTGATACGGCCAACATATTCGTGGCTGCCACCTTATTTCTCCCGGTCAATTCTGATGACCAGATCTGACGGAGAATGCGCCGGTATTTCTTTATGATGGTGGTTTTAGCAGCCTGCACATCCTGGACATGCCTTTGAGGTACGCCCAGGTATGTGTAGGCTTCTTCGGCGCTAAGGTGGTGGATGACATTTCCGTTGACGAGCTCCATATCGTTGTTATGGGAGCCTGACCTTCCTCTGTGCAAATGAACGACTGCACACTTGTCCAATCCGAATTCCATGCCGATATCTCTCGAGTATGTGAGGGCGATGTTCAGAGATCGATGTAATTGATCTTCGCCTGATGCGTATAATTTAAGATCGTCCATATAGAAAAGATGGGTGATCTTATGTACACGTTCACCAGGCGGTCCACACATGTACCCTTGAGATTTCCGGAGAGCAACGGATAGAGGCAATAGTGAGATGCAGAAGAGCAGAGGACTCAGAGAATCTCCTTGCTAGACACCTCTTTGGAATTGAACCAGTCTAGACATGGTTCGACGCTTGTCCGATGTCATGATAAAGCGTGTTTTCCAAAGAGGCATCAGGTCTTCTACAATTCTCACTATGTTTGGGTGGACATGGAGGCGTTTGAGCAACAAGCTTAAAAGCTCGTGCGATGTTGAGTCATACGCCTTCATGTAATCCAGCCAGGCTATCGACAGGTTACGCTTGTACTGGACTGCGTCCTGACAAATACTCCTGTCGATAAGCAAGTTGTCCTTGCAGCCGGATACACCCATTTTGCAGCCTCGTTGTTCTACTATCCGTTGCCACACCGGTTTCACGGTTTTCTCAATACGTTCGTTCAAGATGTTAGTGAACAATTTGTATAACGTATTGAGACACGTGATCGGTCTATGGTTTTTCGGATCGGACAAGTCTCCCGATTTTGGGATCAGTGTCGTTCGGCCCTCCACCAGCCAGTGCGGAATGGGTTGGTCTCCATTTATGTAAGAGGTGAATATTCGGGCTAGGTGTTGATGGACAGAAGTGAACTTCTTCCACCAATAGTTGTTAATTCCATCCCAGCCCGGCGAGGAGAAATTCCTCGCTCCTGTGATGGCATTTTTCACCTCTCAAGTACTGACGGGTAGGCAATCTTCACTTTGTTGTGTGACTTCGTCGCACAACTCGGTGAAGATTTCAATATCTGGAGTGTCTGCATTAAGCCTAGATGTTCTCTCGTAGATGCTCCCCCAGAATTCCTCAACTGCGGCCATCGACGGGAACTCGCTTGAGGCTGCGATACGATGTTTGAAGAGGTTGGAAGGACTCGTCCAAAATATTGAGTTTTGTCGAATTCCTTCTTCCCGTCTTTGCAGCCTCTTTTTGGCATCGGCCAAAACCCGAATTTTATCCGCTAAACGTTGCTTGATGTTGAGCAACTTCAGCTTGTTCAGTGTGTGATAGTACGTCCGCAGTTGTTTTGCGAACTTCTTGACTTTAGCCGTAAATGAACGGCCAGATGTTAAATAGTCGATCACACACTGAATTCGGGAAGCGAGTTTCCGTGTCAGTCGAATCTTACCGTTCAATTGAGACATGCGTTTTGTAATCTGCCGTCTCCTCGATATCTGTGTCAGATTTCGCGGAGTCACCAGATCACTTGCAGCCTCGTAAACGGCACAATTGACTTGCCACAGGTCGCAGTCATCTGGAAGAGCATCCAGAAGTAGGCTATTTGCTCTGTCTAATTCTCGTTGTTTAGGCAAAATTTTTGTTGTCAAATTCCGCCTAAACATGAGTGTCGTGCTTTCATAATGTGGAGCATCTCTCTCTGCACCGCTTACGGGCTCAGTTGTTATTGCCCGCACATCCGGTACCGGTTAACAGCTGGGAACAACGAAACCTGTCCGCTTCAGATAGGCCACATAATCTCTCAGTTGTTGTTGAGAAAAGCGATCTGCCAGATCGGGATGCATTACTGCAAACCGACTGTGCATTCGCGCCATGTAGCCTCTCTGTTGCAGACAGCTCTCCTCGTAGCAGCGCATTAGATCTTGCCTGAGATCCTCCGTCCACTGAAATCGTCCGTGGGCATTCGTTTGTCGTTGTCCCGACACCTGTTTCGGCTCCTCCACCTCGGGACTGGGCTGCATCCGAAGCAGCCCGATGGTCAGGAGCCCTGCGCGTTGTACTTCGTTTAACCGCAAATACAGCGAGTAGGGTGGTTGGCCCTACTCCCCGTTGTTATGCCTCTCTCGTTTGTCTCTTACCTCGCCATCCACTGGGGTTGGTTACCCAATCTCTAGCAAGGTTGCTAAGAGTCCAGGGCCCACCGGCTTTAATAAGCACACGTGGAGGTGAGAGTAGGCCATTTGGGAAGATAGGCTAAGATGCGGCTTTTTGCATAGCCGCATTGTGTTACGCATCATTCCCTTTGGGCCCCTTTATTATTATTATTATTATTATTATTATTATTATTATTAATTTACTTAATTTACTTAGATTGCTTTACGATATTAACAGTAAATAATCCATTGTTATTTCATTTCAACAATGAACAGGCATCTGTACTTAAAAAAGAAACAATACATAAGTTTATAATGAATGTAAACTTGACAAGATTTATTCCATTCAAAAATTAAAATTAAAATTACAAAATTATAATACTTATGTATAATGGTTCTACTAATTTACTATTCTTATCCTTCTGTTATGTATCATTTATCCGTAACCTCTAATTACGAGTATTTTACTAATGAAGTTTTAAAATATTCAATGACTTATATATGTTAAATATAATTTAACCTATTTTTTTTAAATATATAAATTCTTTCAAGAGTTATATATAAAAAAATGAACAACACTCATACGACTACATATTTAGAAAAATAGTCGGTCATGTAAAAAGTAAAAAGTTCAAATTCAAAGTAAATCAAATAAAAAGTAAAAAAGCAAATTCTGAAGAGATTATTTCTTATTATATTACATTATTATTATTATTTACGCTACAAGCATTTTCCAGAAAAACACTATAAAAGAGCGAATAACTTGGCAACATCGGTAGACGATAATATTTCGATTTTTTATGTCGTTTTTCTCAAAATCATAGTTTTGGCACTTCCATCTTTGATACTGTGTAACTCGGCGTATTTTTCATCAACAAGGACGTTTGGCCTCTCAAAATGTTCCAAATTTAGCCGAGAATACAGCCCCCCCCCTCTCTCTCTCTCTCTCTCTCTCTCTCTCTCTATAGCAGTTTCGTTATATACTAACCGAAAGAATCGCCTGTTGTTTACGAGAATTTGCTACTGTAGTGCATCTGTTGACTATTTATTTCGTTCGAGCATTTATTTTGTTCTTTACTACAAAATGTAGTAAAATTTGCTCTTATGATATACCACATTTTAGTATAATATATTAACTATATTCAACTAGTATACTATACTATAAATTCACTATTGATCATTCACTATTTATCCATCAGTTTATCTATATATCCTTTGGTCTGTCGATTCATCTCTCTATCCATCTATCCTGTCTGTCCAACCTCGCTATTCATATATCCGTGTTCCGAAAAAGCTGAAGGGTGACAAGGTTTAAATGAGTATATAATTAACAAAGCTATTGACTATATTAGATCAGCCTTTTTGATTTTTAAAAATCGAACGTCAGATTCGTTATCAGCGAATTTAAAAAACCCTGACTAATAAGTTTCTAAGGCAAATTAATTTAATTGTTCCGTCACAATAGATCCACAATTTTCAATTTTAAAAGTTTCAAGCACATCTGATCGATTTTCAGTTTTTTTTTCGCCATATTGGATCCGCCATTTTAAATTGTGAAAACGTAAGGTCAGATTCGTATTCAGCGACCCCAAATACGCCCGAGTAACAAGTTTCAAACAATGCCGATCAATTTTCACTTTTTTTGTCCGTCATATTGAATCCGCCATTTTCAATTTTGGAAATCTTAGGGTGGATTTGTAATCAGTGACCCCGAAAACCCTCCGACTAACAAGTTTCAATCAATTCCGATCAATTTTCAGTATTTTGTCCGCCATATTGGATCCACCATTTTGAATTTTGAAAATGTAAGGTCAGGTTCGTATTCAGCGTCCCCGAAAACCCCCGAGTAACAAGTTTCAAACAATCCCGATCAATTTTCAGTTTTTTGTTCGCCATATTGGATCCGCCATTTTGAATTTTGGAAATCTAAGGTTGTATTTGTAACCAACGACCCCGAAAACCCCCGGGTAATAAATTCCAGCTGTCTTCCGTGCAAGAAAAAAATGTATGCTTCAAAGGTTTCAGTCATCGTCATGAGATATCGAATTTGCGGCCATCTTTAATGTGGAATTTTATCTCATTACGCTTTTTATATAGTTTTTCCCTAATCTACAGGAAACAAGCTTTCATTTCCACTTTCGTTTATTAAATTCCGTCGATTAGATCCCGAGATATTTAATTTCTGCACAGATTTTCCAACGTTCCATACCGTGCCCCCCCTCTTCCAAATGTCGCTCGTTTTGGAGCTCTCGCTATTTCCCTCGTCCTCCTCCAAGGGTTTAATGGCTATTTTTCCCCAAATACGGTGGCTGTAATTTTCCCGTGGGGGCTTTGCCTCTGTTTTCCGAGGTGATACGCCAAGGAAATCGGGTTCCTTAAGTGAACGTGGAGTTTTTTCTCCTTTTGATCGGCCTCAACTTTCGCGGACGTTGCTTCGACCGTTTCCGGAGCGATATTTTCATACGGCCAATGCCCCAGTCGGTCTTCCCATCTGACCCTGTAATCCTTATCTCGATTTGCCACGAAATCATTAACATCCATAATTATACCCGGTGAAACGTCGGAACTTCCATTTTCTGAATCGGTATCCGTTATTACCGTTAAGGCCAAGTGTGGCTCTTCCACCTGTTTTGGCGGGAATAGGTTTCGTATTTTCAAATCTTCCGCGTCATTTTGCGCGTCTCGTCGATTCTCTTGCGACATCAGCGAATTTTGGGGCCGATACGGCCTCCCTGATCGCGTCTTCACGGGACTTGTAAGTTTCATCGGGGTTTCCTGAGCGTCAGGTTCAACTATCTCATATTTCCAATATTTATTGACTGAGGAACCCTTTGGTTTCCTTGGTGGCTTAATAGTTCCTTTGGACGTTTCCCTTTCCTTATTTAGTCGTTTCGCGGCGTCGGCGCAATCATTTGGTCGTTTTACCTTACGGTCAGCTGGGTTACCTGAGCTTGACTCCGAGCGTTGTCGAGTCTGGTATTGATGGAATTCTTTCCGTCTTTTGGAACCTCGTTCGATGGGTCTCTTTTTCCGGAGCGGTAATACGCTCTTCACGACTGGGGGTTCGAATTCTCCTCCCTGATCGTCGCCAATATCTATCGGCCAAAAGGTGTTTGGTAGATTTATTTCGCCGTTGCTGTCGCTGTTAGGTTTCTCGACCTCATCTAGTGGATTTCGTGACAGAGCATCAGCATTTGCGTTACTCGAGCCTGGTTTATATTTTACCTCGTAGTCGTAATCCTCAAGCTTCGTTCGAAAACGGTGCAGGCGGATAGTCAGGTTTTTCATGGTCTTTAGATATTTAAGGGGCTGATGATCAGTATAAATGGTGAACTTTCGGCCGTATAAATATGGCCAAAATTGTTCAACCGCGAACACTGCAGCGAGCATTTCCTTGTCACTCGTATGGTATCGCGTTTCAGCTCCCTTAGACTCCTAGAGGCATAAGAGATCGGCTGGTATTTGCCCTCTTCCCCTTGCGATAGTATCGCTCCTAGGGCATATCCTGACGCATCAGTCGTCACGATAAAAGGTCTCGAGAAATCGGGCAATTGTAACACTGGCGCAGAACACAATTTTTTAACTTCCCGGTCTACAGGGAAGATATTGAAATGACCTCGAAAATGGAAAATGCTAATTTCATGATATCTCCACGTTTTGTGACCACTAGAAGCAAACTGACACATTTTTAGAGAGATGTCTGTCTGTGTGCGTGCGTGCGTGCGTGTGCGTGTGCGCGTGCGCGTGCGCGTGTGCGTGTGCTTGTGCGTGTGCGTGTGCGTGTGTGTGTGTGTGTGTACGGATGAAAACCAAATTTTGTCCAACGATTTCTCTTTAACCGATGAAGCGAATTGATTAATTTTTTTTTAATCGATGCGTCCTGAGCTAACTTCGTGCTGATTAGATTTTGAACATGATCGGATGAGCGGTTTTCGAGTTATTCAAAAAAAAAATAGTAAAAATAGTACAAATAACGTGAAAAAATGATATTATTTAACAAATTCCGTCATTTTTCGTGAGGAAACTGTTGATGCGCGTCAAAAAACTGAGAAATAAAAAAGCCGACATATCAAAAAGCCGACAAGTAAAAAACCGACATATTAAAAAGCCGACACGGTAAATGTATTATTCTCTTTACAATATGCCGATTTTTTTTTAAGAAATAATGGGTAGATTTCGGAAATAGAACCTCTCTATATAACGCAAAATATGGAAAACGTACGTGAATATATCCAGTCCGTTAAATAAACCGGAATAAAATACGAGATATTGATCGGGAAGTTATTGTTTCGACTCGCTAAAGGTCACAACCGCTTTATTCTTTAATGTTTCAAACGCCTCAGTTGGTTCCACTCCCCACTCAAATGGGACAGTTTTTCGTAATAATGATGTCATCGGATAGGCTATTTTCGAAAAATTTTCGATGAAGCGCCTCTAGTATCCAGCTAGCCCCAAGAATTGTTTAATTCGCTTGGGATTGGTAAGTTGCGGAAAATCCCTCGCGGCTTGGATCTTGCGTGGATCGGGTTGCACTTTATGCTCGGAAATCACGTTACCCAGATAATAGGCCTCTCTTTGCAGAAATTTACATTTTTGAGGTTCCAAAAAGAGATTTGCTTTGGCTAATCGTGCCATTAGCCTGTCGAATTTCTTCTGATGCTCTGCTAAATTTTTTGCATACACCACGATATCGTCTAAATACACGAGTAGTTCGATGCCTTGCAATCGGAGTAGTGCAAGATCCATTAGACGCTGGAAGGAACCTGGCCCATTCTTTATACCCATATGCATACGAGTGTATTCGTAATGCCCGCGAATCGTCGAGAATGCCGTCTTGTGGGCATCCCGTTCGTCCACTCGTATCGGGTGGAACCCTGACTTTAAATCGAGCGTCGTAAAATACTTTGCTTGGCTGAGCTGATCGAATATGTCAGCTATGTTGGGGATCGGGTAGACATCGCCAATCGTTTTCTCGTTCAAGTCTCGAAAATCAATGACGAGCCTCCACTTTTTTTCTCCATTTGGGCCTCCCTTTTTTGGTACTACCCAAGCCGGTGAATCGTACGGCGAAATCGACGGAAGAACGATTCTGGTTTCCAGTTGCTCTGCCACGAGCCGCTCCATCTCTTGTTTTATTATGGGCGGGTGGCGAAAGCGTTTCGATCTGACGGGTACGTCGTCGACCGTATGTATCCTATGTGCGAAGAGTGACGTCGCGCCGAGGTTCTCGCCCGTTAGGTGAAATCTCTCGGCATGCCTGGCGACGAGCTCGCGCACGTGCTTCCGTTCTTCCTCCGAAAGTCCTTTCAAGTCCGTCAATTCTAACACCCTTTCGGCTCGACTCTTACTCGCCTTTGTGACGTGGACCTTCGCGCGATGCGCCGTATCTTCCGTCTCCTCAAATCTTGAGCAGTCGTCGTTCATGACGTCACACGCTTCGAGAATCGCGGCGGGAATCTTCACTCGGACGTGATTCTCAGTCGTGTTTACGGCGAATGCGTACGCGTATCCGTTGAAATTTCGCACGAGCACATTTCCTAAATATACTCCGTCAACCGTTTTGGTTCTAGGTAATATTCCCAAATTTACGTCATTCTTCACTTTCACGCGAATCACTTTTCTGATTCGTGGAGGAAGATCGACGATTTGAGTATCCGCGAAAGGCATTTTCCGGTCGCCCATGTGGAATGTTTCTTTTTCATAGTCTATTTTGACCCCGTTTTGGCGTAAAAATGGATCGCCAAGTATGCCATCTTCCGAGATGGGAAAATCATCCTCAACGATTTGCGCTTTGATTTCACTTCGATTTCGTCCGAAGTCTTCGACTCTATCCTTCGCGTGAAATGTGCGATTTAACTCGGTCGCACTGGCGATGGCCTCGCCAAGCGTTTTCGGATTTGCATTTAGAATACGGAACTCCAAAGGTCCCCTCAGTCCCGCTATGAAAGTTTCGGGCGTCCGTTTCTCTACTTGCGCGACGCAACTGTCGCGAAATTCACCCGTATAGTCAGTAGATGCGTCCGCGGCGGCAATCGCATCGTCTTTTAATTTCGCGGCCTCCAAAATCTTCGACGGACTCTCGTTCCCCCTGCATTAGGGTCGAAACCTTAGATAAATATGAGTGAGGATCTTCGCGTCTCTGGTAGACTCGGTCCATATCGGACAATAGCGCGTCTACGGTGTCGCAAGAGTCTAGTTCTCTTGCGAACCGTTCCGCTCACCCTTTAAATTTTGCGCCGAGTAGGAATTTGAACAAGGATTTGCTGCCATCGGGTAGCAAGGCTAACGCGGACCGACATTTGTTCGCGAAAGACCGATATTCGTCGGCATTGCCGTGAAACTCGGGTATGCCGGGTATCACGTCGATGGCTGACGTTTGTCAGGTGAGCGTGCTCATCGGGATTTCTACGTTTTACCCCATGTTGGATTTATCTTCCTGGTCAGATTGATCTCCCGAAGACGAGGAATTGGAGCTTCCCTCCGTCTTGACTCTGGGTCGCTGATTGAGACTCCTTATTATTTTGAAGGCGGGAGAGCCGATTATCCCGCGCGTCTTTTTCATACGCTTTCAAAAAAAAATCGACAACCGACACTTGCATTTGCGTTATATTAGATTGAGTTGTGTTGTTATATTGCATATAAGTTATATTGTTATATTGAATATAAAAGTTATATTGCCTTGAGTAGAATTGCATAAAATTGAATAAAAGTGAATCAGTTCAAATTATTTAAAAGTTAATCGGGTTAATCGAATGAAAACTGGATTTAATTGACTTACGTAAAAATTACATTTAATTAACTTGGATTAAAATTGAAGGAACGTATACGAATTGACTGTGAACTGATAAAATAGAATTTAATTGAATTGTAATAAATCGAACAATATTGGATATATATGAATTGACTGTGAGGGAAAGTGTAAACCCCGCAAGTCAGGAAGCAAAATGACGCGAGTTACCCTTCGATGACCCTGATAACGGCGATGGCCATGAAGAAAATAAACGTCGACGCCGTGTCCATTGTTCCGCCGACGGTTCCTTGGAACGATCGTGGAACCTGGATTAGGAGTGTCCTCCGCTTTTCCTGTCCTTTGGCGTATGAGAGAGAGTGTTCGGAACAGCCGACCAAATGCAAACTTCCAAGTTCGAAATGTCACACTCATAAGCCGCAGTTCGAATTATTATTTTTTTTTTCTCTAAAAAAAAAATCCAAGTCCAAGTTCGAAAAAAAAATGTTCTCTTTTTTTTCCACATTCACAAAAAGTACAACGTGACGTAGGTATGGCGCGGCGCTGTAATGGCACTCGCAAGTTCTTCGGATACGCGTAAAGGGGGACGACACCCCATGTGGCCCGATCCAACGACAGGGACACGCGCGTATCCCACTTCTGACACCAAAAAGACATAAAAAATTTCGAATGTTACGAATTCGATTTTTAGTATCAGACAGGATTCTGACACCAGAGGACTTTTGAAGTCCTCAATCACAAGGTAACAGGATCGGGAAAATCAAACACAGATATATAAGTAGACGTGTTTAATCCACTGACGAATATTACTCCCGAATCAGCACTCGCGATTTATATCGGTGCGCTATATCGAACCACGGGCGCGCACGTTGAATTTACCGTGATTCCGCTTCCCCGAGTGTCGATTCTCGAAGGGAAGAATAATTCTCTTGATGCTTCTGAGTCCGCGCTGGAAATCGAAGTGTCTCGTCGAAGCCCGTCGCGACCAAATGGCCACTCGCTCGATCGCTACCACGCATCGTTTGCATTTTTCGGACTTGGGACCGTGCTGATTTCAGCATTTTGGAAGCTAAGGCCACTCGTGTGGCTTGTCGATGATTGCAGGTTCCCACGTAAAGTGCTTACTTATTCTAAAAATTGATATTATTTATGCCCATTGTGTGTCCATCCGGTCTCGCGGATGCGACTCTACACCGGATGGAATAAATATCGTATGTCGTTAATACGATATTTATTCATACAAGTAAAATATAACTTAATCCCCAATATGCGCGATATAAAGAGTTAATTATTATAGATAATTAAGAAAACGCGGTGGTGTACGACCCGCTGGTCGTAACAATCTGTATAAAAGAAATTAAATTCTGCCAGAACGGCAAATTGATAAGTTTAAAAAGAAAACTATTAGCCCTGACCGGCGTCAGTACGCGGAAAAATCTACTCGCGACCATAGAGAGGGATCGGGATCAGAACAAAAGTCACCAGGCTATAAGGAACCCGAATAATTTATAACATTAAGATATATTTTGTAAAATGCTATGATAAGTTAATATTACAAAAACGGCGAAATGAGATAGGAGGCGAATTACCCGCGAGAGAGAGAGAGATATCGGATGCCGGTACTTACATGATTCGGGAAATCCGTTTTTAATCCTCGCAGTAATCCTAATTTCGCACAATAGTGTCACAAACTTCACACAGATTTTCACTGTGACGCGGCTTTCGCAAAGATCTGCCAAAAACAATAAAATAAAAGGCGCGTGTCGCTATTATAGAGCCGATACGTAGCGTGTTCGTTGCTCGTCTGCCTGTCCTTTCGGTAATTAACCGTGAAAGGACAGTTTCGCGCATCACGTGATTTCGCGGACCTATTAGAGGGTATGTTCGCGGTCTCTCTCTCTCTCTCTCTCTTTCTCTCTACGCAGTGCTGTATTGCCTTGTCTCGTGCTCTATATACGCTGAAACAAATTATTGTTATTCTAATTAGCTATATAAAAAAAATAATACATTGTTGTAAACGGCCCGAAGGAGGCCTGTAAAGTTCTCGTGAACGTTACAGCTCCCCTCCCCCAGACGCTGGGTAGCTTGGGCGTACCAGCTCTCCAAAATCTCTCCATTTCGGCAAACAGGAAAAATAAAATAAAAACAATGTCTGAAACAGAAAAAGTCTCCTAACTAATCCTAAAAAAAGGTATATGTACGAAAAGAAAAATATGTGAGCCGGTAAGCAAGACGTACTGTGGCGAGATTCCACAAGATGCACCGTAGGTTCCACAAATACAGCTCGTGAGGTACTTGCACCTGCATTTGGCGGTGCAGATTTCGATTTTTTCTGCGATGATGTATGATGCGACGACGCACCGCAATGCGTACAAGAGCGCGGGCTCTTGCATTGTGTTTTAGTATGAATTCGTGATAGACAATTTGAGCATAGATATTGTTGATCGATCGAACGATTTATAAGAGTCCTTACACCGATACACAGGGTGTGCTTCGGAACACTTTTCACATTTTAAATTCGAGTTGGCATCTACATGATGCATTTGAGCTTGGGATGCGGAGGCGGGTTTGGTTTTACATGCACCATTCTGTGCTGCGCGAGAAGGTTTGTCACAACCAGCAGATGCTTCAAAAGACCTGATCTTTGCTGTCAAAAACGTAGTTAATTGGGCAAATGTGACGAACTCATTCGAATCTATTGAAAAATCCCACGCCTCTCGCGTCCCGCGATCAAGGCGTTGTGCGGTTAAAAAAACGAGGATGTCGTCAGATACCGGGCGCTCCAACTACTGAAGCGCATCTGCAGCGAGCTGAACCTCGTCTAAGATACGGCGAAGTTCTCGCGGCGAATTTTCAGACGCAACTGGTTTAATAAAAAATAAGCGCGATAAATGTGTATGTAATAAGCGTCGTTTATTCGCGTACCGATCTTTTAGAATTTTCCATACGAATTCAAAATTATCCGCTGCCATACTCACTGGTCTTAAGGCTTTCGACGCGTCACCGGATAAACAGGATTTTAAATAATAGAGTTTACTAAATGAATCAAAACTACGATCATTGACGATTAACGCAGTGAAATAATCGTGAAACTCTGGCCACTCGGCGAACTCACCCGAGAAAGTCGGTAGCTTGTACCAGAGAACGACGCGCATTACCATCGGCGGTAGAAGGCTGTGCGACAGAGTTGACCTGAGATGCAGAGGTGCTCAGAGTAAGACGATTTTCGGCAGTTGTCAAACCGGCGATTGTTTCCAAATACAGTTCGGCGGCACTACCCAGGAAGCCCTCCACGAAGTACGAATTCGTAGCACATTCCGGGGAAGCCTGCATGTCGATTAACTGTTCGTGACGGTCCATTAGTTTCTGCCAATTGGACTCGACGAACGTCAAACGTGTGGCTGCTTGTTCACATGACAAGTCCGGACAGATCTTTTTATGAGAGCGAGTGAAGCAGTTTGTTGGGATACAAGCTGCACATAGTCGTGGTAGATTCGATGTTTGTCACGAGGCATCTTCGAATCGTTTCAATGACACTCCAGAATGCGAAGTCAATGATGTTTATTGAAGCGTGTAGCTTAAAGGGAAATTAAGACACCGAAGTCGAAGGCTTTGGGGGTTAAGGGTTAAGGGTTAAGGGTTTTATATCCGGGTTTGTACTCCTGTTCTACCTAACTTAATTTCTACATTACTCGATTGGGCAAGCTTTGCCTTTGACCCTTTTGGTCGTCCGCGTTTCCTAATCATAAGTAATGGGTCATCCGAATAACTATCTCGCGCTCCGTCGGGGTCCGGCCCCGGCGTTGCTTCACGATGTACGCATACGCGTATCGTACGAGGCCTCCCGCGTTTATCGTTTGTGTTAACAGTTTTATCCGTCGATATACGCGTTTTACGCTTGCGGAGGACTGGGCCGACAGTTTCTTCTTCTGATGACGACTCGTTGCTCTTAGATGAAGAATCTTCAGCTCTTGCAGCTTCTTCGGCTCTTGTCGCCTCTTCTGGCATAGGCCGAATTTCATCTGGATCTGCGGCCATTTCTTCATAAGGCTTGAGATTCCCTACATGCATGGGCCCATATGGCTTACCTTTGGCATCTTCTAAGTCATATATATTTGCACCAGGTCGACCAACAATGGTGTATGGCCCTACATATTTAGGAGCCATTTTGGCAATAATACCCAGAGATGCTGAGGATAAGATCCGGCTTCTCTTCCAAACTCGTGTTCCAATCTTATACTGCATATCACGATGCTTAGCATTGTAATATGTTGCTTGACGTCGGTGTGCCTCTTGGCTATTTTCCGCAACTTGCTCATATAGCTCAGGTAACTGCTTCATTCGATTACTCCATCAAACTCTTGCTGCCTCTTGTTCACCCGCTTGGGCCTCCAACTCGTCTTGTCGTCTTTTTAACCTTGGTGGCGGTAACTGGCGACCATAAACCAACATGGCTGGGCTAAAGCCAGTTGATTCGTTAACGGCTGTATTAAAAGCAAATGTGAATTCGTTAAGGAAAACATCCCATTTACGATCGTTCTCTTCGGTAAATGCCATAATCATTGTCTTTATTGTGCGATTAACACGTTCGACAGGATTCGCCTGAGGATAATACGGTGGAGTGTTCTCCTGGGCGATTCCCGCTTCTCGTAGAAATTTGTCCATTACTTTATTCCTGAACTCCGACCCACGATCAGACAGAAATGTTTCTGAAGCGCCAAATCGCAACAGTATTCGTTCCTTGAATGCCTTCTTAATGGTTGGGCCATCCGCGCGTCGAATAGCTATGGACTCTATCCATCTAGTGAATAAATCTTGAAAAATGAGTATATATTCGTAGCCTCTTCTAGTTCTCGGCAGCGGACCCGTAATATCTCCTGATATTATTTGTTCTGGCTGAATGAGGTGACGTGTTCCTAACAGGCAGGCGGGAGCTGACTGCAAGACTTTGCATAGTTTGCAATTTTCGACGAAACGTCGAACATCACGCAAGATGGTAGGCCAATAATAGTACAATTGCACACGTTCTCGTATCTTGAATTGACTCATATGTCCGGCCGTTGGCTCTTCATGCCATTCGGCCAACACGGTTCGTCGTTGCTCCTTAGGCAACACCAGCTTCCAGCCATCTTCGTCTGAAAGAACTTCTTCAATTTTCATATCCGGTCGGTATACGTAAAGACGGTCTCCCAGCATCTTCCAATCATGGCACTCATACGGTCGTTGAATAACCTTTAGCTTTTGAGCCATATACCATTGATCTTGAGTTTCTTCATTTAAATCCAAAGTTGCCAGCGGTATACCTTCAGCATCTTCGTAAATGCGAGATAACGCATCTGTCACACTGTGCAACGAACCCTTTCGATGCTCTATATGATAATTATAGCCTTGCAATTTTGGTGCCCAACGAGCAAGACGCCCCGTTAGTTATGCAAGTTGCAAAGCCACTTCAGGCTACTGTGATCCGTAATCACGTTATATCTATAGCCTTCAACATATGGCCTATACTTTTCTATCGCCCAAATAACGGCTAAACATTCCCGTTCAATGACGAAATAGTTCCGTTCTGCGGAACTCAGTACGCGGCTTGCGAAACCTATAACGCGTTCTAATCCATCAATATCTTGTACGAGAACAGCACCTAAGTCCGTATCACTGGCGTCTGTCTCAATGGTGAATTCCTTAGAGAATTCTGGTCTCTGAAGTACAGGAGCTGAAGCAATTAATTCTTTAATCGCTCAAAAGCCTGCTGTTGTGCGCCCGACCATTGAAACCGGACATCTTTCCTAGTCAGCTTCGTTAGCGTTTCTGCTAGTGTAGCGAAGCCTTCCAGAAATTTCCTGTACCAGGAAGCCATACCTAGGAATCGGCGTACTTTGGCTGCGGATAATTTAATATGGGTGCAATTTTATCCGGATCTGGACAGAAACCGGTTTCATTCAGTATTTAGCCTCGCTTTGACAAAATAAACTCTTTTTGCGGCTAATAATTAACCCCGCAGCTTGAATCTTTTTAAGGACTTTTTCGAGCCAATGCAAATGTCTCTGAGACGATGCTGATATCGTCCAGATAGCAAAATGCATGTGGCTCCAGTTCGGGACCAATGAGACTATCAAGTAGCCGTTGAAAAGTGGCTGGAGCACCTGATAAGCCAAAAGGCATCCGCACGAACTGAAAGAGTCCCATCCCTGGTACTGTGAAAGCCGTGATCGGCCTTGCGGCTTTACGCATCGTTATTTGATTATATGCGCTCTTCAGGTCCAGGGTCGATATACATTTGGCACTTTGTAGCTTACGCAGGATGTCATCCATATAAGGAAGTGGATAAGCATCTACCTGCGAAACCGCGTTGACTTTACGAAAGTCGATACAAAATCGTAAAGAGCCATCCTTCTTCTTCACAAGTACGATCGGGCTAGACCAACTACTAGTGGACGGTTCAACAATTTCTGCTGATAGCATCTCTCTTACATGCTCATGCATGACTTCTTCCACCTTTGGAGAAACCGGATAATATTTTTGTTTAATCGGTTTGGCGGATCCTGCATCGATGTCATGCTCAATGAGTATAGTACAGCCTATCCAACATTTTATGTTATGGCAATACGCTATCCAACATTTTAGTTAGTTCTTGCTTTACAGCTGCGGATAGTTTGGCTAAACCTACTTGCGGCTTTTCGGAATTCTCCGTTGAAATCGCTGCAACTTCTGCTACCACTATCTGCTATCACAATCAAAATTTAGATACATTCAAGCACCCCCGTGCATTGGACGATCTCCTGAAACCTCTGCTGAAAAAAGTCTACGAAGATCTGACGACAGACGATTTACTGGAACGATGCGTTGGAGCCAACACTCAAAATTCAAACGACAGCTACAATGCGTGTGTTTGGCACTTAGTACTTAAACACATATTTGCCGGTAAAACAATATTCGAGATTGCCGCCTACTCTGCTGCCTGGACATTTAATGAAGACTTTAAGCCTTTATACGCGTTTTTCTCAAAACAACGTTTTTCGAGCTGGCAGACACGATTTAGTAAAATCTATTTAACCAATCGGGCTGAAATTTTCAGGGATTTTTCAGAACACGTGTAGTTTTGGTTCGTAGTAAAATCATAATTTTTCGGTGAATTTTAACTACCATTTTCTTATCATTTTAGGGGTGAAAATGGGGTAAAAAAATTTAAACGGTCGCCATTTTATTTTTTTTCGTTAAAAACGTTTACTTTTACTACCTGCCATAGCCACGAACATATATCTTAATAATCTTTTTGGATTGTTTGTTTCAGACGTTTGGAACTGGAGATATCGTGTCTGTCACATTTTTTTGAGCCACTACTGAAGCCGCCAAAACTTGCAATAAATTGAATACATTTTACTATGAACAAAAATTTCTTGAAAACACGTTAAAAGGACCCGAAGGGTACCCTTAAGCGAAATCCGGCAATATCCACTTTAAGCCACCATCGAAGATATTTTCTGCTTATGGACTTTTGCGGCTCTGGCGGAGATTGGCTATTTTCTTCCATACCTGCGATTGGCCACCGTTGTTGTGACCATTCTGGTCGTTTTGAATTTTTGGTGACCACCGAGGTCTGGGTATTCTCGGGGGCGCTGATGACCTCTCTTCTTCGCTCCCGTTGCCTTTTCCCGCACATCTGGGACAATTATATGTCCTATAGCCTGGTAGCTGGCACATCCAACATTTAATCCGCCGCGGTGATCTGTTGGATTTTGACGAACTTCCTGAAAGCGGTTGGCCCGACGCGGATGCGCGATCGCGATTAGAAAACTCGGACGGAATTCGGTCCCTCGGCCAATTAGTCGCTCGGCGCGACGATTGAGCAACATCTGATCGGGGTTTCCATAGTTCCGCGTTTTGACGCTGCCACTCATCGAAATGCCCCGAAACCGATGTTTTAACCATATCTGCTATATCTTTGGCTGTGAGTGTGGTAGTCACGCTGGCGACTACTGCTGCCTTCGTGGCTTTAGCTGTTTATTCTTTAGCTGCTATGGTTGACACTGGGGTTATCTGAGTTTTTTGGCTGCCTGCTGTGCCTCTAGTGGTTTATAGGCTACTTCAGGCATCAGACTAGCTGCTACTGGAGGGGGAGGTTTGTATCTTTGCCGCATATCAGCAAGTCTCTCCACTTCCATAGCCTGCATTAGTAGCTGATCACACGTGTGCACTTCCTCTCTTCTCACAGCACATTGGATGTCAGGTCTTAAATTCCGATACAGTAAATCTACCTGGCTTTCTCCTGAAGGCTGTGAAACCCAACGTCGTAAAATTGTCAGCAATCAAATTACATAATCCCGAACGGATTCATCTAGTCCTTACGTTCTGGCTTCTGCCTCATGAATTAGTCGTTGTTGCAAATTGCAACCGGCTCCATAGCAACGCTGTACCGAGAGACAAAAATCCTGCCACGTTCGCCAACCTGGCTGAGATAGGCGGCACCATTGCTGCGCCACGTCGCACATTAAATGCGGCATTGCTAATAGCATTTCTCTTTCGCTAAGGTTAGCTAACGCGTGGCATTCTTCAATTCGGATGAGAAATTCGTCAACACTTTGGCCCTTGGCCCCAGAAAATTTAATTCCCCAGCGTCGCACAATCTCGCCCACGTCATGATTTCGCGGCATCATCGATTTGCTAAATTCGGGAAGGGAACGACTGGCATTCCCCTTCCCCCTAGGATCGACATATCAACTAGAACCGAAAACTGTTCGGTCCGGTACCGAAGCGCCATCGTTTGCTTCGCGATTTACGTCTTTTTGAAAGTAGTTGACGTTGAACGTGTCGCGAAAATTAACTTTGCTGTTTGATGTTTTCGTTTGCCGAAAAACATTTTCCTTTTCTCGTGGCATTTCACGTTAATTCGCGTCAAATCGAGCAAATTTTTTTCTGAGTTCCGCGATTTCCCGACGATTTTCCTCAAGGTCATTCTCCAGCGATTTAGTCTGCGTTTCAGCTTTGTTCAAAGCTGCTAAAATTTTTGCGAGCATTTCGTTTCGACCGTGTTCGACCTCTGCTGGCGGATTGTATTCCGATATATGATCCGGATCATTCGCAATTCTAACACCTGGTTGCAAACGTGCCGTTGTAACTGTAGACGTCGCGAACGTTGTTGCAGTTGTCTCGACCGTTGCACAAGGTGCTGTCGTCACCGGTATTGTCGCGATCAGTGAAAAACGCGCCTCGATATTTGCCCGGACTTGGTGAAATTGCGACGATCTTCCCGGACTATCCGTTGTCCACGAGTCACTATTTTTCGAATCAAATTCTTCACCAGATGATTCGTTGCCATTTTCACCGACTAAACCCGTTCGTTCTAAGAACGCTAATCGCAGCGTATGACGTTGCGTCCGCAAAACGTCCGAATTTTCCGCTCCCTCATTTGGCACAAAATCCGTTTCGGAATAATTGCCTTGTAAGCGATGGAAAAGTCATTCCATTCGAATAAACGGCGTTCCGGAAGCATTTAACTGATGCCTGTTCAAAATAAACAAATTTTTACCTGTAGTACACATTCATTTCATTTACATTTTCTTCAATTTACTATTTTACCTATCATTGCCCAATTTCCACATAAAGAAAAGAACAACTACATAAATAAATAAATAGATCACAAAAAAAAAATCTGTGTCACCTTGTGTAAAAAATGTTTATTGAAAGGGAAGAAAAAAATCTTTTAAATAAATTAAAATTAAAATGTTTTCCAAATTTGTTAATAATAATACAATTAATAAATTAAATAACAGCAATGAAATAAATAATCTACAATAACTAAATAACCACAATGTAAAATCAATAAATAGATAAAATGTACAAAAATTAACGACAATAAAATAAAATACCATTAAATAAAAATTAAAATTCAGTTAATGTACACTAAATGAAAAAAAAAAGTCAAAAACAATTAACGTCAATAAATACAATGAAATAAAATAAATAAAATAAATAAAATAAATAAAATAAATAAAATAAATAAAATAAATAAAATAAATAAAATAAATAAAATAAATAAAATAAATAAAATAAATAAAATAAATAAAATAAATAAAATAAATAAAATAAATAAAATAAATAAAATAAATAAAATAAATAAAATAAATAAAATAAATAAAATAAATAAAATAAATAAAATAAATAAAATAAATAAAATAAATAAAATAAATAAAATAAATAAAATAAATAAAATAAATAAAATAAATAAATAAAATAAATAAAATAAATAAAATAAATAAATAAAATAAATAAAATAAATAAAATAAATAAAATAAATAAAATAAATAAAATATTGGATTTCCAGTACGCTATTATGGGTCAGGACCTTGGATGCGTTGCAACAATTAAAGACCTTCGGGTTACTTTTGACAATCATGGCTCTTATTCTGGACACTTGAAATTAATTACAGGCAAAGCTTTCAGGCAGCTTGGTTTCTTAATGCGATCTACAAAAAATTTTTCTGATACATCTGCAATTATTAATCTCTATAAGTCACTAGTTCTCCCACATTTAACATATGCAGCTCCTATTTGGTCCCCTCACACTAAATCCGATGTTACGATATTAGAGTCTGTTCAGAGAAAATTTTTAAGATATCTTTCGAGCAAAACTAATAGCCCTATGCATCGTTTTTCACATGATTTTTCTGGTATTTCAACATTATTTCAGCTTCCGACAATTCATTTGCTTCATAAATATATAGATATTTTGACGGTATATAAAATTGTAGTGGGATCTACTAAATCGCCTGATGTCTCTAAACTGTTCCCTTCTCGTACACCTATACGTACTTATAGAATATGTAGAACATTATGTGAGAACACTTGCAGGTCAAATTATTCATTTCATGCCCCTGTGAACCGACTGAGGAGATCTTGGAATACTTTACCAGCCAATCTTGTTAATCGTCTTTCATCAAAATCTTTTATTTCTGAGTGTAGCAGAGCCATTTTGGCTGCGTATAATGCGTGAAGAATCGCCACTGCGAGTCATTTATTAAAAACGTAGTTTGTATGCGCTATTGTTTGTTTCTTGTGTATCTTATCTCGATGTATAGTTGTTATGTCTCAATAATTTATGTATATTTCAAGGGCGAATCCGCCCGTTAATAATTAGTAAATAAATAAATAAATAAATAAAATAAATAAAATAAATAAAATAAATAAAAAAAATAAAAAAAATAAAAAAAAAAAAAAAAATAAAATAAATAAAATAAATAAAATAAATAAAATAAATAAAATAAATAAAATAAATAAAATAAATAAAATAAATAAAATAAATAAAATAAATAAAATAAACAAAATAAACAAAATAAACAAAATAAACAAAATAAATAAAATAAATAAAGTAAATAAAGTAAATAAAATAAATAAAATAAATAAAATAAATAAAATAAATAAAATAAATAAAATAAATAAAATAAATAAAATAAAATAAAATATCAACTAATTTATATTAAAAAAAATTAAAAAACACAAACAAACAAAAGTATTAAAATCAATTTAAATCAAAATAAATATATAACTGTCGAATAATTAAACACAAAAACATTAAAATGATTAAAATCTATATATAACAAAAAAGAATGTTATGTATAATTTTATTTTAATATTTAGATTTTATATATTTTTTTTTAAATAGCAAACAGAAATAATTGTTTATCTATAAAAAAAAATGAGAATGAGAAACAATGACTTTCATATAACGATACGCGATAGGTGTGAATGTGCGAGTATATTTGTATACATGCGAAGGAAATAATATATGTTAATCACAATTTTATCAAAATGCTTTTATATATAATATATTCTAAGTTCCATATGAATTTGTTCGATAATTGTTTAATTTCATATTTAATAAATTAAATATATTTTTGAAATAATATTATTTTATTTCATTTAGTGTAGTTCCGTTTTGCTTATGCTAATTATTAAATTACCTAAACAGCACTCTTTTTTCCATTCATATTCCGCAGGAACATTCGGAATATTCTAAAAAATTATTCCATTCATATAATGGAAACGGCGAAATGTCCAACCTTCGGAATATTCCTTAGGAGTTTACAGGAACATTGAAATATTCTACCTTATGAATATTACTTAGCAGTATAGAAGGAATATTTTTTAAAAATATTACAAAAATATTACCGGTTAATACTAGGGTAATAATGATGCCACATCATTTTTATGCGATGTTTAAAAATTTGCAAATTCCTTCTCTTGAAGAGAAACTGATTTTAATTTTTGTTCAATGTTATTAACATTTTTAATAAAGAAGATTTGGATAGAAGGCATTGAAGATTCAATGCATATTATTTAAAAATAAATATTTATTTCATAAAAGGAAAAGCGGGAATTTTTATACTCCCTTTTAAGTATTCTAGACGTCGCGCGATTACGAAACGTGTCCACTGAACTTAGTTCATGATGATGTTTGCCAACTGGCCCAACGCAGGTTAGAATGAGTTGTTGGCTTGTGGTTGACCGCGAATTTGGAATTGGATGAGGAGCGAGTCGTCAAAAACGAGCGCGTGGAAAATGCGTTGGTGCGTTCTATTACAGGTGCTGGGCGATTTACGAGCGCGTGGAACAGAGCTGAATCGCGGCCGTCACCTTACGGGTGTGGAGCCATGGTTGGGATGGGAAAGGTGTTCGGACGTGCAGACCGAAGAATGAAAGAGAAGGAAACGAGAAGCCGGACTAGCCGCTTTTTTCGTCAAAGGTGTTGGGAAGGATATTCAGACGTTCATACGTATAGAAAACGGAATCTGGTCGGGAAAAGGGTGCTAGCATTTGTAGCGTAAAAATGTACAATTTTTTTGAAAATGTTATAAACTGTAGGTTTATTTGTGGATTAAGAAATAGGATGGAAGAAAACATTAAGAAAATTTTAAACTATATATAAAACATTAAGTACGGCTTATACATTTAATTTTTATGAGTATATCTGGCACGACGCTGTGCCTTCACGAATCCTATTCGATGTCTTCGTCGACGCTGCTTTTGTCGTTTGCGTTGAGCGATAATTTCTTCCGGAGTGGGTGTGTTTGTATTATAAATGATTTATTTTCCAAAAACAGTGTCTCTGATGGCTATTGGCTGTACGTTAGGACGAGAGTGCCTATTGGGTTGCTGACGAGGATCTCGCGGTTGATTGGCTGAGTTAGCAGTCAGTTTCCATCTAGGGGCGTCCTCCGGAATTACTAGCTGCTTAAGTTCCCTGGTTTCAGGAAATACGACCTCTGCTCTAAGAGTTGCCTCCACTTCCAATCGTGGAGAGTCAGGCTCAGAAAATTGCAAATCTATTTGACTTACAGCATCGTTAAACATGAACTGTACGGAGTTCACCAACGGTTGGTAATACAGGTCTCTGTTCGCTTGACGAAGGCGGTCCCTAGATCGCGCCCGTACTTCTATTCTAATGGAGTCTGCGTTGATTTGCGGACTGCTAGCTTCTCCTACCGATGCCATCTCGTTTACCCTGTTATTCTACGTTCGGTTGAGGTGTTGAATGAAGAATGTGGCGGCCTGCCATCTTGTAGTTCCTTTTATATTAGCCTGTAATCGCGTTTACTGGTGTATCGTGCGAACCAATCAAAATTACAGGATGTTTTGATTACGAACAGCGTATAACAATAATTTAAAAAAATGAATCGCTTACGCAAAAACTGACGCGTGCTATTGGTCAAAGACGGAACCTATCGGTAAAGCGAGTTGTAGCAATGTTGGCGAGTATACGTGCTGAGTCAAAATATTGCTACGACGACATAATGTTCGCGTTATGGTTACTCCGAAATTTATTGATTCGAAATGAAATTGGAGTTCTTTTGCTCCGAAAATACAAATGTTTTCCTGCGAAATAATATATTGCGCGACGGACCATCACACGTCTGAAATGAAATTTAAGAATGGTAGCGCACGAAAACAAACAGCGACTTCGCGGAAAATAAACAATGCCCGTCGGAGTCTCGGCCGTTCTCCGAAGAGCTAATAAACAATAAATAGTTCCGAACTATAAGGTGATGAATTTGCATGTATATCTCACCAAAAATTTAATGGCACATTAATAATTATAACTTAAAATTGTCGAAGGCCTGAATGCCTAAAATTACTTTTATGAAAAATTGCTATCCTTTAATTTTACATGAACATCTCAGCAGAGATTTCATAGTAAAATTTTATGGAGATCATTTTTATGTTAGTTCATGTCGCTCTGAAAAGAGCGGTTAAACAGAATAGAGGATGGGAAGGAAAATTCTAATTTTATTAACATTTATCCGCTCTTCCAGCTTAAAGGCTGGGTACATCTGAAACTTAAGACTGCTAGTGGGTGAACTGGTTCTTCTTTTGTAATTTTGGCTGCTCATCCAGCTTATACGCTGGGTGCATCTAATAATTGCTGATGCTGCGGGTTGACAAAATGGAGATTCGTTTTTTGATTTGCTCATCCAGCTTGTATGCTGGGCACATTTAATAATTGCCGCTCCCCAATATGGTGTTGCAGGAGATCCTTGTCCTGTCGGTATCAGTGAGCAAGTGAAGTGTGGCCATTTTTGCATTTTAATAATTCTTTATTTATCTTAAAGTAGGATACAAGTATTTTAGTATTTTACATTGAACTTATCTAATATTCTTACGTACCTATTCGAGTAGTGTCGAACTTAACCGTATTAGTTTTTTTTTATTTGCTTTTGTCTTATTATTCTATTTTTTCGCTATCCTAAAAGTAGCTTATAGTGCATTTCTTCCGGAGAAAAAGTAGTGAAAAAAAAAACTATTAATGAATGAAGTAAAATGTTAACTTAACCTATAACTTATATCTCAACTATTTACACTTTATACAGTCACTTCCGCTCGTCTGTGCCCTTGATGGGGCTGATAGTCTTACAATGCTAATCATTGGTTAATTATATGTAGTTATTGTCCAGTAGCAGTTGGTGAGGCAATTTGTGTTTAATTTTGAACGGTGCATTAATTGAAGTGTAAATTCCTACATCGTTGAGTTCGTCCAAATGTTTTATTTGTGTTTTGTAAAAGTTTGACGTTAATTTCAGGATGTCTGAAGATATATCTTGGATATTGAGATCTTCAACATATCTTTTATTCTCGTGCCGTAATCTGAGTTTGTAATAATTCTGAGACATTTATTTTGTAGCGTTCGCGATTTTTTTATATTACTTTTACATGTATTGCCCCAAATGGGGGCTCCATATAGAATTAGCGGTTTAATAAAGGATTTGTAAATTAATAACTTGTTTTTTATTTTAAGTTTGCTTTTGTGACAAAGTAATTGATATAGTACTCCAATTAATGCATGAGTTTTGTTGCAGGTGCTCAATATGTGTTGATTGAATTTAATTTGTTATCGAGATGTATACCTAGATACTTCGCGCTTTTCGTAGGTGGGGTATGAGTTCCATCAACATAAAGTTCGGCATTCGTTTCTTTTTTCTTTTTGCTAAATATTACTAGTTCTGTTTTATTAATATTTATTTTAATTTTCCAGTAATCGTAATATTCCACGAGTTTGTCGATATGATTTTGTAAATACTTAATGGCCTGATGTTTTTGCCAAGAGGAAGCAATTATGGCTGTGTCGTCCGCGAATAACGCTAATTTCGTTTTTTCGTCTTTGGGTATATCGTTAATGTAGTATAAAAAGAGGACTGGGCTTAGTATAGAGCCTTGGGGTACTCCCGCAGCTGTTGTTTGATAATTAGATGATTCATCGTTGACTTGGACAAAAAATTGTCGGTTTTTGAGGTAGGATTGAATGATTTTGATCAGGTATTGTGGTATTTCAAGTTTATGGAGTTTATAGATTAAGCCTTTATGCCAGACGGTATCAAAAGCTCTTTCTATATCTAGAAGTATCATGGCTGTTGATTTATTTAAATTGAACTGATTACTTATGTGATTTGTTATTCTTGCTAGTTGATGTATTGTACTGCGGTTATTTCTGAATCCAAATTGTTCTGGGATAAATTGTTTATTTTTATGTTCTTGTTTTTTAAGTCTGTTCAGTATGATCTTTTCGAATAGTTTACTTAGAGTTTGCAGGAGGCTGATTGGTCTGTAGTTTTGTGGACAAATATGGTCTTTACCCGGTTTTTGAAATGCTAATACTTTGGCTATTTTCCAGTCTTTAGGAAAGTAGGAATTACTTAGCGCTGCATTAAAGATATACATTATTTGGATGATAGCTTTATTAGTGACATTCTTTAAGATTATGTTTTGGATACCGTCTGGGCCCAGGGCCTTTGTTGGTTTTAGTGATTTGATTGCTGTCTTAATTTCATTCGGTTGAACATAAGAAATGTCGTTTGGAGTGGGAGATTTTTGTAGCATTTGAAAGTACGTATCATTAACTAGTCTGTTCTTAAGATTGCCTAAGTTTTCAGTTAGGTAGTGAACTTTTTCAAAACTTTCTGCTAATACGTTTGCTTTTTGTTTATCGCTATACACTAGGCCAGAAGGGCCATGAAGTTTTGGTATTTTTTGCTCTTGTTTTTTAAGTGCCTTGGCGTACTTCCATAACGAATTATCTTTGACGCTTAGCTTAGAGACTTTATTATTCATATAATTGTTATAAAATTCTTTGATCTCGTCTTTAATTTCTGTGCTAAGTTTATTTCTTTGTTTTTTGTGCTGAATTTGCAAAGTTCTTTGGTAGATATTAAGAATTAGATTAATTTCTTGGTATGTACGGTCCTTTTACTTAAATAAACAAATAATAAATCATAAATCATAGATCAAATACATGGGTTGACGATTTCAACCACTAAGTATGTCGTAAAGTAACTTAAGTGAGCATTGCCGGGATTTGTAGTATAACCGCTCAGACCTTTTGATTTTACTGTTCGGAATATAAGGAATTTTTTAATGACTTGACTATTAATAGGTTCTGTGTCCCTCTAGCGGTGATACAGGGAACAATTGTCTATTTTAGAAAATATACGTTTCGTCCCTGTTTTTTCACGTGGACTCGTCAGTAAGACCGTGAAAAAACCTGTCTTATACGTATATCCGGTTTTATTTATAAGAGATATTTTAAAATTAATCTAGCAGAGGAGGAATGCTAGAAAAATTTGAAAAGATATCTATGCATGATAATGGTAACGTGATTTCGTTACACACTGCAGTAGATATGAGGATCCATTATCAAAATATAATATTCGTTGCGAAAGCAACGTTTAATGTTTTTCTCGACCGCTTATAACTAAATATTAAGAATTAGATTAATTTCTTGGTATGTACGGTCCTTTTACTTAAATAAACAAATAATAAATCATAAATCATAAATCAAATACATGGGTTGACGATTTCAACCACTAAGTATGTCGTAAAGTAACTGAAGTGAGCATTGCCGGGATTTGTAGTATAACCGCTCAGACCTTTTGATTTTACTGTTCGGAATATAAGAAATTTTTGTAATGACTTGACTATTAATAGGTTCTGTGTCCCTCTAGCGGTGGTGCAGGGAACAATTGTCTATTTTAGAAAATATACGTTTCGTCCCAGTTTTTTCACGTGGACTCGTCAGTAAGACCGTGAAAAAACCTGTCTTATACGTATATCCGGTTTTATTTATAAGAGATATTTTAAAATTAATCTAGCAGAGGAGGAATGCTAGAAAAATTTGAAAAGATATCTATGCACGATAATGGTAACGTGATTTCGTTACACACTGCAGTAGATATGAGGATCCATTATCAAAATATAATATTCGTTCCGAAAGCAACGTTTAATGTGTACTACAAATCCCGGCAATGCTCACTTAAGTTACTTTACGACATACTTAGTGGTTGAAATCGTCAACCCATGTATTTGATTTATGATTTATTATTTGTTTATTTAAGTAAAAAGACCGTACATACCAAGAAATTAATCTAATTCTTAATATTTAGTTATAAGTGGTCGAGAAAAACATTAAACGTTGCTTTCGCAACGAATATTATATTGTTTTTTGATGTTATCGGGTAATCGCGCTGTAAAATGTTTATACTCAGAGTTTGGTATAACTTGTTTTATGGTAGTTTGTATTGAATTAGTTAGTTTATCGACTGCTTCATCTATTTCACTATTTGTTTTGATTTTATTTGTTATATTTATATTTATGTCTAATTGATTTCTAAATTCAGTCCAGTCCGTCATTTTATAGTCCAGGAAGGGTTTCTTTTTGCGAGATACGTTATTGTTTCTGCGATCTACTTCCAATAAGATTGGAAGATGATCCGAGTCTAGCTCGTTGATAGCATCTATGTTATACATGAATCTAAAATTTTTGGCAATGGCAAGATCCACTCTGCTTGCATTTGCGTTATAATTATACGGATAAAGCGTTGGGCTATCCGGTGCGATCAATGTAATCGAATGTTTAGTAATGAAGTCAACCAATTGTCTACCATTCGTATTGCTACTGGTGCAATGCCAGCTGGCGTGCTTGGCATTGTAATTACCAATGATCAGCATTGTATTACTTATTTTTAAAATATTTTGCAGTTCCGAAATATCTAATTTAGATTCTGGCGGGATATAGATAGAGACGATTGCGAGATTATTCGGCAGCAAGATGCCGGTATATTCGAATGTTGTCGCGTTAACTGCTATTTCATTATATGCTATGTTATTTTTAACAAGTATCATAACTCCCCTCCTGGCTTACTACTATTTCGATCTTTCCTTTGACAATAATATCCAGGAACCCCGCATTTGGTACGATTGTTTAATTTTGTTTCGTTGATTAGCATAATATCTATTTTATGATCCGCGAGGAATTCCGATAGTTCTGTAATTTTGTATTTGATTCCATTGGCATTCCAGTGCGCTATGTTAAGTTTGTTATTTGGGTTATTATTATTAGTATTATCCATCTTGTTTAGTATTATCCAAAAATCTTATTGATGTATCTCAAGGATTTATCCACCGCTTCGCAGGATTCCGGGAATTGGTTGACCCACTTAAGGGCTTTGGCTGACAGGGCAGAGGCGGGCGAGCTCTGGGAACATTTTAATGCCGAATTTTGGGAGCGTTCCGGGCCAGTTTTGGTCAGCAAATTTTCAGAAGCCTGTAGAAAGAAAGACCTTGCATCTTATTTCATGTCAGAATCCATTCAGTTGCCAATTTATCGTCTTTCTACGGACACCGCATATACATTGTACCCTCCTCGCCTGCCCCTGGACTGTCTTAGAGTTAGGGCGCAGCTAAGACTAGCGTCAGTTTATTCACGCTCGCTCTTTGTTGCTGGTCGTTGTTATTTTTACAACCCGACAGTTTTGTGCACACTTTGCAATCTAAATGCGAACGAATCGTTGCTGCATATCTTAACTGAGTGTCCTTTACTAGCACCGGTTAGGCACGAGCACGCTGTAATGTTAGGATCGCGACCTGTCCATTCGTCTGGTTTACTGTGCGACTTAATATGCGCTAATGACGTGTTATCTGCGAAGTTGTTACTAAAATTCGTTAAGGCCTATTTTGTACGGAGAGCCTTTTTGCTCGGAGAATAAAGACGGCGCGTAGCACTATCGTGAATACTAAACTTAAGTAATTCAGCGGAGGTCATTGTTAGCCTCATTATGTAAGAATTATTTTTATTTTTTATATTATAATTTTTTTGTATCCGTCACTTACGGAACTCATTCTCAATGGGAAAGGTCTCCCTATTTAAGAGAATAAACTATACAATACAAAATACAATACAGTATTATCCATCTTGTGTCAATAAACATTCGTAGAATGCAGAGCACCTGGATATTTTGTCTTTACATGTTTCTAGTTTGCTATTCAATTTCTTAATTATACATTTCTTTGATATTGCATAAGGCGTTTAATTTTTTAACTTCACTTAAAAGTTCAATAAATAGATTAATGTCATTATGGTCTGCATCGCTTGCGTTTTTATCACCCTTACATGTCGTTTTCCCGGCTAGCCTTGATTTTTGTAGCTTCGAACTGAATGAGTCTACTTGGTTGATTCCGATGTTCTGTCCCTGGTTTTCTTAGATATTATGTTGGGCAGTTTTCAGCCTTGGATAATTTTGCTCGTTAGTTGGTGGTACCGTTCTGCCTCTATGATTGTTGTTTGCTGAATTGATTTTCTGGTTTCTTGATTGCTGTATTTTTTCCAGATGTTCGATGTAATATGGACATTGAGAGTAATTTGCTGGGTGTTTGCCACCACACATTCAGTTCTGTATTTCTATCTTTAGTGCATTGTTCCGTTAGATGTGGGTTACTGCATTTGACGCATCTCGGCTGGTTGTGGCAGTTTATTGTCGATTATTTCTTCTGTTGTTAGATCTGGAAGGCCTTTAATGACCAGTTTTTTGTCTTTTTTTGAGTACGGTGTGTACGTGTGAAAAGGTAATTGTTCAGATTTTAGTATGTTTTTAATTTTGACTGCGTCTTCTTCTGTAAGTGGTAATATAGAAAAAGTGTTTTGTGAAAATTTTAATTTTGTGTTTTTTATCTCCTTTGTAATTTGAAGGCCAATCTTTGTTCTTGTAGCAGCGTCTTTGTCAGTTCCTGTTGTGATTATAGGTGGAATTTTAGCTTCCTTCTTGTTGGTCTTTGGTTCTTCTGTATCTGTATCAGTGTCCGATGTGTCATATTCCATTTCTTCGTCATTATTGAGCTTACTTACTGGTTCGAAGCGATTCGAACTGTTAGCACTTGTTTTTTGTTTTTTGGAATTTTCACTATTCACTCGGCCCGATTTTTTAGTTTTGAATTAATTTTTCGCCATTTTCAGTAACTGTTTTTGTATTTTACTTTTTCGATTTGAAATGTCACTTTGATCATTATTGTCTATAGTTCTGCTGGTGCGCGTCACTTTTAGTTTGTTTGTTAGTTCACGCGATAAAAGTTTAAAAGGAACACGTATATTCGCGCGTTTTCCCTCAGTCCGTGCTCACACGACCGGTGCCGAAACGGGACTTCATCCTGAAGTTTGGCCCTCTCCCTGTGCTGCTTATATACTTTCGGTCCGTTCTCCTGCGCTCCAATCAGCGTTCAGCCAATCAGCGCGCTACTTGTTCCACCAGCGTTTCCAAAATGATTGCGTTTATTAAACTTACTTTCGAAAGTTTAATAAATTGGTTTTGAAAGTTGAATAGTAAATTTTTTAATATTTACATGTGCAGTAAAGTATTCCAAACTATAGTTTCACCGCGTTTGGTTTTTATGACACTTTTAACATTTTACAGTAAGGTTAAAATAGTATAAACATGAATGAAAGTTGTAGCATAAGTTTAATAAAACTTATTAATAAAAAAGGAAGTCTGTATTGGTTATTAAATTGAATTTTCGTAAAATAATTCTTAAAATGAAATTCTTTAAAATAATTTTATAATAATTCTCAAAAACAACGCTGTGCTTTGTTATACCAATATCTGATTATCAATAGTTGTGGGGAGAAAATGAGAAAGAAAAAGAGAAATTGAAGCTTGTAGCGTTAACCAACGTCAATAACTTGTATTCGTGAATTATATAAATCTATATATTATTTAGAAAATTTTGTATCGCAAAAATACATACCATAGTAGGTTCGGTTTTCCCATGGCCACAGAATTGTAAATTTGAATTTATCAAACCATCTTCGTCTCCATATGATTCGCCTGCATTGGTCTAAAACATCGGGACCCGATCACGAAAAACGATGGTGGTTTGTCATCAACTTTTGCGTTCGCAACGAGAAAACGATTGGAGATGCTTAACCGATTCTAAATATCGCCAATGTTTTGGACGACTTGGGTGAAGCCGTATATTTTACGACTTTAGACCTGAAAGCGGGATTTGACGAAATAGTCACAGATGAACATGATGTACATAAAAATGCATTTTCCACTGCATATGGCCACCACGAGTAGATAATGATGCCTATTACAGCCCCACAAAACAAAAACGAAAGTCTGGATCTGGAGGTCAGACTACGCCCATAATATGTTTTTTGGGTCGCTGAATCCGAATCCGAAGTCCAAAACCTGACGTGATGGGTTTTGGACATAACTTCAAAAAACCTAAAAAATCGTACAATTCGACCTTAAAATGTTAAAATAAAGAATAATTTGGGCTTTGAAGTCCATGCCTCGTTTCCGTTAAGGTTTTTTTGAGTCGCTGAAACCATATCCGAAGCCCACTGAGGCCCATCACATTAAGTTATTGACATAACCTCAAAAAGAAATCTAAAAATCAACTCTAAAATATGAAAATATAGAAAAATTCAGACCTGGAAGGCATACCATGTTTCCATTCTATTTTCGGGGTTACTGAAATTGAATCCGAAGTTCATTCAACCTGACCAGGTAAGTATTTTGACATAACCTCAAAAAGAATCCTGCAAGTCGAATCCAAAATGTTAGAATAAAGGAAAATTGTAACCTGGAAGTCATACGATTGGCGATTGCGAAGCAGCAATTTTAAACGATTTTAATCCGCTGTTCCAAATCCGCTGCTAGTTTCAGCGTAATATGTTATTTAGAGCGTGCTTTAAATTTTTCAACCGTCGGCATTAGCGTTACCCGATGTACACCACGAGGAGCTTGCACGAACGGATTTTGTACATCAATTAGCCCTTAATGAACTTCCAAGTCCAAAATATTCTTTATTTTAACATTTTAAGGTCGAATTATAGGATTTTTTTAGGTTTTTTGAGGTTATGTCCAAAACATGACGTGAAGGGGTTAAATGGACTTCGGATTCGGATTCAGCGACCCAAAAAAACATATCATAGACATAGTCTGACCTCCAGATCCAGACTTTCGTTTTTTTTTTGTGGGGGCTGTGTAATGACACCTTAAAAGGGGCCGAGATTCGACGTATATGTTCGGTGGAAAATTCACAATAATGACCGAGCACCACCTTTTCAAGTTCTTGAAAATTACGAAATATATAATTTTAAGATTGCATCGTTTCCGGGAAAAGTTGGAGGTTCATAAGTACGATGTAATAAACAAAGAGAATAAATGTAACGTTATTGAAGACGCATTATGAAACCCGATCGATAGATCCGAAATAGAAAATGATGCCTAAACCAGAAATTATCTGAGTTGATCAATAGGTCATACGAAGCATAATAAAATAAAATTTATAAACGCTGCAGATATAAAACGGCAAGGATAAAGAAAAATCTTGCATGTTTATTAAAGGCAATACATAGAAAAGGTCAAAGTACTTTAAAAGATCACGCATATCCGACCCGGATGGCTGTAGTAATCCTGTTCCTAGGAAATGAGGCAAACACTTCGAGGAAGGCACCGAAACGTCAGGCGATATCGGACTGTATGGAGACCGACCGTACCAAGATGGACGTTCCGGGAGCGGTAAAGAAACACGGTAAGAAATACATAACGAAGATTGAAATGCTTACAGTGTCGGACTATCTATAGTTGGAGATTCAGTAAGGAAAATTCGGTCGAAAAACCTCGACAAGGCAACTACACTGATAGCAATTTCTGAAGCTTGCGTCTAGGAGGGGCATCTACGTGTATAGTCTTAGGCGTGTTCTAATCGAAACATCTCGGAAGTTCGAACGCCCTCTCAGTATGGTACCTCGAAACACGGCGTCTCGATCATCCCAACGTAGGGTTTACGTGCATGCTTGACGCGACGAGCACTATTAGCTGTAGACAATCTGAATGTCATATGCTAGCGGGTGGAAACGAGTTCGTCAATCATAACCTTATTATAATAATTATACGTTTATTTTTAGAAGTAAGGCTTCTCTGTGGAATCAAATACATCTTGGAGCCCTTCATAGGAAAAAATGAAAATAATTATCTATTACAATATAGAACCAGTGTTTATGTAAAATATAGAATCTGTATTTCAAATGACGCGCCGGCGGATGAGTTTCAATACAATATTATCGATTTTCGAAAGAATATATAAATTGTGAAAAATATATTTTTTATAAGAAAAACAGTATTTAAATTTCTAGTTTTCTATTAAAATTGTACGCCATATACATATATTTGTAAGGAATAAAAAATGATAAAATAGAATGTTAAATTTATAAATGAATTATCCACTTGTAATATGTTATCAATGTTATTAAAAATAATGCTTTTAAAAAGTTAATATCGCAAAATACAGTACAACAGTTAACTCTAATATTATTGTTTATTAAGTATATGTTTAAACGATATCTTTGAAATTATTTGAACGCAAATTATTTAAATTGATTTATAACGTGCATAAATTTCCCCGGCTGTCAGATAATCAAATGCGACGAACATTGTATACTTGGCGTGTATCACACGTTGACCACTCGAATCCACTGCGTTTTCATTTTTTTATGTTCTTTTTTTAACCAAAGAAACATTTTTTAATATAAATAATTAATTCGCATTATTTTATTTATTTGCCAGTACAGCGTTTTTATGCTATAATTTAAATAAAAAATAAAATAATTTAATGAAAAATAGTACACGATTAAGGTTTAAATTACATATTTATTACATACAAACGAAAAAATAGAAACTATAAATGTAAACGATTCAAACTAATAGGAAACATGTAATTCTTAGATTTAACAAAAAAGAAGGACAAAGGCAATTAAGAGTGTAGTAGAAATGGTTGCTACAACCTGAATATTAGAAGAAAATTACAAAAGTAGGTCTTATATCTCAAATTCTAGCATCGATTATGAAACTTTCATTTAAACAAAGATTTGAGAAATGTAATATCATTACAATTGCAATTATACTTTTACCTATTCATTATTCTGAATTGAGTCATTCGAAGTAGATAATAATTCACATTATATTAAAAATTAAATCGCAGTTTCCTAAGTAATAATAGGAAAGTAATAATGATTTAATACTTCAAAAATATTGAAACGTTACAGAAAAATTTGTTTCAACGAATCCTTAGTCCTTTACTTCAACATAGTTTAATTACAGACAATTACAAAATCTTTGTACAATATTCTATAATCTAATACGTACTTCTTTTCATTTTTTTCGCTGTGGAGATCTCCAAGATGTATTTACTTCTTCCGCAGAATAGTATTGCTTTATAAAAATAAACATAAAATTACCTACCGTAGATCTTTATTTCAAAATTTGATGAAAATACGATATGTCAAAATGAATAGTACGTAATAAATTTGTATTTATATGAAGTTAAATGAAGATTTGCTAAAGCCAAACCACAGCCTTTGAAATGATTGCAGTCATGACAGAAATAGAGAAATATGAAATTCAGTGTTGAAAGAGGTACGAAAGTAGGTATTGAAAGATATTATTAGTTAAGGTTTTATGTCACTTTAGAGGTCGAAAGAGATGTAAAAATTTGGTTGCAGGTTAAAAGAGATAGAAGTACATGAAGACAGCCCAGTAAAAAATAAATTTGATCGAGTTCTATTAAATACTATTCAGAACATGAATTAAAAATAATTAATTTTAATTAAATTCTATTTACAGATGATAAACTAAAATTTTAGCTGTGTCTACATGAACTAATTTCAATTAACAAATAGTAAAACATTTATGATTATTTATTTTCTAATTCCCTTTAGTAAGGATGAAGCTTTAATTATAATTGTATAATTCGCCTTGATTGCATTAATTTGTATTAATTACTTTTTACTGGAGATACATTATTCTTGCTACTTTTTATGACGGAGATTGGAAGCGATGAAGAGAGATTGAATTTCTTTTTTCTCTTTTTTCTTTCAGAGAATCTTTTTTCCAGCAGGGATTCAAATGTTCTTGAGTGCTTGGGATCGATTTAAATGCAGTGGGATAATGATACATTTTGCCATCGGATTAGATCAGAATGTCTTGTATTATGATTAATTCGCATTAAACCGAGTTATTTCCTGAATAACAGATCACCTAATACACTACACACTGGTCATTTTTCACACTGGAACTTGTACAGAGTGAATAACTTTTCAACTCACATTGTTCACATTATTAACCTCCAAATAGTCACCTGAAACAATTTTTCATAAATGGTATTATACATATAATTACCAAAGTTCACATGTTTTGAAGTTTCTTGAAAAGTATACACATTCTCGTCAATCGTACTTCGATGCCCGTTAGCCGGTATAAGCGCGCGCATGTATACACATAACTGTTGTGCCGGCGTTAAACTGCACCCCAATGTAGCGTTGGGATGGTCGGGACACAACGTTTATAACATACCCCTTAATTCGATCTTCGGAAGATCGAGACGATGCGATAGGTCGATACGGGCGTTGCGGTTACACTTGCGTTGTTAACGACGCCTTGATAAACCGGCCTAGCGCTAGGCTTCAAAATTGATATCAGTGTACCAATCTAGTAACGAGAGTGAATAAAAAACACAGAAGAAAGTAGAGATCGGAGGTCGAGAAACCGCAGGTACCGGAATACATGCAAATAAGGCCATCTGAAAGTAAGGGGATAGCCCAAAGTAATGGAAAGTCGACCTTATCCTATTTCACGTAAAGGAAAGGATAGATTTAGAAAAGGTGTATTCAAGACGGATGGAAGAAATACAGAAGCTGAATCGCGGTGTTCGAAGATTAAAAAAATAAGATTTAGAGGAAACATAAAAATGACGAAAACGAAAATTCAAACGGACTATACGCTAGACAATCAAAGCGAAGACGATTCATAGTCATCGAAATCTCATGTCGATTGCTCGAACGCAATAGTTCGTTTTCTCCCTCATTCGATACTGACGGCGAGGAGAGCAGAGATAGCTGTCCTTTCAACAATAGAACCGCGGAACGTCCTCAGAAAGAGTGCGAACCGACCTACTCCTTGTTCGCAAATGAAGGAGATAGAGTAACGACACCGTAAAGGAAGAGTGCGAATGCAACTCGAATGCATGAGACGAAAGAGATAAAACATAAATCTTAGACGATGCGATGAAACTCGATAAAGATTTCGCAACTAGACGAAACACGGTCGAAACGACGAAGTATACAGAATGGAAGTCGATAAAGCAACTTTGCATGAATCTGAAAACGCTGCATCGCATGACTATAAAAATGACGAAACAGAGAACGGACATAGTAATATAAAGTAACGGACAAGTAGCGGATTGCATGAAAAGGTATCTCCAACTTAGGGAACATGCAGATGTAGGAAAGGGAGGTAATTCACTCTTCAATGCACTAATTTTGCTACACGATTTTCAAATGAATTCTTCCCCGCTAAAACAAATATTGTGTGATAGCCAATATTCAGTATGCTGTGCAGGGACAACTGACAAGCGCATTCGCCATATTAGATTGCACGTCCTAATTTGACGATGGATATATGGAGATGGCTCGCATGCACATTCAGTTATAAGTATAATTTCGTTAACTGTCATCAGTCCAGACAGGCAGTGTGTGAGTAGAGCTAACAGTTAAAGAAGTTGTTCAGTAGCAATAGCATAAACTCGTTAATAATGTAGACCTCGGAAAATTTCGAGAATATTCGGAAATACTAGATGATTTTAATCAATTCTTGAGAAATTATTTACATATTTTTAGGATGATATCATGTATAATAGGCTGGAGTGAAAAACACGACATTCCACGGATCAAGTTCTAATAGTGTGAAAAAGTTGCTATAGACAAATACGAGTAAAACGAGAAAAAAAAATTAAATTCGGATAATACCTTCAGATCGCGCACAGCACCTGAAGATTGAAGAGAAAAGGTAAGAAATTCATTTTTTCGTTTTTTTTTTCGAACAGCATTGCTATTGTTATACTTATATTTAAATATGATAAACGAAAGGGGGAAAATGTCCGACGTAAGAGAAAAATATTTGGTTGGGGATATCAGCCCCTACGGAGAAGAGTTATTTGGAGGAGAGGGGGGGGTATCAGCACTTACAGGAGAGAAGGACGGTAGCACTTTTAACGAAATGTTTATTATAATGATACATACTAACTTTTAACGTACCTTATTTGCAGCTCTTCGCGCAGTTTAAATGAATAAACCAACTCAGAACTCACCGCGAGAAGATGGCTGCGATTCGAGTTTCACCTACTCCCTACCCACCCAACCAGACATTGCACCTTCTAAAAAGTAGGTACCACTTGAGTATCCACCACGATAATCGTACGATTTTAGGCACAATTGTTAGGAGAGGTTTTATGCAAGGAGTTAAGTTAATGTCTGCCAGCCCCATCAATGGGAAACTATGACTTGGTGTCAAAGGAGGCCTTTGACTATGAGAGAGCAGAGTAGATTTATGTAGCCTTCTCGGTTTGAAATTCCACAAACTTTGCCTGCTGCTTCATTCACCAGCTTTTCACATCGTTCAACACTTTGAGTGTGACAAGGAAACCTGATAAGGCCCATACCACGGATCACATGGTCTTTGATTGCTTGGAGAATATCTGGGAATGAATCGTCTTCCAGAAGAGGCGGGAATGTTATTTTTTCAGTTTACCAGTCAATCATTTCATAATAAAATGTGGCAAAGAACTCCAATTTTGGCACAATAAATGTTTGAATTGACTTCCCTTTGGATGAATTCTCTGTTGATTTTAAAATACGTCTCAACCCAAGATCTGGAGTCAGCCTATCCTCAACAAATGCCATTATCAACAAGATATTTTCGGGATGTGCGATATATCCATTAGTTTGAATAACTTTGTCAATGACGTCTCTGATATCATTTGGTAAATACCTGGAACTTTCACGCATTGGAAAAGATACTTTTGACCATCAACAATGGAGGGATGTAATTTTATAGCAAACCAAAGCGGTGTGTAGACCTTCTGCATAAAATTAACTAACAAGGAGACGTTGTCAACTGCCCCCGCGGATCTTGCTGGGACTGAAATATGTTTTTCTATATCAAAATTCATTAGACACGTATTTTTTTCTAATGGGCATTTGTTTACGAATTATTAGCAATAACAAATTATTTTAACAATTTCACAAGTCACAGTGAAAATTCGTGAAATCAAGCTGACGTTGTTACTCGAAGGTTTTTGGGGTCGCTGATAACGAATGTATGATCAAAAAAGCAAAATTCAAAATGGCGGATCCAAAATGTCGGACAAAAGTTTTGAAAAATTATTCAATTCGATTGACATTTGTTACTCGGAGTTTTTTGAGGTTGCTGATAAAGAATTCATGATCAAAGAAGCAAAATTCGAAATGGCGAATCCAAAATGGCGGCCAAAAGTTTTGCAAAGTTATTTAATTCGATTAAAATTTGTGATTCGGGGGATTTGAGGTCGCTCATTACAAATCCATGATCAAGACAGCAATATTCAAAATGTCGGTAAAAATCTTGCTTTATCATGAAGATGTGCTGCATCTGTTTGATATTGTTTATTTGTGTGTTATTTCGAAAGCTGCATAACTTCTAGTTTTTTTTTAATATCATTCTCTATGTACTCGCCTACAGATGTTGAAAGTGATGCTGCATTTGAGGTTGAAGAAGTCTACAGATTCTTGTTTAACTATAAATTAAGTGCTGTAAGTATACACAATACTGAATATTTATTATGTTTATTTTGCAACTTAAAATATAAGAAGTTATGGAGAGGAAATAAAGCACGAGGTGAACATATAAAAGTAAATAAACATTGGATCTGTCATATGTTCCTATCGGCATCGATCAGCCTCTAAATGTCTAAAATCTAGCGTCTTCATGAAGGTATCAAAAGTGCAGTTCCATTTCATTGGAGCCTGTTTTAGCCATACATACATAAGCCCTTTTTAATTTAAAAATAATACCTTTACGTGCTCGTACATCTTTAGGTACTTTTATGTAGATCTCCTCCGTAAGGCTACTGTGCAAAAACGCATTTTTAACATCCATTTGCACTGCGTATAAACGTTTTTCGTTAATAATCGCTAGTAATGCCCTTAAAGTCGTTAAACGCGCAACGGGTGCATAAGTTTCGGAATAGTCAAAATCGTAGCGCTGAGCGCAACCTTTTATCACTAGTCTCGCTTTACATTTACGCACTTCACCCACTTCATTCAACTTCACTGTAAATACCCATCGGTTGTCTATTAGTATTTTTCCTTCTGGCAGCAAAAAAAATGCCCACGTATCACTTTTCTTCAATGCATTGATTTCCTCTTGAATGGCTTTCATCCAAGCTTCCTTATCTTCCCATTGACAGATGTCATCGAATTTCTCAGGGACATCTTCGACATATGTTTCAGCGGAAAATGCTGGGACTGCGTAGTCATTGTACCTGGATGGCATTGTTCGCTTCCGAGTACGTCTTCTCAGAATTGGTTCTTCAGCTTCTTCTTTATTTGCTTCGGGACTCCGTACTGCATCCTCAAATTGCTCATCATCATCCGAACTCTCATCCGTATCTGATTCTCCTCATCTCTCTGTATTGAAATTGTTTGTTCTTCAACACCCAATTGTTCCGTTATCCAGTTCTCAGTCTCGGTAGTTTCAATTTAAAATTTTGTCTCATCAAATTGAACATCTCTTCCATAGAATACCCGACCTTCTTCTGGACTCCATAATTTATATCCATTGATACAATAGCCGATGAGTAAGCACTGCAAAGTCCTCGAAGCAAATTTAGTACTAATCAGCTGTTTTGGAAGTCTCAAGTAAGCTAGACATCCAAAAGTCTTAAGCTTCTTCAAATTAGGCTTTACTCCAAACCGCAATGTCGCTGGTACATAGTTCTGTAGGGCACTCGTAGTGCTTCGATTTGACAAATATACCGCCGTCCTTACTGCATCAGACCAAAAATTCCTTGGCATCATAGAGCTTGTAGCGATACACTTTTATTTTTTGAATTTCGCGCGTAACTCGAGCGCAACTCGCGCGTCTGCATTTTTGTGTTTTGCGGCACTACTTCGCGCTCGCGGAAGAATATCGTCGCAGAGGCGCGCTGCGTTTATTGACAGCGTGATTGGTCGGTTGGTGACGTCACATGTTTATATTTCACAGGTAGAATGGCACGCTGCGAAAGTTTCGCGAACGAAAATGAACGGAAAACCGCGAAAAAACGCTACACACTATTTACTTCCAGGTCACCTTTACGAAGCGCCTTTAGCACAACACCAGACTTTGCAACCTTAATGTTTATAGCTCGATCCAACGGTTCTATATTTGAAAATGGTAGGAACTCGTTTCCAAGATGTTCCGTCGCGCCTGAGTCTAGTGCTAATTCGAATGTTCGTCCAGAAACGTTACCCGCCACAAAACAAAATGAATTTTCCGTATACTCCACGTTGAAAGTAGTTGCAGCATTTTCGTATCCCGTCTTCTTAGTATTAGGCTGTATTTTATTGCAATCCGTGTGCTTGTGTCCAGGTGCATCGCATGCGTGGCATCGGAATTTTGGATTGGGAACCATCTTTTCCTGGAGAAATATTGGTATTTACTCGGCGTCCTCTATTTTGTTGCGCTGAAAACCCGACTGGTTGCTAAATATCCGCATGTTTCCTTTCCTTTACGTCTGCTCTTTTTGCTTCTTCGTCCAATAAGCGGCTCTTTACGAATGTTATCGTTAAATTGTTTTCCGAAACAGTCTCGATTGCTGTAACTATATTATTGAACTCAGGAGGCATTGTAAGCAGAATATGACACACCACGTCCGATTCTTCCAATTTTGCTCCAGTTGAGCGTAATTCACGAATTGTTTTATCGAAATTTAAAAAGTCCGATAATACTTGTTTAGACGCATTAAATTTTATCAACAAAAGTTTTTTTCTAAGTAACAATTGACCCGCAATTCCTTTTGGATCAAACGTCCCTGTTAACGATAACCAGGTTTCATAAGCATTTTGCTTATCTTTTAAGTACTCTAAATGGCTATCTGCCAGAGAGAGAGAGAGAGAGAGAGAGAGAGAGAGAGAGAGAGAGAGAAAGAGGAGTGAGTGATTGTTTGATTGATTGATTGAGATAGAGGGAGAAAGATACAGAGAGATTGATTGATTGAAGACATATTTATTATTGCCCTGGCCACTACGGGCCGTGGGCAAATCTGACAGAACATCCTGCCGTTACAATATTTCGGTCAGGATGTAGCAGTACATAATACAGAGGTATCTCTGCTATAAGGCAGTAAATCGCTAACATAGAGATGAATTTATGATTACAGATTAAGTAAAATAGGTAAAGAATAAAACAATAACGCGTAGAAATAACTAATTAATATAGATTTTATGACAACTAGACTTGTATTAGAAACTAATATTAATATCAATACTTAACTACAACTTATTTACTAATAAAATGCTTCTCGCGAATACAATATAACTTAGAGTCCTAGCTCTGGTCTGCTCTAGACAAATGGGAGAAGAGGTTGAGACGAAAAGATGCAAGGGAAGTAAGTGAGTGAAAATGACGAGGGAGAGAGTTCCAGAAGCCTATTGCTGTGATCCAGAATGAGCGAGCGAAGAGGTTGGTATGTGGGGTTGGGAGAGAGAAGCGAGAAGACAAATGACGTGATGATCGACGTACGGAATCACTTAGTGGAATGAACCTGTCAGCTAGATAGGAAGGCTGTGAAGTAGTGATGATTTGGTAGGTAAGGTTCCCAACCTTGCTAACCTCTCATCGCGACGCAAGCGATAAACATAGCGTAGAGCTATATTTTGGAGGCGTTGCAATTTGGTATTAAGATAACCGGTGAGATCAGCTGTGACAAGGGAAGCGTAATCAAGGTGTGGGATGACTAATGAGTTAACGAGAGAAAGTTTGATGGATGAAGGGAGAAACGCACCACGAAATCTGAGCCGTTAAAGGACATTGTGTACTTTAGACGATATGGTATTAATATGGCGATTCCATGTAAGGTCAGACGTAATTATTACACCAAGATCTTTGACTTCGCTTACGTACGGTATGATGATCTGCCCAATAGTAAGAGGTGGTAAGGAGAGCTTTTTGATGTTGGTAAGATTCTGCGATGACCCGAGGATAATGGCCTGGGTCTTGCGCAGATGTAGTGTGAGTCCATATTCTTCCGACCATTTAACAAGTTCGGCAATGTCATTATTGATATTATGGATGGTTTCGTTTAGACGGCTGATGGGGGTGGACAGGTGGAATTGAGTGTCGTCAGCGAAGATGATGGTAGTGTTACGTGCCCGTAACTGTCACAATATATAGGAACAACCGATTATAAGAAACCTTACTTACCGATTGCAGTAACCAAAAGAACAGATATTAATACTAGGAATTTAGGCAGAGCGATATCTATAGCTTATACTAACAAATTGAAAACACCCTTTCACCCGCTAGATAACTCAACTGAACACAGAGAAAAATCTGACGTATCGACCCCAGCCGATAAATCCCGGCTCAACACATTTACCCATAAGTGCGCTATATTATCGACAAGCTTAAACATTCGTAGAATACCCAAAAAAAAATTACAAAAATATAAACCAGTAAAAACAAACTCTTTCATACATATAAAATCATTAAAAAAAATAATTTTATTAATATTTTTTTCCATTAGAAAACTCTGCCGTGTTAAAAAGATTGGCTTCTTAAAAAGAGTATATCAACAAGTTCCCCTCTGTTTCCAAGAGTCATAAAAATTCCTAAACCATCGACATCTAAACAAAGAACATAGATATGAGAACTCACACAAACAAATATTCTTTCAAAAATTATACAACGTAACCTTCGCATATATAAATCTTTAATTTAAACAAAAGCCAATAGAAAATACTAACATCCGACAATATAATATGATGCAACATAATTTTCTGCACATTTTGAGTACAAACAAAATATAATTAAAACCATAACTTACTGTAACAAATGATTCTATAAATAAAACAGAATAATTAAATAAACATCTCTTTCTTTAACTAACAACACAAATTAAGATAAAAATCATTTCCAACAACATACGCTAGAATTTATCAATAAATAAATTGTTTCTTTTTAACGAACTTATCCACATGCACACACACAGGCACCCATACAACTGCACATCCGAGCCACGCCCAAATTATGAGAATATATTTTAATTTATACATAAAATAATAAATAAACATGAACAGGAAACAAATTATTATTACTCGTAATAATTTTCTTTACATTTTTATATAGAAAAACCTCTGGAATAATTAAGAGAAACCCCTGAAAATAATAAAAACAATATTGACTAGGACAAACCAATTCCAATGTTTAACTAACAAATCCTGCATGTATTATTAACAATAACAAGCATCAGCAATTCTCTTTACTTGCGTACAGACATACATTTTTCGAATTAACTATTTAAGCAATAATGACGATGATTAATATCTGTTCTTCACGTATGTTAAATTATAAGATAGTCTATTTGCACAATAATCAACGAACTACATGGCTCTTTATACATTAAAATAGTTAAAAACAATTGCGCATAAATAATTAATAACCAACGCGTTAATTAAGTCAATTTCTCGATTGTTTAAAATATATTTATCAAGATCAAAACTAATTTTGCGAATTATTCCACTTCTAAACATGCTACGAAGTTCGTTCATGTTTGTGCAAATCACAGAATGCAATTTGCAAAAACTTCGATCGTCAACCAAACTACATTGTCAACGGATCATTGTTTTTAACAAACTTTGGAAAATCTGATCACGAAAATCTCTTATCTCTGTTCCAACCTTCAACCCCTCCATCTGACCCAGAAAACACAGAGCCAGAATCATATAAATAGCGGCTCCAGAACCACAGAATTCAGTTCACGTTCAAGACAATAGATACGTATCTACGTATCTCGCTAACTGAATAAGTTAGCCGAAAAATCAACCAACGGAAAATACGAGTCCCCGGCTTCACTCAAGGAACCTTCGCCCGGAAGTACACCGCCGATCCCCTCTCAGGCCCAGCGGAGTCACCAGGAGCGGAAACCAGGCCTTCCATAAAATAAAATGAAGGGTGCCCAGCAGCGCCGTCGACTAAGGCGGGCCCGTCTTCGGTTGCAGGCCCAGTGGTCCGTGTGGGGCGCCCATTTTGCCAGGGGACCTGACCCCAAAAATTCTAGCAATCCGGTCACCAGCGAGCGACTAGCGGAGCTTTGTCAGCTCCCGGCGGCTCCTCCTCCTCTTCCTCCTCCTCCTCCTCCTCCTCCATCTGACCCTCTCCCTGGATCCCCTCCTGAACCCAAGAGGAAAATCTCCCTTCAGGAGTATAGGGAAAGGATTGTAAAAAAACAACTTCTGGAATAAATTACATTTTACCTCCGAACCTGAGCATTAATTATTTTACCCTCGTCTTTCCTCCTGGTCCAGTAGCCTCCGTTCACATACGAACCCCGGATTGTCCCTTCAGGACAATCCTCCTTTCGACCGTCCAAAATTGGTACCTCTGTTTCAGGAGCACTAATTTGGGACGTAACAGTAGTGTCACCGCAATATTTAAGCCTCGAAAATAGTGTATTTATGACAGTAATGAATAAGATTTGTCCGAGGCTTGAACCTTGTGGTACACCCGATGAAATGAACTCAGGGTCAGATGTTTTGCCGTCTAGTCCGATTATCGTATGTGAACGGTCTGTCAAAAATGAGTGGATCCATCTCAACGCCGACTCCTCAAACCCAATGTCACGCAGGCATGTCAGGATTACACGATGGCTCAGAGTATCGAAGGCTTTAGAGAAGTCGAACAATACTAAGATCGTGATTTCCCCTCGATCAACACCCATGCTGACATCATCCATGAGATGAAGCAATGCAGTTTGGGTACTGTGAAATTTGAGAAAACCACCTTGTTTGGAATGAAGAAGGCTATTATCCTCTAGGAATTTCGTGATTTGTTTCGAGGCGATGGAGTCGATAATCTTGGCGAGATGAGGGGGATTAGTAATTGGTCGAGTATCGGATGGGCTGAGAGGATTTGCAATTTTCTTTAATGGGATAATATAAGATGATTTCCATATGAGCGGAAATTTTTCAGAGGTGAAGGAGAGGTTGAAAATGGTCGTGAGATATGGGGCTAATATTGAGAATATGGGCTTAAGGTGGGACATGGGGAGGTGATCGGGACTAAGTCCGCGTGATTTAAGCAATACATTATTTAAACCAGAGATGACTTCGTTACAGCTGATTTCAGAGAAGATGAAGGTGGGGTGTGAAGGTAATGGGCGAAGTATAATGTTGTTGAGAGTTTGAAAGTTGCAAGAAGGATGAGAGGATGATATTTGAGCGAAATGACGATTTAATACAGCTGGAGTAAAATGAGGAAGAGCAGACTGTGAAGATGGATTGGCAAGACCTAGTTTCCGTAGGCAAGACCATAGCTTGTTTGGACTGGTATGCTCGCGTACAAGGTCCGCTAGATAACTATTTTTTTTTCCTTAAGTAATTTTTTTATTTCACGCCGCAAATTACGATACTGAACAAAAAGAGCCTGATTTCGCGTTCGTTTAGCCCGCATATATAATTTATCTCGTTCTTTAATTCTAGCACGTAGATCAGGCGTAAGCCACGGAATAGAACGGTAGAGAATACGCTTAGTAACGAAGGGAGCATGCTTATCTAGAACTTCTGTTATACAATCGTAAAGAATTTTTACATATAGTGTAAGATCACTGTGATCAGGGTTAGGTAAACAGGAGTTGCGCCCAGATACAGATAAAATAGGAAGCTTGTGGTGAAGTAGAGAAGAGAGATCGCTTTCCAAAGCAGAGTAATCACATTGAGAAAAGTTGCGATAGGTTATAATGTTGGGTACACTGTTTAGGTTTGTAAATTCGTAATTGATGGTAATAAGACTGTGCCCAGCAGCGATTGGGGAAGTAGATTTAGAGAAGCCAATAACCTTATCGCGAGAATCTACAATCATAACATCGAGTTGAGAGTGAGAAGTTCCAGAATAATGAGTCGGACCGAAAGGTACAGAATAGAGCGAATAGTCATTAATAAAATCTTTGAGATAAGCTGAATCAAATGTATTTTCAAGTAAATTACAGTTTAAGTCGCCGGTTACTATAATGTTTTTATAAGTAGAAATATAAGCATTAAATTTCACTAAAAATTCTGCGAAAAGATGGCCGCGCGGACGCCGGTACATTATTACAAGTAGTAGGTTCCTAGAAGACGATTTAATGTCAAGAAAAATATACTCGGGGGTATTAATGTTCGAAGATATTGAGCATTCAAGGATGCTATATGACAAAGATTTATGTAGGTAGCATCCTACACCTCCACCTTGTACGTAGCGCGACTCTCCTTCAACATAAAGCGATCGGTCATTTCTTACAAAATAATAATCATTTATGGATACACAAGAGGAATCAATGAGAGGAGTTAGCCAAGTTTCTGTGACTGCCAAGATATGAGTCGAACAATCAGATAATAGTAGTTCAATATCGTGTAAATGTGCACGGAGAGAGTTAACGTTAACGCAAGAGATTTTCAAAAAGGATGATGTATCGGCAGTTACATTTTGTAATGAGCTAAGCATTGGTTGTCAGACAATACATCCTAGATCTAATTCGGTGGCTGTAAGCATTTCTGGGATCCCTCCATCTTTGCGCACGAAAACGTTACCATCGCGGGCCCAGACACGCTTGTACCCCGCATTTTTAGCTGCCTGCTTAGCTTTTCCTAGTAAGGCATAAGTGGAAGAAGGTAAAAATTCGTTAACATATACTGTATGAGAAGGGTCGGCCCCTTGAGTTAACTCCGGAAACAGTTGTTGCACAGTGATTTTACCAATATTGCGTTTTGCATCGACGATGAAATTCCGAGTTTGTACCGATTTAAAATGTACTTTAAATGAAAAGTATCTAGAGATAGTCGCAGAGCTTGCAGCAGCGGAATACGTAGATGGAGATCGATTAGGCTCCATTTTGGTAATTTTTAGAATGTCTGCAAATAGTCCCGGTAGCTAGGGCGTTGGAATGCTTCATGTAAGCGACGTCTCTTTTTAATTCGTTACATGAAATCGTATTTTGCTGCACGGTGAGATTGAGTGCAGTCAGTTCTTGCCGGATAGCAGTGACATCTGCTTTGACACTGGCTAAGTCAGTTTTAAGCTCTTGCATTACGCTTAGCAACTGCGAGAACTGATCGTTGGAAAGAGCCATGCTAGACGATGCAGGAGCGGACACTGTAGGCGCAACGGATAGTAGTTCCCTGGCGGGCGAGCTTGCCGTAAGTAAGCGAGACGGAGTTAATACCGTACGATAGCTGGACAAGAGGTTTAACAAAGGAGAGGCGGTATGACTCGTAGGAAGGGGTAGACCGCACGTGGCCGTGGAGCTCGCGATGGGGGGGGGGGGGGGGGCGAGCGAAGAAGGTGTGACAGAGAACGCACACAACACACGGTCTCCGCTTTGCTGCTAATATATGCCCGCGCACACGATTCGTGGAATGACTTGTCGCACAAAAAACAAGTAGAGCGATCGACCACGGGCTTATGACATTTAGCGCAAATAATGCGATCCGTTGTGGTCCGAGATTTGCTGCGACTTCTTGGCATTAGATGGCCGTACCTTATGAGTGCAAGGTTTTATGCACTTACAATGACAGGTAGCTGGGGGCTGACATGTTTATTATCACCCACGTGACTTGACTTCGGTGATCATGCGCAGATTGGACTTGCTCCGATATGACCGTTGACATGTGCACGGTGATAATGGTGAACAATTAATTTTCGGGTTTTCCAAAAAGGCGCACCGTGGACTTGACAGCAGGTTAACACCAAAAAATTTTGCACTGGTATGCTTGTCCACGTTCGGTGCACCAGCTAGAAAACAGTTTCTCGCTCAGAGAAAAAGATTTCGGTGAGAATTTGTGAATAATATCGGGAGCGAAAATCAGTACGTCTAGTGCGATTACTCACCAGAAACAGAGAGCTCGCACGGTTGAGTTCTTCACTTTGCTCCTCGATTTCTAAAAAAAAAAAAAAAAGGTAAAAAAATAATTCCTGGATACGACCGATGTCGTACGTCACTTGGTGGGTAAGGAAAGTTAAGCAAAGATGATGGTAGTGTGTCTGCAGTATTTAAGTCTCGAGAATAAGGTATTGATAACAATAATGAATAATATGGGGCGTAAGCTCGAACCTTGTGGATAGCCGGAAGTAGTATACTCAGGATTAGATGTTAAACCATCCAGGCCACTTATTGTGTGAGGACGATTTGTGAGATAAGAATGCAGCCATCTCAATGTTGATTCCTCAAAGCCTATGTCTCGAAGGCAGGTTAGAATCACGACATGGTTTAAGGAGTCAAAGGCTTTTGAGAAATCGAACAGTACCAAGATAGTAACTGCTCCACGATCTATATCCAAACGTACATTATCCATAAGGTGTAGTAGGGCAGTTTAGGTGCTGTGAAATTTGCGGAATCCACATTATTTGGGATGCAGTATACAATTTATCTCTAAATATTTTGTGATCTGCTGGGTGACAAGGGAATCAATGGCCTTAGAGAGGTGGGGAGGATTTGTGATTGGACAAGTGTCAGAAGGACTTAAGAGGTTAGCGATTTTCTTAAGTGGTATGATGTAAGATGATTTCCAAATGGGAGGGAAATAGCCAGACATGAGTGAAAGATTGAAAATGGATGTTAAATATGGTGCAATGGTTGTAAACATGGATTTTAGGTACTCTAAAGGAAGATGATCGGGACTAAGCCCACGTGATTTTTGTGCAAATAGATTAAGACTAAGTAGGACATCATGATGATTAATAGCAGTAAAGGTGAATGTTGTATGGAAATTAAGTAATGGATGCATGATAATGTTGTTGAGTGTCGCTAAGTCCCAAGACGGGTGAGATGACGATATTTGTGCGAAATGACGATTTAATGCAATGATTTAAGTCCTAATTTTCGTAGGCAAGACCAGAGTTTGTTTGTGCTTGTTTGTCGGAGCACTAGTTCGGCTAAATAACGATTTTTAGCCGCTTTTAAGATATTTTTAATCTCGCGACATATATTATTATATTCCTGGAAAAGACGCAGATTTCCAGTTCTTTTCGCACGTAGGTACAATTTGTCGCATTCCTTAATTCTACTTCGTATACAAGGTGTGATCCACGGAATAGCGCGATGCAAAATACGTTTTGTAATAAATGGCGCATGTAAATCTAAAACTTCGGTAATACATGCGTAAAAATTATTTACGAAGTTTATTAGACCGTGTTGTTGCGAATTTGTTTGAAGTTGTGTGTGATCGGAAGCCAAGAGATGAGGAAACTTGAAGTAATGCTGAAAGGTCTTTACTTAAAGCGGAATAGTCGCATTTGGCGAAGTTACGATAGGTGATAATTTGTGGAATGGAACTGAGGTTAGTGAATTCGTATTGTATCGTAATAAGACAGTGACCAGCCGCAAAAGGAGTTTTTTTAATCTTATCTGAAGAATCGACTAGCATAACATCCAGCTGAGAAGAAGAAAAACAGGAATAATGGGTGGTTCCAAAGGGTACAGAAAAAAGCAAGTAATCTTGAATACAATTTTGGAGATATACAGAATCAAATCTATTCTCTAACAAATTACAGTTTAAGTCGCCTGTTAAAATTATGTTCTTATATGCGTTAAACTTAACTATGAATTCCGCGAGAAGTTGCCCATGAGGGCGTCGGTATATAACTATCAATAATACATTTCTTGAAGACGATTTGACATCCAAAAAAAAGGTATTCTGGGGTGTCAATGCTTTCATTTACTGAGCACTCGAGATAGAGTAAGATAAAGATTTGTGGAGATAACATGCAACACCTCAACCTAAAATAAAGCGTGATTGCCCATCGCAACGCAGTGCCCGATCATTACGAACGAAATTATAGTTTTTAACAGAAACACTCGATGAATCAACAAGCGGTGTCATCCTTGTTTCGGTGACTGCCAGGATGTGTGTTGTGCAATCTACTAACTCATTTTCCACATCTTGCAGATGGGCACGCAGTGAATTTATATTTATACATGAGATTTTTAAAGACGACAAAGAATCGGATGAAGACACGTTACTTGATACACATTGATTAACAAGATTCTGCTGTGGTTGTCAGACAATGTTATTGAGATCTTGTTCTGTGGCAATTAACAACTCGGGGGTGACGCCATCTTTTCTTACAAAAACATTGCCATCTCTCGCCCAAACGCGCTTATAACCGGCATTATTAGCCGCAAGTTTGGCTTTTTTAAGCAAATTGTACGTCGATGAGGGCAAAAACTCATTGATGTACACAGTTTTGTCGGTGTTAGCATCTTTAGATAATTCCGGGAATAGTTCCTGGACTGTAATTTTCCCCATCTTACGATTTGCTTCGACAATAAAATTTGGAACGTCGACAGATTTAAAGCGAATATTCAAGGAGAAATACTGTTTAGGAGTTGTCGAACTGGTAGCAGCAGAATAGGAGGTCGATGGTCGATTATGTTCGATTTTTTCGATTTTTAAAATATCGCTCAATAAACCCGGCAATTTTCAATGGGTAAGCACGCGGAGCATAATGTCATTACATGACAGAGAGCACCGATTTGGGATACCGTTTACTAAAAGGTATGTAGTTGGTCGTGCAAGGGCATTGCTCTTTTTCATGTAATCAACATCCGATTTTAGAGCATTGCATAAAGCGGTGTTCTGCTGTACGGCAGATGCTGAATTCGAAAGATCGGTTCGAATAGCATTAGTATCGGCTCTAACGGCCGTAAGTTCCTGTCGCACACCGTTAATCGCTTCAAGTATTTGCGAAAATTGCTGAGCCGTATCTATAGTTGACTGCGTTGGGGGCAAGGTAGGCGAAACACATAATACTTGCGGAGGGCGGGAACTAGCCGAAAATAGACGCGACGGTGTTAATAGCGGCTGCACTCGATGTAGGAGAGAGGACGGGGTAGGGAGCGCGAGGAGAAATCGTCACGCGCGACAACAGTAGTTGGAACGGTTAGCGGGGGAAGAAGTAAGTGCGACAAGGAGTGCACACAGCAAACGGATTCCGATTTACCGCGTATGTAGAGCCGTCCGCAAGACTCGTGAAAACACTTCGCAAACAGGACACTTGACGAAATCGATTACAGACTTGTAGCACTTCGCACAAATTACGCGAACACCTACATTATGGTCCGATTTGCTGTTACTTCGAGTTTTCGGTATCGGTTTGCGTACTTTGTAATATGTCGCTCGTCTTCAATTCAGTGTCGATGATAGTTGTTACTTGAAACAGGCGGCTGACATATTACACCACGTGACTGGAGTGGACTTGCGCAGTTGACGTTGGCTTCGCGATCGCCGTTGACACGTGCCCGGTGAAAACCGTGGAAAAATTTTATGATTTTCCAAAAAGGCATACCGTGAACCCACTACATACTGTCACTCGGAAAAAACTTTACTAATCAGGTCCACAACTCGTGCACACCTTCTAGAATAACTTCTCGCTCCGGCGAATGAAGATATTCATGAATAATAATTAAATAAGGTAGAGCAAGAATTTGCACGTGTGACGTGTTTACTCACCAGAAACAGAGAGAGAGAGAGAGAGAGAGAGAGAGAGAGAGAGAGAGAGAGAGAGAGAGAGAGAGAGAGAGAGAGAGAGAGAGAGAGAGAGAGAGAGAGAGAGAGATACAGGGAAATAAAGGCCGGTTTGTAGCTCATCAATTAGTTTCGAACGGGTTTGTTTTTACAGTTTTATAGTGTAAAATTAGGTTATATTTTCAAGGGTAATTTATCGTATACATTGTATTATTATTGTAATTTTTTATGTACTGGAGGCGAAACCGAAGTCTATGTAAGCACACGAAGTGTGAAAACATAATAAATACATACATACATACATACTTCGAATGGTTAGTTTGGCGCTAATTGCGATATGCTAGGCATGAACAGAAGTGGGTGTAGCCTCAATTACGTTTCTTCGTAGTTTTTTGCATCTATTTTGTAAAAATACAAATTTTATGCAAAAGTGTTTCAAACAAAAGAGATAGAGCATTAAATTCTCTACAAAAAAGGTTGTATACATTTTATTCCTAAAGTCAATGATAATGCCATAAAAACTGGGTTCAAATGCTTATGACTATTGTCTGAAAAAGTATTCAATTTGGTCACCTCGGCAAAAAAATGACCCTATAGTTTTTCATCAAAATTCGATGTTTCGTCCCCCTACCCCCCAGGGGGGGATGCCAGCCCCTCGGGCGCGGTGATCACCTACGGGCGCATAAGTTCTTTTACGCCCTTGATACGAAAATAACTATTTCGATATATCTAAAAGATTTCTTATAGATATCTAAAAGATATCCCTCAGAGATCTTTTCCACACTTTCAAGATATCTTTGACGAATTATATGTATATATATATTGTATATATAAGATCATAATAATACAGAAAGTAATTAGTAAACATGTAATATACATCGAATAGTCTATTACAATACAAGTGCATGAAGTAAGTGTTTTGCAACTTTTATATATTAATACTTCTGCGCTGTCGTCGGGATCGTAGTTTTGAAAATGCTCATTTTCAATTTTCATACATATAAGAAACACTACATTGTTGTAACATCTATAGAAGCCATTTGGACCTAAATATGATTGGACCCCCAAATATCGATATGATTTTATAATATAATTGAAAGCTGTTAGTAAACGAACGAGTATTAAGGAATAGCCGACTCTTCACTGGGTCGAAGTTTCTGAACGAGCGAAGCGAGCGAGGTACCACGCCAACACTAGTTTTAACTTCATATTTAGTTATTCAATGCATGTATAAAAAGTGAATTCTAAATTAAAAATAATCACGGAAAAAAGACATCCGGGAAAAAATTTCGCCGCTTCGTCCCAAAGCATCGTTTGGACTTCCAGGTAATATATCTCATCTAGAGGAGCGACTGCTCCTAGCGCCAAGTTCTTATCAGACCTAATAACCGAATGTACATACATATGTATATCTATATATATAGCGCGCGGCGACCGCTACTACTTACAGCGACCCGAGACTTATTTCATGTGCGCCCAATGCATTGTGCGTTTTCCTATTTTCCAGACTGATAATCGGGAGTTCTGGATATGCCCAATATTTTTTTTTCTCTTCAATTTGAACCAAATTCGGTCGGGATCCGTTGAGTAGATCGCACACCACTCTTGCCTTAACTGGTCGGACTCGCACACCACTCTTGCCTTAACTGGTCGGACTCGCACACCACTTAACAAATTGTTAACTTCAAACCTTTATAACTCAAAAAGTACTTAATAAAAAAATATTTTATTATAGTGTTTTCGAAAGCTCTCGAGATAAGCTATAAGAATATGCAATAAAATGTAGGGGGTTCTATTTAAAAAAATAAGATTGACCTTGAAATGACCTTGAAGGACATGGTCAAGGTTAAAGTCAGGGTCATCATCTTACTCCCCGCTTGAAACCATACAACTTTGCTATTGGACATTTTCTCCTAAGTGCATTCTAACTGAAGATATTAGGGGGGTCCGATACTTTTCGATGACCCTGTATATAGTGGTGTACGTAAAACCTAAAAACAGCAGTTTCCATGAGTCTCGATCGCGACCGCTGTCGTCAGAGATTAGTAGGGATATCGCTCAGTTCCCTGATTTACACGCGACAGATTTGGTTGAAATGGATTAGATTTATCCGGAACTACGTAGCGAAAAGGTGGTACATCGGGTAAAACAGATGCTGCAGTGTAAAACAGAGCATCATTCGGAAGGCGCCTCGTAGCGACGTTGCCGTTTCAGCGATTGTACCGCCTGCACACCGCGCCACCCATATTCGTTGGGCTGTCTTCGCCGGCGCTGAAGCTTGTTGGTACTCGAGAGGGGAACGGGGTTCCCAGGGAACATGGAAGTAGAAGGATCACCGTGTGGACGCTAGCGAGGGGAGCGGAGCTCGCGGGGCGTTTAAGAGTTTAAAACAAATGTCTGCGAGCAGAAATTTAAATACAATTTCTGAATTTAACTAGAATGTAATTCTCTGTAGCTAAGTGGTCTAAATGTCCGGCATGTAATACACGTTTAGTCGCAAATGGTGGTTCGTACACACAATGTAATAATTTTAAATGGAACTTTGATTATGACGTTATCATACAGTTTAGGAAAGAATTTTCAACTTATTAAAAATTTACCAATGTGCGAAGTACAGCTGTAAGCATACTTTCCAATTGGTATATTATAATGATTTATTTCATTTAAAAATGTAGATTTTGTAATATGCAAAAAATTAAATAAGGAATATAAAATGTCTTCAAACTGAATATTGGGAAGTGTTTGTCGACACGAACAAATCTTTGACAATAAATAACAAATTATAAAAATTACGGTATAACTTTTATTGTTATAGTGATGATTAATGTTTTCAAATGCAATAATCATTCAATAAATGCCCCATTGGAAATTTAACTAGAAACCAAAGATAAAATGAAAGCCTTACAGTTATGCCATTTTAGTACAAAGAAAATAAACATATAGTTTGTAATAATGAGAATGGTAAAATAATAATAATAATAAAAATAGCAATAACAAAAAATAATTCAAACACTGTTTAGAATTTCAGCTTCTTTATGTGCATTCGATTATTTAGCAATCGTTTTTTGTACTATCCACAGCCAAATTGACTGGTGGAATAACTAATATTTAATAATTAATTTATAATTATTTCATGTATACGGCGATTCTCCATTTCATAATCACTTTTGAGAAAGGAAATTTCATGTGGAATAATATTTAAAAGTAAATGATTTTTACTATCTATTACTTCAATAAAGGGTAGAAAAAACCATTTAAAAAAATATTCGCGTTTAAAATCCTTTTTCCTTTTATAGTGTTAATCCTTACCAACAATCGACAACGTAGCTCAATAAAAATAGAAATACGCCGTTTCTAATTTTTAACTTCCAATGGTTTAACCTAATTTGGTGTATAGGGGTTTCTTGGGACGCCGAATACGAATTTGAAGTCAAATTTCGAAAATTTAAAATGGTGGATTCAATATTGCGGGCAAATTTTCTAAATACCAATCATTTCGCCTGACACTTGTTATTCAGAGGTTGTCGAGGTCGCTGATTACGAATCTGAAGTTACATTTTTGGAAAATTTAAAATGGCGGATTCAATATGGCGGACGTCTTAATCAGAATTCGAACTGATTACGAATCTTATATCAGTTTTTGAATGTACAATATTACGGCAATTTGTTATTCATATGTCAATAATGCTGCTCGTGGCAGGTTGGCAATAGAAATACTCTCGTGATCATTTATAGAATATTTATACCGAATTTTGTATTTTTATCAAAAACTTCTTCGATTTTGCAGCTACAAATCTATATTTTTAGTTTTTATAGATATTTTACAGAGTTTAGTATCTATCCAGAATATTCCGTGTAAATTTCAAAATTTTGTTATGTACTCCTGAGTTATCGTGTTACAAGTGCGGAAAAAACACTTATTTCTACACGGAGAAAAAAATCCCAGAATTATTGTACGGAAATTTCCTGAAAAATTACCGTGCTGTCCCATAAACGCAGTGCATGTTGTTGGCAAAGTAAAATTTAAACGAAAACAAAAACAGTTTACTCGGTTCGGACCAGTTCAGACCCGTACGTCGGACAACTCGGCCGCTATACACGCAAAAAAATATAATGCCTCGGTAGTATATTATTAACAATCGGTTACAGCTTCTTTATGGCACTACCACGTTTGTTACAAAGTTATTCTAGAAAAGCATATTGGCTCATCTATGCAAGTATACTCTCGTGGCATACCGTGGCGGTATGCCGCGTGAGCAACGGCAGCATGCTCGTATACAATTTTTTTCAGCTATCGTCAAAAATACGTACACTAGGCGCTAAGGCTCGGACGGTGTCCAGGTATCGCGCTCTGTGGTTTTTCATCTTATCGGCTAAAATACGTGCACCAGGTGGTGAGGGTCGGCGGTTACGGTGTCCAGGTATCGCGCTCCGTGGTTTTTCATCTTATCGTCAAAAATACATGTACCTGTTGCTAAGGATTGGCGATTACGTTGTCCAGGTATTGCGCTCCGTAGTTTTTTATTATATTAGCTGAAATACGTCCATCAGGTGTTCGGGGTCGCCGATTACGAAATCCAGGAGTCGCGCTTCGTAGTTTTTTATCATATTGGGCGAAATACATGCTCCAGGTGTTCGGGGCTGCCGTCCTTCAGATTGACCTTGAAATTCATTCCAAGGTCAAATACATTTGATCTTCAAAATTTATCCTGAGATAAAAACAAAAAGATGACCTTGGAGCATGTATTTCGCCCAATATGATAAAAAAACTACGAAACGCTACACCTGGACTTCGTAATCGGCGACGCCGAACACCTAGTGGACGTATTTCAGCTAATATATTAAAAAACTACGGAGCGCGATACATGGACACCGTAATCGCCGACCCTTAGCACCTAGTGTACGTATTTTAGACAATAGCTGAAAATATTGTATATGGGCATGTTACCGTTGCTCACGCGGCATAGAGTATACTTGCATAGATGAGCCGATATGCTATTATAGAATAGTTTAATACAAACGTGGTAGTGCCATAAAGAAGCTGCAACCGTCTGTTGAGCTAACATACTACTGAGGCTTTATATTTTTTTGCGTGTATCGGTACTCTTCTGTTTTCACCGCAGTTAGACTCGGTAGCATTCGAATATGTTCGGAAACTTTCGCTTCCAATTCGAGAAGTGGCATAGTAAAAATAATAAAGCAACATATTATAAATTCTTCAAATATTGGGGATTATTTGACTTGCACTAACTTAAAAACTTGCTGTCCTGTAAATTTTACTGTGCTACACTGAACATTTCGACTAGCTCATACATAAAAATATCTAGCCGTTATTGCAAATATTCGTGTCCAGAAAAGCAATATTTCTTGTCTGTTGCTATAAATATTTCCGAAAAATCAAGTTGCACCCGTTTTCAGGTGACTAGCACGGTAATTTTTCAGGAAATTTTTTCTCCGTGTAGAGTTCAATATGTTACAGTCTTTATTTTAAAAACAATATTAAACAAAAATATATAATAACAGAAAAAAATTGCAATTTGAAGACCTTTCTCGAACTGAGTAGCAAGTTTCATTTTTAATGCAGAAATTGATCTAATACGACGACATAGCTCATGACAAAGATTTTTACAAAATCGTAAAAACCATATATTATTGACTTCATTAGACTAATTTATATCACGACAAAGATTTGCGTTTGCCGCAGTCAGAGAAAAGATCTTTGTCATCCGCAACCGAAGGGGTTAACAATAAAAGTTTGGTTCAAACCCGAGTGGAATATATTATATCTTTCTAATTCCATTCTCAACATTTTCGCTATCTTTGTATACAGCCAGAGAGAGAGAGAGAGAGAGAGAGAGGGAGGGAGCGAGAGAGAGAGAGAGAGAGAGGGAGAGAGAGAGAGAGAGAGAGAGAGAGAGAGAGAGAGAGAGAGAGAGAGAGAGAGAGAGAGAGAGAGAGAGAGAGAGAGAGAGAGAGAGAGAGAGAGAGAGAGAGAGAGAGAGAGAGAGAGAGAGAGAGAGAGAGAGAGAGAGAGAGAGAGAGAGAGAGAGAGAGAGAGAGAGAGAGAGAGAGAGAGAGAGAGAGAGAGAGAGAGAGAGAGAGAGAAAGTACATTTTGTACATGATTCTGTAGGAAACGATCTGTCTGCTCAAAGTGGGATTAACACTCACTACACAATGAAGTGGTTAAGCGAAAAATGAAAAGTGCCCTTTTTTTCTGGAGATTCACTCATACAACTTAATTGAATTCTGATTGTAACAAAAAGTAGTTTTGGATACAAGTACGTGTGCGTAAAGTACTTTACGAATATCGAAATATTCTTTTTGAAGTGCGGCTTTATCCATTTTTGACATTTTTTAGGTGCACTATACGCACACTTGTATAACAAAATACTGTTCGACGCATGTGCGTCATAGTATCGAAAACTACTATTACATACGGCTTTTCCGTGCGTAAAGTAAAAATGAGTGCGTAACGTTTATTTTGCGCACGAATTTACTTTACGCACCGAAAAGACGTACATAAATATATTATCAATATGTATTCGAGGAAAAGAGTAAAAAAAAAAAGATTTTAAATAAAATAAAATTTGTTTTTATATTCCACTCCACATTTACTCTTCATGTTTTTTATTTTTTATATCTAACAAATCCACGTTTAGAGTCGTCCTACAAAGGTTATAATTTCACACGTTATTTCTCATCTTCTACACTTATTATGCAATAAACAAAAAGACTGCCCAATGAAAAGATGAAATTCAGTCGTCTTATGCGCAAAGAATCAAAAATTCACGTAAATAGCATTTCATTTTATGCAAATCGTTATTTGGTCCAAAATCCTCTTCTGGTATGCCCCAACCATGATTTTTCAACTATACATATATGGGGCATTCCACGTCAGATCGGCAACTTTTTTTCACAAAATTTTTAATTTTAGTTTTATTATTTGTGTATTGTTAGGACATGCAAAAGAAGTATTCTTGACCCTATAAAACATTATAAAATCAACTGTAGTAAAAGTTGTGACGATATTTCGGAAAGTGTAATTTTTTGTTCTCGCAATGTTTAATTTATTTAAGCGCAAAAGTATCAGGACTGAAAATTAATGTAATACATGTTTTTCGTAGTTTTTTTGATGCTCCTTCTCGTGAATATATCCGCTTTCATGAATTGTTACAGGATGAGGTTGAAAAATCGTTGCAGAGTTTTTAATTTACATTTTTGGAAGGAAGGACCCATTTTTAAATTCTGAAAAAATCCATAAAAAAGGTTTAATATCTACCCTTTATGGCAGTATAGTTAAAATTTTGGCTCTGGATCGGTTTATAATAAAAACATCGACCTGAAAAATTGTAAATAAATAGAAGTCCCCTGATTAACGTATAAACTGCATAATGCAGGGGACTTATTTTATTCAAATTCAACCTCGAGTCTTCACTAGCAGAGAACTGATTCTCAGTAGTATCAGTGCTGCTATATTTTAAACGAAGTTTATCTGTCTCTTCTGGTAAAAATGAGTGATACTGCAATGTACCCTGCACTGTTTTAGCTTCATCGAAGCGTTTCTATAGTTCCAGTCCAATTTCTTTATGCGACTGTTTTTCGCTGTATAATATAACTGTACTTTTTAACGTCTCCTTAGCCCACAAAAAAAGTTGGTGAGGGATTAAAATCTGATTCGAGGCTATTTCGTTGAAGGCTAGGTCGTGTTGCAAGTCTGTTTAAATTACCTGCAATGCCATCACATGGGCCCTTGCCGTGAGCTGTTGCAAAAAAATGCCACTCAGCTCGTATCCCGAAATCGTTCTCGTGATGCAAAAGATTTGAAAAATTAAATTTATTTTTGTAATGTTGACCAGCGCCATCAGAAAAGTAAATTACACTTGTAATATTAATTTTGTTCATTAAATGGTTGATGATTAATCGCTGTGAAGCATATACAGTGATTGTATTGTGAGTGACATCATCTGAAACAATAGCCATAGCCATAGTTTCATAACATAACTTATTGTCTATCTTATAGTAGCACATCATAGTATGTACTGAATCCTGGTCATTGTTCCAATGGAACGACTGCGCAGCATCCTGCACAACAAACGCGTAATTTTCCGAAAAATCACATTGAACGAGAGCTTCGCCGTCTAATAAATTTTCTTTTCTCCATGTTAAATATTCGGATTGTTGCTTAGCAATATAATTGTGCGTTTTAAGTGCAATTAATTCATCTAAAAATGTATTAACCGGAAGTTCTTTAGTTGTCACTGTTGCTCTGTCAGTACTGTTCCACACTTGAAATTTTATGCGCTCAATTTTTGCTGCACTAAATTGAGTTAGTAAAAACTCTTTAAGATCATCAGTACCGGGACAATGTTTGCATTTATTGTAATGGTAGTCAGGTGAAGGATTACTGCACATTATGCTATTGAGACATTCTTTGTAGCTAGATAAATGTTTTTCACTATTTTTTGTAATTAGAGGAATATTACTGCAGTCAATCATTAATTTTACATTTTGGCGATATACGCACACACAAACTACGTGCGTTCCATTTGAATCCGCAAGAACACAGTTTTTGGGTCGTAGTTGGGCAAATTTTGAGAAACCTACGTTTACATCTGGATGTATTTCTTTAAACAATGCATACAGTTCTTTCAAATTACATAAAACTAATCGTTTTTGAATTTGTTGTCGACTGTTGTCAGGAAGTTTGATAGACACGTAATCCTTTTTTCCTGGTAATTGACGACTGTTATCAACGTTTAAATAAAATGATACAACCAATTCATGTATCTCCTGAGAAGACTTCGGCCATTTTTATTTTCGGGTTTCATCATGATACCACTAACTCCGAACTTTTCCAAATTCATGTTTTTTTTAACGAGATCCCGTGAACATCCGAAGTATTTTGCAATTTTATTAACTGTCCAAGAATCAGACGCTAATGACAAAATTTCAAATTTTTGGATCGAAGTTGTGTCAGGATGCATGAATTTAGCTTTTAATTTTTTAAGTATTTCACAAGAATCTTTGCCACATGTACACTATCGAATTTTCAATTAAGTTTTGTTTTTTGGGAGGGGGAGGCAAAAAATAATCTTGAGTGGGATTAGTTGAACAATTAGAAACATCAGAGGCGACCGATAGATCTTTTTTTTGCATAAGCTCACGTTTTACAATTGCGTCAACATCTTCACGACAAGAGCTGCAAAGCAGTGAACAATTTTGGACGTTTTGTAGCACTTTAATTTGTGTCGATGTCACACGGCGAAGAGAAGCCCTTTTCTTATGCTTTGCTTTTTGAAAAGGATGGCAACACCTATCTTTAAATGGCTCAGACATTATAAAACTAACTATGATTTAGAATCAGAAGTGAGATGCGGGTTAATGAAAATAATGCTTCTTAAAATCTTATTCTAAAGTCTTAAATACGTTTTCGGTAATAATATCAGATTTACTGAAGAATTCAAAACGCTGACAAGTTGGCCTGTTTATAGTCTCGCAGTAACTCATTTTACGAGTGAGAAATCGATAAGATGTAGCAGCGCCACAGTACGAGAGCTTCAAAAAACAATGCATTGCCGGCGGTAGACGATTCTCTATATATAAACGTTGTATACAGTTTTCGGTCACTATTTGTAGTTAGACATTAAAATGTTTGATTTTGAAAAATGCATCTTGTAGAGCATTGAATTACCTTTAAAACAAACAAAAAATGTTTTATTTCGACCAAAATTGAGCGAGATAATCGAGGTTGAATTTGAATCAAATAAGTCCCCTGTATTATGCAGTTTATACGTTCAGGGGTCTTCTATTTATTTAAAATCTTTCAGGTCGATGTTTTTATTGTAAACAAATCCAGAGCCAAAACTTCAACTATACTGCCATAAAGGGTAGATATTAAACCTTTTTTATGAATTTTTTCAGAATTTTAAAAAGGGTCTCTAAAATGATTTTACAACATCATCCTGTAACAACACATGAAAGCGGATATCTTCACGAGAAAGAGCATCAAAAAAACTACGAAAAACATGTATTGCATTAATTTTCAGTACTGATACTTTTGCGCTTAAATAAATTAAACATTGCCAGAACAGAAAATTACATTTTCCTAAATATCCTCACAACTCTTACTACAGTCGATTTTAAAATGTTTTATATGGTCAAGAATACTTCTTTTGCATGTACTAACAATATACAAATGATAAAACTAAAATTAAAAATTGTGTGAAAAGAAGTTGCAGATTTGACGTGGAATGCCCCATATTTATCTTATTTATAAAAGGTGCATATCGTAGTTAATGAAAAGCTGCCCTGCTACAATAATTATGTATAATTACTAAGATATATCAGATAAATTAAAACCAGTGTCAGTTATTACATGCATGTACCATTCTTACAAGTAACACTAGGAAAGTGATAATCACCGATTTTTTTGAAACTGCGTATACAAGTACTTCTTTTAAAAGTATGTAGCACAGTCAGGTTTTGAAAATTCAAAATGGCGGAACCAATATGGCGGACGAATTTTGATTAATTTTTATTAATGTAATGAAAATTGATATCTTTATATTTTTGCGGTCGCTGATGAAGATTCTAAAGTCAGGTTTTGAAAATTCAAAATGGCGGAACCAGTGCCGAATGTTAAGAAAAGATAGGTAACCTTGTACATATCGAACTTTGATTGATGGGGCATCATGTCCTATCATTGGTTGATCCGCGGTACAGCACTCGATCCGCCGAAAAGTCTGTCTGAGTCTAGCAGCAGACGTGTCCGAGCCGTCGTGGCATCGAAATTAAAAAAATATAATAAGGTCGGTCGAACTGCGTGCGTGCGTCCCAGGATCGCCAAGTCAAAGTGTGGTTGGGAGAAACCGATAAGTACCAGATAGACCGGAGGCTGACTCCTGATCTGTATCGAATCCGTGTAGGAGGTTGCAGCCTGATTATTGTAAGTAGGCAATTATTTACTCTGCGAGATCCGTTTCGAAAGGGTTTTCCGGATTTTTGGAAAACCGTACCGAAAGAGATCGCGCCGTTTTACGAAGCGCGACGTTCGCCACGACACCTTCGCGATAAGGAAATTATTCCGATTCTGAAATACGTTCTTTTTTAAAAGTGACCGGTAAATAACGGTCCACGAGGAATCGCGAAAATTAGATTCAAATTCCGATCGTTTCGCGGAGATATGAATCGTCTATCGAACTGTATTTTATATTTTTCCTTTTAATAAACCTTTGTCATTTCATATAGATATCGTGTAACCTTTTTTTTAAGAACCCAGCCCCTCTCCGCGGTCAATTCGAACGATTGTTCGAATTGTTCAAATATTGAGACGGTCGGCCAAGAAGTTCGGTTCCCGAGTTTTAGCTCGGAAGTTATAACGGGTGTGGTTGCAACCGAATTCAGTTCGGTTGGATGTAGTCATCATTAAAAAAAATCACAGTGATAAAAGTGTTCTTATAAAATTTACCGTTATAAAATTGTCTGCCTTTATAAAATTGGCGCCACAACGTAACGGGCCGAAAAACGTGTAGAGTGGGTTCGGTTTGGAAAAATTTGAAAAAGTTCAGTTCAAACTCCATAACTGTCATTCGTTTCAAAAGTCTCGTTTTCATATTTAAAATTTCATATATGTATGTCTAATATTCTTTCTTTCAGGCAGATTGGTTTTTCGATTCGAAGGACGTAACATAAACAAAGTAATCGAGAGTGTTTATGTGTGCAAGAGAGAACACGCGTTTCGATGTGAGAAAAAATGCCATGCATGAGTACGCTGCATTTTGAACGTCGGGTAGATTCGGATGTGACCGAAAGTGCGCGAGACTCGGAGAGTGAGAGATCGCGCGCGACAGAGAAAGGGAATCGCTCGAGAGAAGGGGTACTCGGGAGCACAGACGGAACGAGACCACGAGAGTGAGGTACGGTCAAGGCGCACGACAGTTAGGCTCGGAAAAATATATAGTCTGGGTGTGCAAAGAAATAAGCAATTTGGATGCGTGCGTAGCAGCTCGGATTTTTAGATTAAAATATAAACAAATTCTGACGCGGATTTGTCGGTTGGATTAATTGGGATACTACAGAACCATTTAATCACAGTTTGATGAAATATTCTTTGAAGATTATTTGACACATGTTTATTTTTTTTTATTGAGAATTTGAATGTTATTATTTTTTTTTATTTTTATTTATTTATTTTAGTAAGAAAATTTATTTCAGTGTGAAAAATTTTCAAATTCAATAATTTATTAAATAAATAAAATTTAAAATGACCGATATGACGGAAGCGTGCGATCAGGAACGCGTTGAATTGGCCGCGTGGATTTTTAACGCGACGGATAGCGAGGTGCAACATGCATTAGAGCGATTGGAAATTAGTATCACGGGAACCGCTTATGTACGTCGTGAAAGGTTGCATCGTGCATTTCGTCGTGCGATCGGAGAAGAAGCGTCGTGGAATCCGTCAACGGATAATAGTCGATTGATCCATCTTGACGAAGGGACAGATGTCGTTGAGTGTCTCCGAACGATTCGAGCAGAACGTCAACGTCCTTGCCCGATCGAAATAATAAGTCCGAGTAATATGCATGCAGGTGATGCGCAAGGTTTGTCAACGCGCATCGATGCTGCGTTAGAAAATAATGAGGGTCCGCGTGAGATAGAACGGGGACCAACGCGTGAAAATAAAAAAGAACCGGTAATAATTATAATCGATGGGATCGAATATTTAGTAGATCCGGACGCGTTAAATGATTTACCGAAAGTTTTGAATCCGGTAAGGACCGATCGCGGAAGTAATAATGCACCGTTCGAGGATGAGGTGAGGTCAAGTGATCCGATAAGAGAGTTTCGGCCGGAACGCTCTACATCGCCGATCGAATGGACCGCAAGAGGTGCGATTCCGCGTAGAATTCGAGAGCATACGCCGCACAAAGACACGCGAGTACAAGAAAATAGATTGCGTGATATTGGCCGAATTATCGAGCGTTGGGACTTGAAATATGAAGGACCGGATGATCCTCAAGGTATTGAGAGTTTTCTGTCTCGATTACAGGAATGTCGGAGATATGCCACCATCTCGGATCAAGAGATGGTGCAGGCTCTCCCGCTTCTGTTGAGAGGGATAGCTCGGGTAGGTTACGAGTCCAAAATAGATTGCGTCATGAGGCAGAATCGCATACGCAAGGACCAGACGAACGCGTAAATGTATATTTGGTTTGTTTGCGAGGCATTTTTAAGAAAATGCGACCGGAAATGCCCGAAAGTGAACGGATTGATCTCGCGTATCGTAATTTGAGACCGGATATGAAAGAGCACATCCGACGAGAGGAGATAAGATCTTACGATCATTTTATCGAATTGGCGAAGAGTCGAGAGAGTGCATAGGCGAGTAGTCGGTATGTACCTCCCCCTTCCCCCCGAAATACGATTTTGCGTGACACCGCTTATAGTGGATAGCGTCGAGGTAGATTGCCAGATAATTGCGCAGCGATAGATGGCGCGACTGTTGAACAGCTCGTCTCGATACTAGGGAAAGAGATAACTAAAATTTTAAAAGACGATAACAAGGGCGAGTCACCGTATCGGCGCGGACGGAGTACCGAACGACGCGGATGGAATCGGTCGAATAATAATTGGGAGCGAAATCGATTGCAGAATCGGACACCGTCGGAAAATAGTAGTCCGTACAGACAGGGTGTGACGCGATTTAAGGGTCGTTGTTATTTTTGCAATAAAGTCGGACATCGGAAATCTGAATGTTGGCGCCGGCAACAATCCACTAATGAAGTAACGCCGCAAAGAAATCGGTCGATTCAGAAAAATAGGATCGACAATAATAACGGCTTGAATAGTATAGACACGCCGCGTAGACGACGCGATCGGAACGATCCCGAGAGGTTGGAAAACTAAATAGGGGATCGTCAGAAGAGGCATACGTTTACCCCGCGGATAAGAATGAGCCTCGATCGAATGAATCGATGATTCGATGCGATTCAGTGTCGGATTGGGTAGATCAGACTAGTCCCTTCATCAAGATAGATATGCACGGAATTATCGTGCGAGCGTTAATCGATACTGGGTCATCGCGATCATTTATTGGATCCCGATGCAAAGAAGCTGTCGAGCGATTGGGAGTGTTGTCCCACAACCAAGATTCGCTGACGATTGCACTTGCTGATGGCCAAGTGACCCAGATGACAGGTTCGATAATTGTACCGATCAGAGTAGGTTCGGAAAAGCAACTGGTAGAGTTAAATGAGTTGCCAGACTTATCTGTGGATTGCATTTTAGGCATCGACGCAATCATTTTGTTCGGAATACAAATCGATGGAAGCAATGGAAAGTGGAAGCTATCGGGAGACACGACAGAAAGAAGGTTAGATCTAGCGGCAACCGAAATGAATGAATTTGAGATGGATAATCGTCCGTTTATGATGGTCGAGATAGGTATGCGAAGATATAAAGCACTGATTGATACAGAATCTTCGTCGTCATTCATTGGACCGTTAGGGGACAGAATAGAAAAAGAGAACGTCGTAACGAGAGTAAATACTGAAAGTCAATCAGTTAGACTAGCTAATGATAAAGATGTAAAGGTTCGCTCAGAAATTCGAATTCCGATGAAATGTAAAGATCGGGAATGGCTAGTCCGATTTAAAGTTTTACCAGTATTAGCTATCGATTGTATCCTAGGGATGGATTTTATCCGAGAACACGACGTACGGATCGATGGTAAATCGAGAACGTGGCAGATAGGTGCGAATGGAATAAAATATAAATTCGCACAAGGAATAGGAAGAATCGTTTCCAGAAACACTGAGGAATCGTGTTGTGGACTTGCGGAATTATCCGGAAATGAAAGGATGCGGATTAAGCAGGTCCTGGATGAAACAATTCCGAAAGATATGCCACGGATCGGAAAAACTGATTTGGTGACACACGAAATTAATGTGCAAGGCGCTGTACCAGTCAAGCAGCGATATTATATGGTATCGCCGAAGGTCGGAGAACATATAAACGCTGAGATCGATCAGATGCTGAAGGACGGAATAATTGAGCCGTCGAAGAGCGCCTGGTCCAGTCCAATTGTGATGGTAAAGAAATCGAGCGGCGAATACCGATTTTGTGTAGACTATCGGAAAGTGAACGCGTTATCAAGAAAAGATGCGTATCCGCTCCCGTATATGAATGCGATATTGACTAAATTACGTCAAGCAAAGTATATTTCCAAGATTGACCTCCGCCATGCGTATCATCAGATACCGATGGCCGAGGAAAGCAAGGAAATTACGGCATTTACGGCACCGGGTCGCGGACTTTTTCAATTCACGCGTATGCCGTTCGGATTAACAGGTGCGCCCGCAAGTTTCAGAGATTACTCGATAGCGTGATTGGTCCGGAAATGGAACCCCATGCGTTCGCATATCTGGACGACATAATTGTCGTGAATGAAACTTTTGAATCGCATCTGGAATGGCTCCGAAAGATAATCGAAAAGGTCTTGGGAGCCGGATTGACGATTAATCCGGAAAAGTGCGAATTTTGTTGCGATGAGGTTCAGTACCTCGGATATAGAATAGGTAGTGACGGGTTATCGGCAGATTTGAATAAAGTCGCACCGATCTTAAAGTATCCAACGCCGCGTACGTTGAAGCAGTTACGACGATTTTTAGGAATGGCGTCGTGGTACAGACGATTAGTGGAAGGCTTCGCGAAACGCGTTGAACCGATGACAAGATTGCTGAAGAAGGACGTCCGCTGGAAGTGGGACGAGGATCATGTTAGAGCTTTTGAAGACATTAAAAAAGATCTGATGTCTCCTCCTATCTTGGCATGTCCAGATTTTAGTCAACCGTTTGTCGTGCAGACTGATGCGAGTAGTTTTGGAATAGGTGCGGTATTGACGCAAAAACTCGATGGAAAAGAAAGGGTTATCGTGTACGCGAGTCGAACTTTGACTGATGCTGAACGCAAGTATTCAGTGACCGAGCAGGAATGTTTAGCTGTCCTGTGGGCTTTGCATACATTTCGAGCGTATCTGGAAGGTTATCATTTTACCGTGATAACTGACCACAGTAGCTTGCGGTGGTTGCAAACACTGCGAAATCCTACTGGTCGGTTAGCCAGGTGGGCTCTAGATATGATGGAGTGTGACTTCACGATTGAACATCGGAAGGGAGCGCTACATCATGTCCCAGATGCTCTGTCTCGAATGTACGAAGACTGTTGTTTAGCTTTTGCTGGAGAAGAATTCGAGATACCGGAAGATATTACAGATTCGTTGTACAGAAAACGACTGAAAGACGTGAATGATTATCCGCGCAGATACGTTGGGTGGAAAATATCCGACGGTCGGTTGTATTATTATCGTGTGAATCCGCAAATCGATGGGATTATGGAAGATCGAGACGCATGGAAGTTAGTTCTTCCGATAGAATTGCGGAAGGCGGCATTTGAATAAAATCATGCCGTACCGCGTGCAGGACATCAAGGAGGTGAGAAAACATACTCTCGGGTTGCTAGGGAATATTATTGGCCCGGGATGTATCGTGACATCGCGCAATGGGTAAAGACGTGTCGAGTTTGTCAGCAGTGTAAAGTTGATCAAGTACTGCGGGCAGGTTTGATGGGACGTCGTATTCTAAGTGAGCCGTGGTCGATGATAGCGATGGATTGCATGGGACCGTTCCCAAAAAGTAAACAGGGGTATGAATTCGTATTAGTAATCGAAGATCTGTTTACGCGATGGGTCGAGATCATACCACTCCGTAGGGCAACGGGTAAAGCAATCGTCACAGCGCTCGACAAGTTCGTTATTTGGCACTGGGGAACTCCGGATGTTTTATTGTCGGATAATGGACCTGCGTTTCGAAGCGACATATATATTGAGTATTTGTTGTCGCATGGATTAGAATCGTCAAAGATTCCTCCATATCATGCACAGGCAAACCCGGTCGAAAGGGTTAATAGAGTCGTAAAAACGATGGTAGTTTCGTTTATAGAGAAAGATCATCGCGAGTGGGACCAACACCTCGGAGAATTTCAGTTCGCGATTAATACGGCCGTGCATAGTTCGACAAAGGTGAGTCCGGCATTTCTAAATTTTGGTAGGGAGCCACGCCCGCCTAGAACCGTGCGCAGAGCAGTGGAAGGAACTGCGCATTGGGAAAACGCCGAAGTAGAGAGTTGGAAAGCTCGGATGGAAAAATTGCGAGAACTGTATGATTCGACGCAGAAATCGGCAGAAGAGGCATGCGATCGACAAGCTCGTTATTATGACAAACGTCATCGTGATGTTCGGTATAGGATCGGGGATAGGGTTCTCAAAAAGAATAAGGTTCTATCGTCTGCCAGTACACATATAGCCGCGAAATTAGCACCGAAATATGTAGGACCATATGTCGTGAAAGCGATAAGCGGATCGAATATGTATGAGCTCGAGACGTTATCAGGGAAATCTGTCGGACCATGGCATGCGAAGGATCTTAAAGCGTATCATGAAGACGTTCAGAATACGACAAAGAGACCAACGCTAATGCCGGATCCCGATGAGATTCGCGAGATGACTGATGAGGATGTCCGTAGAAAAGCTCCGGTTAGGACGGTGCGTAGGGAACACACCCCAAAAGAAAAGGTAAGCGAGGATACCGAGGTAACGCGAGTTCAGGTACACGTAGATGCGGAACCGGAACCGGTCGTTGAAAAACGGAAACACGGTCGACCGAGAAAGAATACACCGATCGAAGTTCGTGGAAACGTACCGAGGGGAGAAACCCAGACGCGAGAAGTAACGGTAGTTCCTAGACCACGAGGAAGACCACGTTTGGGCCCTCCAATTGAATCTCCACCGAAGTCTATCTTAAAACTTCCTGATAGTGGACCAAGCCGTCGAACTTCGAATCGAAAAATCCCGTTTGCCTAATCCTGAAGATATCATGTCGCTAACATTTCATAATCATCCATCCGTATATGTCTGTCCTTGTTTCATTAGAGTCATGGACCACGAGGAACTGGAGAAAAGGTTCCAGCGTTTACAAAAAAAATTCAAGGTTCCGCTCTTCGGAAATCGACACGTGGAGTGGTGATTGCTTACCCCGGAGGTGCAAGCCTAGAGGGGGTAATTTGTAACACGGCAAATAGCGTGTTAATGTGCGTGAGTGTACGCAAGTATGAGAGTATTTTATTCTAATGCGCGAAAGCGACTTATATGTTTCAGGTGAGAGAGACAACGAAGAAATTGGCGAACGTTGCGACGAAATGGTAGCGATCACGCGAAGCGCGAAAGAGAGAAAGAGAGCACGTATAAGTGCCGAATGTTAAGAAAAGATATGTAGCCTTGTACATATCGAACTTTGATTGATGAGGCATCATGTCCTGTCATTGGTTGATCCGCGGCACAGCACTCGATCCGCCGAAAAGTCTGTCTGAGTCTAGCAGCAGACGTGTCCGAGCCGTCGTAGCATCGAAATTAAAAAAATATAATAAGGTCGGTCGAACTGCGTGCGCGCGTCCCAGGATCGCCAAGTCAAAGTGTGGTTGGGAGAAACATCCCGATAAGTACCAGATAGACCGGAGGCAGACGCCTGATCTGTATCGAATCCGTGTAGGAGGTTGCACCCTGATTATTGTAAGTAGGCAATTATTTACTCTGGGAGATCCGTTTCGAAAGGGTTTTCCGGATTTTTGGAAAACCGTACCGAAAGAGATCGCGCCGTTTTACGAAGCGCGACGTTCGCCAAGACACCTTCGCGATAAGGAAAATATTCCGATTCTGAAATACGTTCTTTTTTAAAAGTGACCGGTAAATAACGGTCCACGAGGAATCGCGAAAATTAGATTCAAATTCCGATCGTTTCGCGGAGATATGAATCGTCTATCGAACTGTATTTTATATTTTTCCTTTTAATAAACCTTTGTCATTTCATATAGATATCGTGTAACCTTTTTTTAAGAACCCAGCCCCTCTCCGCGGTCAATTCGAACGATTGTTCGAATTGTTCAAATATTGAGCCGGTCGGCCAAGAAGTTCGGTTCCCGAGTTTTAGCTCGGAAGTTATAACGGGTTTGGTTACAACCGAATTCAGTTCGGTTGGATGTAGTCATCATTAAAAAAAAATCACAGTGATAAAAGTGTTTTTATAAAATTTACCAACATTGAAGGGTGATTTCTACCCCAAAAATGGTTTTTGGGGACAAACAAAAAAACACGCGTTAAATACTTTTTAAAGAAGTACTTGTATACGCAGTTTCAAAAAAATCGGTGATTATCACTTCCCTAGTGTTACTTGTTAGTAAGAATCAAGAGTAATCCGCGCCTCACTTTATGTTCTCAGTCTCCTGACTAGTATGTTTCGTGCTATACAATGCTCAGAACAAACAATAATTATCTTCAAATTTCTGTACGAACTAAGTATATCATATGAAATTATTGAAAATGACGTATTTTGTTGAAAGCCGGCATTTGAATGTAGTAGCTTTCGTAACCACTGGCGCACATGCATAATACATATATATTAGTTATTTTAATATCTTACATATAATATAACAGACTTACCGTATCTCATTTGTAATTGAAAATTAATTCAAATACACTGTAACACATATCTCTCTACATTGAAAACGTAAGAACCGTTGTAGTGCTCATATCACAACGAAAATGCAACATGGTTCTGCTTTAGGTTCTATGCTCTGGAATTTTCAGTCATTTTGGCACTCATTTTAAATTGATTTTTGGTCAGTTATTGATTTTTTGATTTTCAAACTACATGATTATCGTTTTTCCCCCTAAAATGGTTACTTGCAATGGCACTGAAGCTATTGGACAACATTGCAGTAGTAGGGTTAAAACATTCGTTGTTGTTATATAATATCGAAAAAAAATTGAAACTGTTTTTTTATAACTATTAAATAAAATACTCGCCATTATAATAATATACGTATAGAGATTTTCATGAAATTTCTTGTGGGCCTTGACAACCAAGTCACTGCCGTGCGCATCCTTATCCGTGTGATCGTACTCTCGAAGTTCGATATACAGTTCCTCTGAACTTTTTTCGTCCATAGGCGTTTTCAACATACACTGTTTATAGTCATCACACTGAAATACTCCACTCTTTAACCCATGTTGCAAAGGTTTGTATAATTTTTCCAATCTGCGGATTTTTATCAGATAGACGTCGCTTGGAGGGATTTCTGCAAGATAACTGATACGAGTTGCAAGCGTCGATTACTTGATTCATATTTCGTGCAAATTGAGCCGATTGCATCCATGTAGTACTCTGTAAGTTGTCGGTCTTTCCAGCAAGTTCTATCGCGCTTGAAAATGTATTGCTGAAAATTTGAAAAGCATGCTTTACATTCAGGCATTCAAAATTGTTGGGAAACATATGAGTCGCGCTAATATGACTCAGCAGTTGCGAAGAGGTTTGCATCTTATCGATAGTCCAGGCATCAACGAAATCTTGATAACACATAATGACTTCACCACAGAAATAAATTTTTCCATGAGATCGTAGATGAAACTGAATCCTCTTGATAATGTGTAGCCAATCAAACGAAGCATGATACCGTGTTTCGTTGTGTGTGAAGTACGGTTTTTCTGGCAATACATGCCACAGAGCTGTATATGCGACTCTATTAGAAGGTCCTTGATCATAAGTTGACAGCATCATTATTGCACCAGTTTTTTTCAGTCGATCAAGAAGCATTTCGACCATGAGTAGAATTTCTTCTCCAGAAGCACATTTCCCAGGAAAACAGTATGACAACATTTTCCGCTACGGGTTTTTGGCATTAATGCTATCTAAAAGAAACAGCAATACTTGTCTGGCCAGTTGATTTCGCCTTCCAAGATCTCCTAAATCAACCAGTCCCTCTATCATATCGTATATTTTTGAGTACTCTTCTAATTTTCTAATGAGGGTCTCATCAAATTTCAAGGCGTAAACCCGTTCGTCTTCCGGTAATGTACTTAATTTCTCACTGAGTTTTGAGAATACAAAATCACATATTCTCGGATGGAAATCACATTCAGTTATCCATCGACGAATTGTTGACTCACTGGGCCAATGTAGACCTGCTTTTCTAAGACGAGAATAGCACGATGCCGAATAGTAGTACATTTGTTTAACCAGATTTTTTTCGTCATCAGTGTAATGAGTATTTTTTTTAATGGAACTGAAGTTTTACCATGGTTACTGCAACTCAATTTAAATCATGTTTATTTATCAATTCGTCAACTGTTTTAAACGAATTCGTTTGTAGCTTGTGGTACTCGCGTTCTAATCGCAGCAGTTTTGCGCGCAAACTTTTAATAGTTTTTTGACACTCAGTTAGATCATATTTCCTCTTTCGTCCTTGCTTCTGTTCACGATAAGTTGTATTTCTTCTCGATGTTTCTATTACTGCAGGTTGATTCATATGCCTTTGTGCTGGAAACGGCTGAACTGTTTCGCGTGTACTTGTTTCGTCAACTGCTAGGTCTTCAGTCTCTTCTTGCGCAAAACCAATTTCTTCTCTCCAAGCCAAACCTAGATTTGCAGTTGACGTTGGAATTTGCATGGAATGAACATTTTCATTTGATGGAACTGGGTTGATGCCCCGCCGCAAAGACAGGTGTTGGCGAAATCAATACTTCGAAAATGGTCGCGGCATAATCCTGCCCTCCGGATTGATGAAGAAGACCATGTTCGTAAATTATCATTTCCTGTTGTAGCAGAAAAGAAGGAGTTATGAAGGAACTACTATAAATGGAAGTGTACATTTTTTGAGAAATATGCTTTTATATATCCCATTTTCTTTTAAAAATGAAATAATTCGCGGATGTGTCAGTCTATGTCAGATTCACAACTAAATTTTTTTTAAATGCAATATTTTGTCGTGTTCAACACACAAAAGTAAAATATACGTGTTTTTTACTTTACTATAATATGTACTATTTGCGAGTTACAATTTTTAAAAGATTTAAACATTATAAGAAACCCACGATTTTCATTTGCTTGCCACTGAATTAGTTCAATGTACTAAGATATTGTAAGGGATTAATGTTTCGAGGTTAAAATTACCAGGTGTATGGTATAATCAAAAGCTAATCATTTCAGCCTTCATTTAGCCCTTTCAGATTTTGTCTGATAATTTTGTACAAATAGTTATTAATTTTGTAACAAAATAATGTTACTTTTTCCAGAGTTTATATCTCGAAGTTATCTATCTATCCAATTATATGTTATCCGATTAACAGGTATATATTTACATATAAGCTGTGCTTCATTTCCGGTATGATTATTTCGGAACAACTCGTGTTTCGCCAGTTCCTTGACTGTAAGTTATTTCAATCCTTGAAGTGAGATGAATTTTGATAGAATCGAAATGTATGAGGGTCAAATAGTTGGTTATTTCACGGCCTTCTATTTATTCATGAGTGATATTTTCTTACCTTCTCAGAGGAATAACGTAAATACCAAAATATTGAAATCAGAATTTTTACACTTGTGGACACAAGCTATGGATTGAGAACTGAGTCATTGTACGTTACAGATTTTTTAGATTAATTGTAGGCCTTAAAAATACCTTTAAAACGGCCCCGGATTCGTTAAAATAACTTCAAAGGGAGCTAAGTTGTTGCAAAATTAGGAATACTTTTTGAAAATGTTATTGGTCCACAACTCCGATTAGTGCTAAATACAAAATGCTCATCCTGTAAACGACGATATCGGTAAATTTGTTATTTAATCAGCTGTACAAAACTATTAATTATCTTCAAAATCCGTTAAACTGTTTCGCGCGAACCCAACTCAAAAAGCGGACATTTACTTTATGTGTTTATCTAATATTTTTTCTTTCTTTCCAATCCGCTGATTACCTGAACCTGTTATTAGATTTTCAGTATGCAAAATGTCAGATTCAATGGCGCCTTGTTGATATATCTAATGAAGAAAATATGGAAAAGGGTTCTTAATCATCACCCCGACAGCCCCCCTAATACCGATTTTCATCGAAATCGAGTAAAGCTTGAATTGTTGGCCCCCTATATGGAATTCTCCATGTTAAATTTGTAAGTTTTGGCAATAGATTTGTAGTCAGTGACCTCGAAACCTGTTAGTACAAAATTTCAATTTATAACTATTTGTACTTTGCGAGGAATAGAATTTATTCAAAAAAATATTTTTGACTTTGTTCATTTACATCGATAATATTATTAATAAAAAAGTAAAATCGTGGTACTGCAACTAATTGAAAGGCCGGATGGAACAACGCAACGCCTTCTGGCCTAGGACCAAGCCGCCGTGCCCCTCGATTGCAATCGCCTCTAGAGCCTGGAAATTTTTTAATGCTTAAAAACATCATTCACTCCTGCAAAACTGTAAGCAAAGAAGTTCTTGGTACTGGATCAAAGAATACATATACCGATTTATAGGCGTTTTCATCTAATACCTGCACATACATCAAGAGAAATATGATAGTTTCCGAATTGGGACAACACAGCTATGTTTGATTTGTTAGCTGAGAACATCATGTGCTTCATGTATAGTAAAAAATGAAAAAAAAGTAATATAAACTTTTAAAAGTGAAATGAACTATTATTCGATGATAATTCTTGATAACTCGTCTTTAAAAATGTCGAACATTATTTCATTGTAATTTTCCATGTGTATATATAAAATCATTTTCTTGGTTCAATGAGCTGAAAACATTAATTTTTATTAAATCATTGTAATGAATGTATACAAAATTATTTTCATGTAATAGTTAATTTCGACAATAAAAGTCTGTGTTCTCTGCTAAAAACCCAAACTCAGCCGCGTTGTCACAATTCATAGCCTGTCATATTTTTATCGATTTTGCTGTAGGCATTGAATGAAAGCGCATATAAATCGACATAGATACACTTCGAACACCTACCAACAAATTCCTCTCTTACTATTTCGCATTAGTGAATTTTCTAATGTTTTTTTTACAAGCAAGCATTTTCCCGTCTCTAGTGACAATTAAAGTAAAGTATTCACAAAATATATGAAAAACGCGAATTTGTTCTTTAAAAGTTCTTAACATTATCGCTGAAATATATCATATTCAGTATGGTGTCCGAATTAGACAGATGTGTGTGGAAAGAGGGAGTGAATTTTGCGTGTTACTCGGATAAAGTAATATCAAAAGTCTGCCTTCGCACATGTGCAGTAAAATACATCATCGTAGATATTATGTAAAAGATCCAGACTATATAATTATTGATAGAGTTCATGTGTCGTGCTCTAAGTCAGTTATTACGGAGACAAATTTATATACTAATAAAGAAAATTGAGACAATAACGCGCTGAAACAAATAACTGCACGGCTGAAGCAAATGCTGGAGAAACCCAAGCTGGAACTAAATTATATATCATGCGACGTCGAATTTCTTAACCCTTTGCGGCATACATTATTCTTTACACGGAAAATAGCTGAAAACTGTTACACGGGGGTTTTCGAGGTCGCCGATTACGAATCTAAAATCAGGTTTTGAAAATTCAAAATGGCGGATCCAAGATGGCAGACTGAATTTCGAAAACTTATCCAAACTTAATGGAACTGGGTTCTCGGAGGTTTTCGGGGTCGCTGATTGTTACGAACACGCGGTTCATAACAGTGCGAGTGGTGGGTGGGAAAAAGGAGAGAAATGTTTAGTTGGACGATTCGTATATGACTGACTTCTCCGGTGCGGTCTCGAGTCGAGAGCACATCAGAGCTCGTCGTCGCATATCTTCCAAACTGTGGGAATATACTGATGGTGCATTTCCGTCGCTCGGCTTCGCCGTGCGAATATACACCTCGAGCATATTCCCAAGTTGGCGAAGTGCAAATATTGCATTTATTTACAGAATACAATAATTGTAGGAGGGTACGATCTACTGATCGTAACACTGATTACGAATCTGAAATCAGATTTTGAAAATTGAAAATGTCGGATAAAAGATGGCCGATGGAAATGTGAAAATTTACTTGATCGAGATAAAATTAGGTACTTTATGTACTCTGAATGTTAAATGTATAAGTCGGTGATCAGATTCGTAATCAGCGACCCCGAAAACCTCTGAGAACCCACTTTCATCAAGATAGGGTAATTTTTCACTTTTCGGTCAGCCATCTTGAATCCGCCATTTTTAATTTTCAAAATCCGAGGTTAGATTTATAATCAGCGACCCCATAAACCCCTGAGAATCACGTTTGAAGTAAAACTGATGAATTTTTAAAAATTCATCCGCCATATTGCATCCGCGTCGTTTTGAATTTTTCAAATTCGTAATGAGCGACCCCAAAAACCCTTAGGTTCCAAATTTGGATCTAATTTACGCTTTAGTTCGTTCAAAAATGTTTTTTTTTCTCAAAAATCAACGATTTTTTAAATTAATTTATTTATAATTGTTAATAATTATTCGTAATTGCATTTATTATTAATGTTAAAATTATAAAAAACGTGAAAAGTCACCTTGCAAAAAACATCAGGAAGCGAAAGGGTGGTCGGTGAGACAGTAGAAAGGGGAGGTAGGCTGCAACATCGGAGAACCTGTAAGTTCGTTTAACCATCAATTTTCGCATATTAGCAACGTATGTATTTCTAGGATAACATTCGAGCGACACGTGGCCAGGAGTAGACCGCGCAAGCGCGGTCTATCAAGGGGAAGTGACGGATCGTAATATCTGCCACCGTGAGCGCTAGCGTAGGACGGGCATACCATGGCCGCGGAAAAATCGGCGCGTGCGACGATATAACGGTGCGCGGAGAGCGGGCGCGAGCACAGAGGAAGGCGCAGAGGAGGGGGATGAGTAGGAGATCAGAGGAAGAGGGGGACGAAGAAGAAATCTTCACTGTGCCGCTTGAGTCAGGTGGGGAAAAAGTCGAGAAGTGGCTTAGTGGCGAGTGGGGCGAAGTAAAGGGAAGGGAAGAGCAAAAGAAGGAAGCCAAGAGGGACGAGACAAAAGCAAGGAGAGGTAGACCCACGAACGCGGAAAGCTTTGGCCAGGGGAAGAGGGAGACCAGTATAATTTCGCTACTGTCGAAACGAAATAAAGAAATCGTTTCCGATTCGGAACAGGAGGAAAAGGAGAAGAAAAAGCAAAGGGTGAAGAGCGCGGAAAACGCAGAGCGAGGCGAGGTAGTGCGAAAAGAAAATGAGAAAGACAGTATGGAGGTAATGGAGGATATGACGAAGAAGCTGTTGGAAGAAGCGCAAGTGGATATTATAAAGAAGTTGGAGGAAATAGGGGAAAAGATAAAGAGAGATATAAAACGAGTAATGAGACAAGAAATGAAAGAAGAAATTGAAGAAATGAGAGGAGAAGAAAGAAAGGCAAGAGAGAAATTATAGATAGAAATGCAGAGCATGAGAAAGAAAATGCAAGAGATGGAGAATAAGAACATAGATGAAGAAAGAAGAAGGAGAAGATTAAACATTGTGATCACGGCGTGATGGTCTTGCGGGCTAAGGCATCACTGTTAGCCCGAACTGAACGTCGCGAAGGTCCCGAGTTCGAATCCCCGTCCGTGCAATTTTCTCTGCTTATGTCCAGTGTGGAATAACCGGGGAACCTTGCTGGGCGAAGGTACGAATTTGGGACCGCTGCCGACCCCCGTCGGCAGTTATCAGTACCATCAGCGTCTTATCCGCGGTCGGTACGTCGTGGGTCTTATCTCGGATAAAGATGGGATAAGCCCCGCGTCGTACTCGCTATGGCACAGATCGCCGAATCTGCTGGTGGTACCGATATTGGGGTAGGGGCGACTGGCTCTGGATGGGTGTTGTATGTGTATCTGCCTAGTTCTGTCATGTACTGTCTGTCTTTGTCCTATACCTCTCCACCAGAGACCCGACCCGCAAATAGACATATTCGTCATTAACGCGGGGGAAAATTTCCTGTCCTTTGTCCTTTTTTCGTCTTAAACATTGTGATAAAAGGGGCGGAAATAAGGGGGCGGGGGAGATGTAAAACCGGTGGTGGCAGGCGTTTTTGTGAATATGGGAGAGATTGAGAATGAGGTAAAAATGAATGATGCATATGCGATCGGTGTGAAAGATAAGGAGAGTATGATAGTGGTGAAATTAAATAGTATGGATGATAAACGAAGGATAATGCAGAAAAAGAGGGCGCTGAAAAAGAGTGTATGTGGATGATGACATGTCGAAGAGTGATAGAGAGATGCAGAGTGCGATTAGAGTAAGGGCAAAGAATGAAAGAGAGAAAGACAGAAGTGTGCATGTGCAATTAGGGTTTGGTAGAGCGTGGCTGAATGGAAAAGAGTATGTGTGGGAGGGTGAAAGGGGGTGTATGAAGGAACATTTTTAAGGAGTGCTTACAGGGCGGGATAAAGGGTAGGGGGGAATAAGGGGAACCAAGCGAATATGGTGAGGAAAGGGGGTGGGGGGTGGGAAAAGAGTTAGGGGAATAGTGTGGAATGTGGCTGAGTAAAAAAAGAAGGATGAGGATTTTTGGAAATTCCTGAAGGATTTTGATGTGATCGGACTGGTAAAAACGTGGGTGGATGAAAGAGAATGGGGGAATTTGAAGGATAAGATGCCAGTAGGATCAGGTGGAGGTGTCAAGTGGCCAAGAAAGAGGGGAAGATGGGAAGGGCGAAGGGGGCGGATTGTGACTGGAGTGAGAATGGAGTTCGAGGAAAGAGATATTGAATATAAGGAGAGGGAAGGTATTCAAGAAAGGGAAGCGGTCATAGATAGGGAGAGGTGGAGGTTTGTGGTAGTATATAATAGCGAGGGACGAAAAGAAGGCTTGGATAATATGAAAGAGGTGATTAAGGAAGAGGAAGAAGAAGAGGGCGTGTTAATAGTAGCCCGGATTGTAATGCTAGGATAAGGAAAGAAGGAGGGTGGGGGAAACAGAGTATAGAAGGAGAGAAAATGAAGGAGGTAACTAGAGAATCAAAAGATAGAGTAAAAAATAGGCAAGGACGTGATTTGATGGAGGTGATAGAGGAATGAAGATGGATGGTCCTAAATGGAGATAAAGAGGGCGATGAGGAGGAGGAGTGGACTTATGAGAAGGGAGGAGGAAGGTCAGTAATAGACTTCGGCATAGTGAATTGGGAAGCATGGGAGAGAGTAGCGAGATTTGAGGTGGGGTGTAGGGGAGAGTCGGACCACCAACCAATTTGGATCGATTTGGGGACATGGTATGAAAGAGGGGAAAAGGAGGGGAGGAAGAGGAAAGGGTACAGGATTGCTCAGGTGTCGTGGGAGATAATGCGGATGAGAGGGGAAAGTGAAGGTTTGATAGATAGAGTAAGGGGGGTATACGCGGAGACGAGATGTATGGTGAGGATAGGAGAAAAAACGTCAAGGGAATACTGGGTGGAGAATGGAGAAAGGCAGGGTTGCCCGATGAGTCCGACTCTTTTTAATATATATATGGCGGATATTGAGGAGGGGTTAAAGAAAGGGAAGGGGGGTAGGGTGGGGAAAGATAAGGTATTGTCCATAGAATAGGCCGATGATATTGTGGTATTAGCGAAGAGGAAGGATGAAGAGACATGATAAGGGGAGTGAGGAAATATATAGCAGGGAAAAATTAGAACTGAGTATAGTGAAGTCTAAAGTAATGGTATTTAAAAATAAGGGAGGGAGGGAGAAGGAAAGATTCTGGTGGTGGGGAGGAGAAAGGATAGAGAAAGTGAAGGAATACAATTACTTAGGGTACGTGGTAACAAGGTATGGATGGGAAAAAGAACATATCAGGGAAAGGGTGAGAAGAGCAAGGGTAGCAATGGGATGGGTATGGAGTTTCGGGGAGAGAAAGTTTAAATCTACGTTAATTCGAACATAGGGATCTATTAATTGGTTTTTTGCTGGTCAACGACAATGACCAATAAAAAATGAATTAATTGAACCGCTTCGTCTGAATTAACGTACATTTCATCATTAAAAAGAATATTGGAGAGTGTTCACGTAAATACATCTTCGCAGATCATATAACATAAAGCACGAAAGTTTACATCCCAATGTCGGCTTTCAACAAAATACGTCATTTTCAATAATTGCATATGATATACTTAGTTCGTACAGAAATTTGAAGATAATTATTGTTTGTTCTGAGCATTGTATAGCACTAAATATACTAGTCAGGAGTCTGAGAACATAAAGTGGGGCATAAAGAGTAAATGTGAAGTGGAATATAAAAACAAATTTTACTTTATTTAAAATCTTTTTTTTCTACTCTTTTCCTGGAATACATATTGATAATATATTTGTATACGTCTTTTCGGTGCGTAAAGTAAATTCGTGCGCAAATCCGTACGCAGTAGTATATTATGCAACAAGTGCGCAATGTGCAGTTTACTGCACGAGCAGCGAGAGCAAACACGAGTCGCCGACATAGTCATCAACGACATAATTACGATATTTTATGCAATTCTACATTGTGCAACGTGTTAATTCGCGCCCGAAAATTTCAATGCACAAAGAAAATTTCGCCGCAAATGTGCGAAAACTGTCCGCAAAATACAAAGCGTTACTTTGCGCACTGCTTAGGCACTAGTACGGTAAAATTTACTTTGCGCATCGAATTTTAGTGCGCAAAGTCACACTTTGCACACGGAATTGCAGAAACAATATTTCCAGATTCGTAAAGTACTTTACGCACACGCACTTGTATCGTAAGCTACTTTTTTTTACAACCAGAATTCAATTAAGTTGTATGAGTGAATCTCCAGAAAAAAAGGGCACTTTTCATTTTTTGCTTAACCACTTCATTGTCTAGGCCCCCCCCCCCCCCCCACCCCCCCCCCCCCCCACCCCCCCCCCCCCCCACCCCCCCCCCCCCCCACCCCCCCCCCCCCCCACCCCCCCCCCCCCCCACCCCCCCCCCCCCCCACCCCCCCCCCCCCCCACCCCCCCCCCCCCCCACCCCCCCCCCCCCCCACCCCCCCCCCCCCCCACCCCCCCCCCCCCCCACCCCCCCCCCCCCCCACCCCCCCCCCCCCCCACCCCCCCCCCCCCCCACCCCCCCCCCCCCCCACCCCCCCCCCCCCCCACCCCCCCCCCCCCCCACCCCCCCCCCCCCCCACCCCCCCCCCCCCCCACCCCCCCCCCCCCCCACCCCCCCCCCCCCCCACCCCCCCCCCCCCCCACCCCCCCCCCCCCCCACCCCCCCCCCCCCCCACCCCCCCCCCCCCCCACCCCCCCCCCCCCCCACCCCCCCCCCCCCCCACCCCCCCCCCCCCCCACCCCCCCCCCCCCCCACCCCCCCCCCCCCCCACCCACACATTGTTTAAGTTATTTATTTATTTATCACTTATATCATGCCAATTCTTTAAATTACTATTCAATATAATTTAAAAAAATTATTAAAATTACAAAAAATTTTTGTTTAAAAATTAAAATAAAGGGACGCGAACCACCTTTTGCGACTAAACGTGTATTACATGCCGGACATTTAGACCACTTAGCTACAGAGAACTACATTCTATTTAAATCCAGAAATTGTATTTAAATCGGTGCTCGCAGTCATTTGTTTTAAACTCTTACGCGCCCCGCGAGCTCCGGTGCGCTCGCTAGCGTCCAAACGGCGATCCTTCTACTTTCACGTTCCCCGGGAACCTCTCTCGAGTACATACCAACAAGCTTCAGCGCCGGCGAAGACAGCCCAACGAATATGGGTGGTGCGGTGTGCTGGCGGTACAATTGCTGAAACGGCAACGTCGCTACGAGGCGCCTTCCGAATGATGCTCTGTTTTACCTGCAGCATCTGTTTTATTTTAACCAAATCAGTCGCGTGTACACCCAACTCCATTAATCCCCGTTCCAGATGACGTCTAAACGTCCAAGTGGGACGCTTTCTTGTATTTTATAGTTTGTGGTCGACGACGAACTCATCGAATTTCTTACGACTAAGTCGTAAGGTGGCAAGCCAGCAAGAGTCTCGGCGCGCGCGCGCGCAAGAGAGAGAGAGGGAAGGAGAGAGACGGAGAAATGGACACACACACACACATCCACATCAGCACCTCGTCTATTGGACTCCGTTTTACAGAGGAAGGAAATAATTTACAGTGATATTAGGGAAGTCATTGTTTTTAAATATAAATCATGTGATATAAAGAATGTTGCTTTTCTGTGTTTTGTTTTTTGTTGCTGCAACGAATAATTGCCTTTGTGTGTCGATTGTGCCTAAATGTGCTGCCAGAAATACTCTCACATCCACTTCGATGAACTCGACGCCTGTTGCAACGGTTCCCAGGAGATTTTCCAGGTCTGTAACTTTATCCATGTCGTCCTCGGTGTCTGCATTTTAGTCAGGTCAGTTTAAAGATATATCAGTGTAATATTATTTTTTATAATAGAGTATGACTCTTGTTTATTTTCCGTCACCAGCAACCATCAGCGGAAAATATATCCAGACAACAGCAGCACCAACAGACGAGGAGAAGGAAGCGCAAGACATGCCTAATTCCCCGTTTCAGAAGAATCGCTTCATCTGCTGATTTCCTGGGATAGCGAAAACAGCTGTAAACGCAGATGCTTCCTCACAGTGTGCTGCCTGATCCTGTTCCATTGCCCGAACAAGGATATATAGGCGGATTAATGGCATACCAGACCTGGTATGGTATACGTCTGGCTAATGGGCCGAAGCTCATTGAGCACTCAATGGCAACATAATGTGTAATATTGGTAAGTACAACTTTTTTTAAACCTATTACATTATTTTCATTCAGAAAATAATCGTCTAGACTCGGTTTCTGAAGTAAAATTACTAATTTTCATTTATATGCATAGGAGCCAGTTCAATATCATATAACTGAGCCCAAAGTTCACAAATATTCTTAAAAAGCAAGTTCGTAATAAATTAGTCTATTTGGAAATTCTCAACGGGTTGGTTGAAAACGATACAACTGAATCCAAAGTTCATAGCAATTTTCATTTAATAATCATTGCAAAATTGTAATACACTATCGGTGCTGACATGGTTAAAAATAAAGTTCGCAATAATGTAGTCAAGTGGGAAAGTTTCAACGGTTAGTAAAATTCCTACGTTTCATATTTTTGCATAAGAGTCAGTTCAATATTATATAACTGAGCCCAAATTTCACAAATATGCATATATAAAAGAAGTTCGTATTAATTTAATAGATTTGGAAATTCTCAACGGGTCGTAAAATTCCTACTTTTCTTTTTTATGTATACGGGTCAGTTGAAAATCATATAAATGACCCCAAGGTTCATAAAGATTGTATAGCAGTTGTACATATATTTCCTACATATTAATTGTAACTGCCTACATTTTCATATTAATTCTAGTAATGAGAAAATTTCTTATATTTGATGGTATCATTTTGTGCCATGACAGAAACGAGCAAGTTATTTAAAACTATTTCATAAGCAGTAAGGAAATGTTAGTATCACCTGAAACTTATGTTTCATTTTATTTTTCACGAAATCCAACGACACCGCTGATGGCAGCTGTTCCAAGTGGCAGTTCAAGTCGCATTCTACCGAAGTGAGAAAGAAATTTCACGTACTAGTGACCTATTTCCCTTAAATGTAGTTTTGTGTTAATTGTAGGTTGGTTTACTAAAGTATTGTTTAGTTGAAATTTTTTATTTTGGGATTTTTCGACGGGTGTGGTGGATGAAGGAAATAATGTCTTGAAAATGAATTGCGCTAGAGAAAGCATGCATGAAATGTGACATATGCCATTGGTTGCAAATGTAATAAAATTAAGAATAATCACTCTTTGTGTGTTCATTTTAATAAAACAACTTTTCATTTCTTTCACTGATACAAACAGAAAGTGTTAATGACCTATGCGAAAATGTTTTATCCATAAAACTGTATTACGTAATTTATAGTCACATTGTACAGCTTCCTGGAATTCCACATACTTTTCGTTGTACTTTGCCATGTTGAATCGATCGTTATGAATTTTTTACTATTGAATCCAGATTCGTAATCAGCGATCCCAAAAACCCTCGTGGAAACAGTTTCATCCAAATTTATTCACTTTTCTAGTTCTCGTTCGCCGCATTAAATCCACCGTTTGGAAATCTGCCGATTTCTCTTCAACTTTGAAATCAGCGCTCCCGATACTGTTTTAAAGTGGAATCATAGTGTATTAGAATTTCGCAATGATTAATAAATTAAAATTTCTATAAACTTTGGATTCAGTTGTATGGTTTTGAACCGACCCGTATACATAAACATAAAAAGAAGGAATTTTACGACCCGTTGAGAATTTCCAAATTGACTAATTTATTACGAACTTGCCTTTTAAGAATATTTGTGAACTTTGGGCTCAGTTACATGATATTGAACTGGCTCCTATGCATATAAATGAAAATTAGTAATTTTACTTCAGAAACCTAGTCTAGACGATTATTTTCTTAATGAAAATAATGTAATAGGTTTAAAAAAAGTTGTACTTACCAATATTACACATTATGTTGCCATTGAGTGCTCAATGAGCTTCGGCCCATTAGCCAGACGTATACCATACCAGGTCTGGTATGCCATTAATCCGCCTATATATCCTTGTTCGGGGAATCGAACAGGATCAGGCAGCACACTGTGAGGAAGCGTCTGCGTTGACAGCTGTTTTCGCTATCCCAGGAAATCAGCAGATGAAGCGATTCTTCTGAAACGGGGAATTAGGCATGTCTTGCGCTTCCTTCTCCTCGTCTGTTGGTGCTGCTGTTGTCTGGATATATTTTCCGCTGATGGTTGCTGGTGACGGAAAATAAACAAGAATCATACCCTATTATAAAAAATAATATTACACTGATATATCTTTAAACTGACCTGACTAAAATGCAGACACCGAGGACGACATGGATAAAGTTACAGACCTGGACAATCTCCTGGGAACCGTTGCAACAGGCGTCGAGTTCATCGAAGTGGATGTGAGAGTATTTCTGGCAGCACATTTAGGCACAATCGACACACAAAGGCGATTATTCGTTGCAGCAACAAAATCTGCAACAAAAAACAAAACACAGAAAAGCAACATTCTTTATATTACATAATTTATATTTAAAAACAATGACTTCCCTAATATCACTGTAAATTATTTCCTTCCTCTGCAAAACGGAGTCCAATAGATGAGGTGCTGATGTGGATGTGTGTGTGTCCATTTCTCCGTCTCTTTCCTTCCTTCTCTCTCTCTCTCTCTCTCTCTCGCTCTCTCTCTCTCTCTCTCGCTCTCTCTCTCTCTTGCGCGCGCGCGCGCCGAGACTCTTGCTGGCTTGCCACCTTACGACTTAGTCGTAAGAAATTCGAAGAGTTCGTCGTCGACCACAAACTATAAAATACAAGAAAGCGTCCCACTTGGACGTTTAGAGGTCATCTGAAACGGGGATTCCCTGCGCGAATTAATGGAGTTGGGTGTAAAACGGGGAACTAAGCGGTATCCCTACTAATCTCTGCTATCGTCAATACCAGCCCTCTCCGACTTCCTGATCGGACGAGGGAGCCATAGCGATTGATGTTTCTACCGCGGAATTTGACTACTAGAGCGCGCAGCACACAACCTGCTGAAATTTAGTCAAATGGAGTTCGACAAAAGTAATAGAAAAATACATTGTAAAGTCGATAAGAATTTTTTTACTTACGAAGTGCAACGTCAAAATTTGTTTATGAAACATTTATTTTCATATTATATATACATTGAATATGTACATTAATATAAATAAATAATGTAAATAGTTAATTCCCAACAAACGGAAAAATCGACAAGGCGCATTTTTTTTTTTTTATTATTAATTAATTAACGGGCGGAATCGCCCTTTTTACTCAATTGTTGCCTTATTATTGACTATGCTTTTGCGAGAGCTGCAGATCGACTTCGAAAGATGGCGCCATACTTCACATTTGTGTATGAAATGTAGGACTGCAGAAACCTACACCAAGTACAGCGGCGGTCATGAGTCGATTTCCGCCAGATAAACAATACTTTCGAAACGTAAACACAAACAACGTGGCTCGTCTTACCAACAGCGAGCTGCTGCTTGGAAACGAACTCGAAAAATTGTTCACCAGACGGGGATCGAACTCACGACCTACGACTTCGTAGTCCAGTGCGTTAACCGCCTGATTTGATGTATTTTGGCCTCCTGAAAACGAATATCATATCCAAATTTGGCGCTCGGCCGTATCTTGGCTGCTGTTTCGAGAAAACAGCAAAAAACGCGTTTTTTTTTAGTTTTTTGCATATATCATAAAAAGAACGAACCTTGCGAAAAAAATGTTTCAAACAAAAAATGTAGAGCATGGAATTCTGTACAAAAAAGGTTAAATACATTTGTGTCCTAATCGCAACAGGAAGCCCAAAAAATAGTGATGAAAGTGAATAATTATTCGTCTGGGTGTCTTATGTTTGTAGTAAAGAGGGGTTCTGGGAGGCGGAGTCTAGTCTAACCTCCAATCATTCAGATAGCATATGGGTTTAGTTATCAACCATACCTCTGTGGTTGGATGTTAGGTTAGTATAATAAGGGGGGTCTGAGGGGTGGAGCCCCCAGCACGCAAGAATCCCTAAGTCCACGTATTGTTTGAGGCAAAGGTCATTTGACTAAAGGAAAGAATCAACTTCAAATGGCAATGATAATGCGTGGATCTAGGGATGCTTGCTTGCTGGGGGGAGGGGGGGGGTCCGCCCCACACCCCCGTTTTTAATCTAACCTAATCTCCAACCACAGAGGTATGACTGATAATTAAACCCATGTGCTATCTTAATGGTTGAAGGTTAGTTTTAATCGATTAGGAAATTATTTCTACCTAGTACCAGGTAGAAACCCATCAGGTCAATGTTCATCTCTCATTTACGGGCTTGCTGTCGCAATAACGAACAAAACGTATATAACCTTTTTTATCGACAATTTTGTGCTCTACAACTTTTGTTGGAAATATTTTTTGGTCCGATACGTATTTTTCGAGATAAATACAAAAAACTAAAAGAAAACACGTTTTTTTGCTATTTTTTCAAGATAGCGGCTTTAATACACCCGACCACCAAGTTTTATTCGTTATCAGGAGGCCAAAATACATCGAAAACTTGTGCCCGATTTTTTATTTCAAACAGGTGCGTCATCTGAAGGTTTACCCGAGAAAGATCGCAAAAGAACGAGAAAGAGCGAGAACGGTCGAGAACAATCGAAAAAGCTCGAAAAAGATCGAAAAAGATAAAACAAAAGATCGAAAAGATAGATAAATATCGAGAATGATCGAAAAAGACGCAGAAATAACGAAAAAGATCGAGAAAGATCGAAAAAGATCTAAAAACATCGAGACAAGTCGAGAGCAATCGAAAAGACCGAGAAATATCGAAAAAGATCGCGAAAGATCGAAAATGAATGAGAAACGTCGAGAACGATCGAAAACGATCGAAAAAAACGCGAAATATCGGCAAAGCTCAAGCACGAATCGAAAAAGACTGAGAAATATCGAAAAACACCGAGAAAGATGGAAAAAGATATAGAACGATCGAAAAAGAGCGAGTATGATCGAATAAGACAGAGGAATATCGAAAAAGATCGAAAATGATTGAAAAAGACAGAGAAAATATCGAAAAAGATCGAAGAAGATAACAAAAATCGAAAAAGATAGAGAATGATCAAGAATGATCGAAAAAGACCTTCGGGTTTTGCATCCGACAAATTTATTTGTCTCCTTATTGTTGGTTTAAGCCGCTAAATTAAAACTACATATTACGTACATTGAGCAATTAAATGTGAAGCGGTTAATCGTTTGGAGAACATACCTCCGGTTCCGTTTTAACTAGTCGTCAATAACTTCCACTTTAGCAGATTTCTAAAGCACGTAATTGTTTTCACCTTCTGAACGAAATACATTTGAAATGCATAACTTTAACGTCTTCGTTAACAGCAGTCCAATTCACGCATCCTTGAATAATCCTGAAAAAAAAAACATAATTACAATGAACTGTATTATTATATTAAATATTAAATAAATTATAAATATGCGTCACTTGGCAACTTATCCGATTGTAGTGAAGTTGTGAAATAAGTTTTTCCGAATCAGCTGATATGTCATAACATCAAACCCATCAAACTACTCCGAAACGTCCGAAACCAGTCTTCCTAACCTAGCATGTAAGGCATGTTTACATGGTTATACGGAAGACTTTTGCGATTAAGTAATTTGATGCATATTAAAAAATAGTTAAATTATTAGCATTTTTCATATTTAATGCATAGATTTTTTAAACAAATATCAATACTTAGTTCTCAAATAGAGAACTATTCTCTATCTTTTTCGATTTTTTAAATAAATAATTTTCTTAAACGTAAATGTTACGTCCCTCGTAACGGTGAAACTCCCATTAAAAAACATTATTTATGAGAAACCCCCTTAACGTACCAAGAACCGCACTAAAATGCTTACGTCACTTGCTCTGCTGTACCAAAAACGATAAATTTATTAGAAACCGAAAATCCTGTCGGAAAAACATCAAAACATTAAAAAACATTATTTATGAGAACCCCCTTAACGTACCAAGAACCGCACTAAAACGCTTACGTCAGTTGCTCTGCTGTACCAAAAACGATAAATTTATTATAAACCGAAAATCCTGTCGGAAAAACATCAAAACTATAAAAAACAAGATTTTCTCTACATTAAGAAATGTACACAATTTCTTCATTACAGTTAAAGATAAAATTTACCGTAAAATTCCAAATTCCAATATATAATTTACGAACTAACTCTTACAATTTCTTCGACTAGAAAACTTTCCCACTACAACTAAAAAATAGCCTTTTCGTAAGTTTAGATACCTCGTCACGCGCCATAAAACAGTAAAAAATAAAATGCGAGGAAAGTGCCGAAATGTACATCTAACGCGGCCGAAATCCAACCGACGAAGCATTGACATTCTTTTTGTATAAAAACTTTATAAATAACAAAACTTGTTATTTATAAAAATTGATATAAAGAAATAGTAAAATTTATGAAAAATGATATTAACACGTAAATGATAATAAAATTATTATATTGGTACAGCAAAAACATTATTTCATAATACGATAAACCTTTTTTTACAATCTCACAAAGTATAAAATTCGACACAAACAATGTTCTTTTATAAGGCTGGTACAAATATCAAAGAGTAGTTGTAGCAGCACAGTATTAAATAAATTATCAATTCTATCTTTAAAAATAATAAATACATATGTTAAAATGGAAGTCAGAATTAAAAAATTAACTATGTTCCATATTTTCTACATCAAAATTTAATAAATAACTAATAAGAATTCCTTTTTTATAAGAAACTTTTGTTCTACTCATGCTACAACTTCCATTCATTTTTGTACCAATTATTTTTACTTTATTATACAATAGTCAATAATAAAATTCGACACAAACAATGTTCTTTCATAAGGCTGGTACAAATATCAGAGTAGTTGTAGCAGCACAGTATTAAATAAATTATCATTTCTATCTTTAAAAATAATAAATACATATGTTAAAATGAAAGTCCGAATTAAAAAAAAAATTAACTATGTTTCATATTTTCTACATCAAAATTTAATGAATAACTAATAAGAATTCCTTTTTATAAGTAACTTTTGTTCTACTCATGCTACAACTTCCATTCATTTTTGTACCAATTATTTTTACTTTATTATACAATAGTCAATAATAAATTCGACACCAAACATAGCGCAATCATTGTTTATAATAATCCGGTAGAATATTGAACATTTTTTACGGAGTGAAATTTGGCGCCCCACCTTGGGACCAAATTTCACAAGGTACAGTTATTCTCTCAAGTATAAAAAAGCTTCTACCGCACCTCTCTCCACTCATTCAGTCATTTTCAATCAGTGAGTCTCTTTGCTCCTAACCTAGCACCCTACACCTTTGCCATATCCTTCCACCTTTTTCCTTCAAGAAAACTCGGTCTAAACGTCCGAATTCCTCCTGGAATAACTCGGTCTAAACGTCCGAATTCCTCCTGGAATAATTCGGTCTAAACGACCGAATTCTTCTCAGAATAGCTCGGTCTAAACGTCCGAATATTCTAAATAAAACACGGTCTCAACGTCCGAATTCCCACTTGAAAGTACCCGGACGCGATTGAAAGTGGTGAAATCGACAAGTGAAGTTTTTTTCCGGACGAACCGGGATCCAACCACGGTTCTTCAAATTCAAACCACCTCAACTTCTGACGCTCTCGATCCTCTTCAAGAAGCGACCAAAAATCCGGAACCAGGATCCAAACACCGGACGGTTCTCTGAACTAGCCAGGGTCGAACCATTCCGAAGATCAACAACGCCCAACGCTCTCAACTTTCCTCAGTACTAAATCAACAACCCATCAACCGATTGTCGCTGTCGACCCCCGCCTTCGCACCCTCCTCGCTATCCACTTCTTCATAAAAATTTATAAAATAAGGCTTATTTTAAAAACATAGATATTATTAAACTCTATTTTTTTTTCTCGTCCTTCCCTCGATTTCTCTCCTTGACGCAGTCGCCCTCCGTTACCAGAACCTAGAGTTGACCCTTCTGGTCAACCGCCCTTTCGGTTCCTAGTCTGAAGTACTTAATAAAGTGCTTCAGATTAGCCTATAACATAAATATCAAAAAGTTGATAGATGTTATACGCTTTCCGTGGTTGGTCAGTGGCGATAATGCATACTCTTAAGCTCGATAGCGATTGGCTGAGAGCTAATACATGTGTTCCCCTATGATCGGCCTTGAATTATTCACTCGGTATAAGACATGTTTAAAGTTTTTCCCGTTCGTTCTTTGTAGTACTCTTTGAAGCATGTGAAGAGTATTGTCACATTCAAGCATGGATTACGAAAGTACCTTCTATTACTTTTTTCTCTGCCATAATGCGATTTTGATAAAGGAAATGTTTTCAAATGTTCTGCAGCCAAGTGAAAAATATCACTTCCAAATTTTTTTGGACGATTTTCACGGTTTCCTCGAAGCTCTTGTATTAACGAACCTGAACAAATCTTGATTTGTAATACACGCAATCTTTTATCACTAACTTGATAGATTTGCAATAAAAATTTTTTGCAGGCAGGCATGGAATTCCTTTCTACCTTAATTGTATACCTCCACACATCACGAATTTTTGATATAACTGGACTTGTTGTCTGAGCTTTAGTCTTCTCCCATGACAAACAACCACTAAGATATCCATCTTGCATTTCTTTATTACCATACGTGTAGAAAGACGCAAAGAAATTTTCCTGCTTCTCAACGGTAATTTTCTCAAAGCACATAGAATGCTTCAACCCATTTGAATGATTTTCGGTCGATTCGTTGTCCATTACGCCTTTCGTAAGGTAACCCAGAATTCTTCAATTATTCGAATTTCGATGTAAGGAACTCCGCCTTACTCTCTTTTTTCGTTACGATTCAACATCTTGTTGTTGAAGTAATTTTCTTTAATACAGGAGGAATGCAAGGCTGGTGTTGCAATTAAATTAAACTTGTTACACTTTCCTGTTGCACAACGGCCCAAAAGGGCTTTTAATGACCACTATATAGTTTAAGTCGAAAATAACAATTAATATCGTGCAATTCGTGGTGCACGTTTCGCCGATCGCGTTGCTTAGGCTCAAGTGTCGAAATTTTATTTCGCGCAGCGCACCGTCGCGTGATTTCGCGGTTTACAAATTTTGCCCGAAAGACGGCGAGCCAATCGATGGAGCACGTTTTCAGATATTTGTGTATAACAAAATCAAACAGTTGTCGCAATAAATTAATCCGTAATGACACGAAATATATTACACAAAAAACGACCCAAACATTATTGTATCTTATTTTTATTACTATTTACTATAATTATTATTGCAAAAGGATAGGATAAAGGAAAGGAATTATCCTCTGCTTTAATGACAGTTATTTTGCCTATTCGCGGGTCGGCTCTCGGGTGATAGGTCGGACAGACAATCGAAGACATTTAGACAATCAGAGCCAGTCCCCCCATTACTGCGCTCCGTAGAACGTCTTGACCCCTCTGTATCGCATTTGCACGGGGTTTGGGAAAACTACGGAAAATCCAGACAGATACAATCGACGAACTACTTTATCATCAGGGGTTACCCTCTGATGGTAAAGCTGTTGTGTCTCCCACTCAGCAATCGGCCTGCTATCTTTGCCGTAGCGGGCGCAACACTTGTTTTCTTATTTTAATAGTCACCCTTCCAAGTATGAATCGTTGCGTTGCGTCGACCAATTGCGGTTGGTACATTGGAAGTGTGTGCTAGTGATGGCACAGCTGAACATTGATCGCTAAACCTTCTCAATAGTAGATATCTATGGCAGATCTGCTCAGTGGGTGTTGTCACGGGATTAAATAAAAAGTAGCTTGCGTTGGACTCCCAATACGCTGCAACCCCGCGGATTGTTCGACTCTTTGAGGAGAACACTAAGCGGGTCTATTGTAAGCTCGCACGGTTGAGTCTTTCACTTTGCTCCTGGATTTCTAACCCAGATTTCCCAATTGGGGGGTAACCGTATAGGTGAGCCCGAGGTACTATAATTATTATTGTTTCCTATCTATAAATACCATTATTGATATTTGTATTTTGTTTTTGTTATTCAGAGTCTAATGTAAACAAAGCAGAAGCAAAAACAATTTTAAAATTAATTTTGGTTTTACGGAAAAATGGCGTTTCTCGAGATATGCTTTTTTTGCTTTAATCGATATTTTTTAGCCAATTTCAGTGATATCATCCTCAAACTTTCAGGGCTTATATATTTTGATAAGCAGTTTAAAAATATGAATTTTACGGAAAAGGGCATATTTCGAGAAATGTCCTTATTCCGTAAAACTCTTCAATTAGATGGCGTCGAAATTCTATAATCAAAAGTGAAAATAAATTAAAAAATAGTAAGCTGAATTTTCCAGAACGTAAGCTCGTTATCAAGTTTATGTCCGTAAGTCGATGTTTAATTCCCAAAAATCACATGTATTAGAAAATCTAATTAATTGAACTTAAATCTTGAGGACTAAACCGAAAATTTACGTTACTGTTTTCCCGGTATCTATAAATGTTATTTCACTCAATATCAATCCAGGGACGGCAACATGCACTGGTGATTGTGTCAGGCTATGTCTAGACCAACGTGATTTTTTTACATGGCGCGGCACAGGGGGGACTACAGAAAGAATCGTAAATTTTAAGAATATAAACTATGTTCGTTAATGAGCAATCTTCTCGGAATAATAACAAAATAGATCTATTATTTTCGACTTCGAAATCATTACTCTGTTATTTCCTGAAACTATGTTACCTTCAATAACTTTTCTACAGTAACATTTTCGTTATTAAATTCGGACTGTATATTTACCGGGAAATAATGAGGTCCGAGCACTACGCGGTCTACGTGGGTTAAGTTTTTTTTAGCGGGGGGGGGGGGGTGGGGGGGGGCTGCGCACACATTTGCTGTGTAGGGGAGATGCACCAGATACGATCCATCTTTCTGTCTTCGAGGATAATTTTTTGTATACTATAGGCACCGATAGTAAGCTAAGGGTAGTATAGCAACTAATTAAGAAGACATTGCCATCCTCTTCAGGGGTAACCTTAACAAAATAATTAAAATACATAAATAACAAAAATCAAATAAACAAATTCAGAATCAAATAAAAATAAAATAAAATAAAGCAAATATTTACAGAATAAAATGAGTTGCTATGTCGTGTGGGTGACGATATTGTCAGGTAATCGGGCTGTTGGAAGTAAACAAAAACAAAAATAAAATTGTAAATATGGAATTAAATAAAAATGAAATGTCGTAGATATAAGTTTAAATGAAAAGGTTTGATATTAAAGATCAAAAATAATAATAAAAATAATAAGGTGCATCTACCAACAGATCTCAGGTTCACCGATGGGATCACCATTATCACCGACATTGGCCAATATGGTGATGATAGATTTAGAGAACACCTGTCTAAATCTATTAATCAATCCCCCTTCTTTTTATAAAAGATACATCGATGTCATTTTTTTAATATGCAATAAACATCAGGTTGACACGATTTTGAGTACGTTTAATGAATACCACAGGAATTTGCAATTCACTCATGAGATTGAAAAAGATAGTCAACTCCCATTTTTGGATGTTTTGGTCATCAGACAAGATAATTCATTGATCACAGATTGGTATAAGAAACCAACCAATTCTGGTCGATATTTGAATTTTCTGTCTAACCATCCTTTACAATACAAAAAATCCATGATCACCGGATTAGTAGACAGAGCTATCAAGTTATCTCATGTGAAGTTTCACAATAAAAATCTAAACTACATTAAACAGATTTTATATAATAACAACTATCCTTGTGACCTAATTAACTCATGCATCTACAATAGAATAAAAAACATCCAAAGTACCTCACTGCTGACCACTCAAGATATTTCCAATAGTACTATTTCTTGTACTACCAAAGTTGATTTTAAGAATACCATGATTATTCCTCACACCGGTCACATCACATTACAACTTAAGCTAATCCTAAAAAGTTTTAATATTCCACTAATAACATACAATTTTAATAGTTTATCTAACCTATATGTTAAAAAAATAGACCAAATTTGCTAAGACAAACGTTCTAATGTCATTTACAAAATCGACTGCATGGAGTGCAACAACACATATATCGGACAAACTAAACGGTACATAAAAACTACAATACAGGAACATAAGAATTCGTGGAAAAAAGATGTTGGACACACGGCTCATACTGAACATATGCTAACAACAGCACATATGTTTAATTTTGATCAATATTCGATTTTAGATCAAGACGCTAATTACAACAGATGTCGAATTAAGGGAATGATATACATCAAAAAACACAAGAATGCCGTTAACTTCAAGTTGGATACTGAGAACCTTCACAGTTTATATAAACATCTTTTTAACATACACAATTAAAATTCAATTTATAACTTCACCACATTACTATACAACCACACATAATTATTTCTATTTAATGTTTTGTTTACATCGCACATATTGTCAACTACACGTTAAATTTCCTTCTAGCATTAATATAATACTGTCGTCAGTTGTAAGTGACTGTTCGAAGTGTTGGTATCAGGATTTTACTTAAATTTTGTAAGCTCGTTATTTTCGATTTTCATTACTTTAATTTAATTTAATTTTATTTATTATTTTTTATGAATGTGCACCTTATTATTTTTATAACTATTTTTGATCTTTAATATCAAACCCTTTCATTTAAACTTATATCTACGACATTTCATTTTTATTTAATTCCATATTTACAATTTTATTTTTGTTTTTAATATTTACTTTATTTTATATTATTTTTATTTTATTCTGACTTTGTTGATTTGATTTTTGTTATTTATGTATTTTAATTATTTTGTTAAGGTTACCCCTGAAGAGGATGGCAATGTCCATCGAAATGTTGGGTTGAAAAATAAATTATTGAAACCGAATTTGGCCGTTTTTATTTTACATTAATAGTTTAATTATTTAACTTCTACTTGACATTAATTAAGAAGAAACTAGTCGATCTAAATAACAGACAAAATTTGATGAACCTTTTTTCGAAGTAGGTCGTATATGGTGCATGAGTGATTTGTGCACCATATACGACCCACTTCGAAAAACCAACAAATAATGCAAAAATACTCAGCAAACATCTGATAATTTCCAAAAATATCAAAATTTGTTCATTCTATGATAATAGATTGACAAAAATAAATAGATATACCAAAAAATGTTTTTAAGTTTTTTTTTTTTTTTAAATTTTTTACACTTCCTCTTTGTCGAGATCGGAATCGCAGTACCTGCACGTTAAGGTTCTTCCAGTAGATCGGTAACCTTTATTTTCAATTAAAATTTGTTTGACAGCATATAAAAGCGCATCAAAGTTAATTTTCTTCGATTTCAGAGCTTTGTTCGGGACTGACATGGTCTATAAATTAGAAAAAAAAAAATTCAGAATACATTAACATACTAATAACGACGATTTTTCACTATAAAAATCTAAAATATGCACTTGACATGAAAAAAGTTAAGTGGGTCGCATATGGTGCTTAATACTAGGTCGCAAATGAAACTAATGGGATCTTATATGCGACACAAAAAGATTTTGTTTCGTACATATACCGGTAAAAATTAGTATTGAATATAAAAATATATCGAAAATACTTAACATATACGTACTACACTCACTGTTAACACTTGTTTCACTTTAATTTCAAGCACTTTCCAAATACTGAAGAACAGTTTCGCAAATCTCGTTTTGTACACTGTGTTGACAATTTTTACATACAATAGCATTTCCAATTACATCGAGTGAAAATCAATAACTGCGGCATTCAAAAATAATAACATTACGCTGAACAACAACACAATTACATCAGCACTACAGAGAAATAGTGGGGTAGGTCGTATATGGTGCTGGGTCGCATATGGTGCCTCTACCCTACATGATGCGAGCAGAGCACTTGGAAATTTATGTGTCAGGTACAACTCGGAATGTTTCACCTCGCATTCTTTACATCACGGATTAGCGAGTATTGTCGAATCTTTCCAACACCTGTCCTAAGATTTTTATGATTCTTGACCCCCGCCCCCCTCCCGGGAACACGATGCGAGTTGGCCATAAAATTGTGACTGGTTACAGGTTAGTATTTTGCACTAAAATGTCCTGGTGCCAAAACGGCGGCGCCAAAACGGCGGCGCCAAAACGGCGGCACCAAAACGTCCTGTAGCCGTTTTTTTACAGCACTTATAAACTTCACAAAATCACTAACGGTGTGATGCTCGCAACTCCAACAATCGGCGGGAAAGGCATGATGTCGGCGACGGTTGTCCCTTGATGGCGATTTCCTCTACGGCAAGGTGTCTCCTCTCTGTACGGGTCGATGGCACTCACTCTACAGTTTCTTTTAATAATCACCCCTATCTACTCCAGGGGTCGATTATTACGCGGTGACTTGGTGTGCGGTTCGGAACGGAATGTACTCGTACGACTTAGTGAGCGGTCCGTGACGAAATGTCCGTCGGTCGTCTCTTGGTCGGCGACGAAGGCGCTCCAGCACCACCTCCTGTCGGAGCCTGGTAGCTAGCGGCACTCGCCCGAAGGAGGGAGAAGAGAGGTAGCGTGCGGACTCGCTCGTCTTGGCTTGCTCCTTAAGAGAGATTGTTTGATTGATTGATTGTTTATTTCCAATGGCTTGAGGAAACATGTCCTCTTAAACCAACTAAATTTAAGTTACATTAATAGAGATTATCAAATCACAGTAACAAAGATATATTCATACAGATACTATATATACGACAGATGAGACAGATATAATTTTAGTAAATAAGTGAAATACAAGGTAGATATAAGGCAGAATAATGTTTATCCGATATGGTTTGCACGCTTTAAAATAATTAATTAAAACAAAATGTAAAAATAAAAAAATGAATAGGCGTCACGCTGGAAAAAGAAGCAAATTTTAAAAGTTACGTGATTTTCTTGAAATCATTGATATGAGAATTGAGGAGAAAGATCCATAATTTAGTTTTAAATAAGTTACTATTATTCCTTACACGAATATCATAAGGCAGTAAATTCTAAAGACGAGTAGATGTTAATATGAAAGACTTAGCATACGATTCCAATCGATGTATCGGGATACGAAGTTGACAAGTACTACCCGTCCGGAGTTTGTGACAAGACGATTCTACACGCCACACGTATCGATCGTACAAATACGCAGGAGTTCGAGATTTTAGAACATTGAAAGTAGTAATTCCAATAAAGTAAAGCCGTCGCATCTCAGCGGTGAGTCAACAAAGCTTAACACGGTACGGCGTGATATGTTCATCCCGACGCAAATCGAATATATTTTACTTTTATTTTCTGTGTAACATTAATATCATTCTAAACCGAAGCGCAATAATCAAAATAAGGCATAATAAGCGACATGACAAGTCTCTTCCGAAGATCACAGTTCAGCATAGATTTACAGTTTCGAAGGTGGCGAAGAGTCGAGTAAATTCGATTAGACATAGTAACTATATGTTCCTTCCAAGACAGAGTCTCATCAAACATAAAACCGAGGTTTCTTGCCGATTTTACCCACGTGATGCAATTTCCATCGATTACGAATTGGGTGAGAGAATTAGTGTCGAGGGCATTTATATAGTAGGAACTTCCTACTAATAGAGCTTTCGTTTTTGCCAGGTTTAATGATAATCTATTCTCGGGTGCCCAATCACAAAAAAAAAACAATATCGTGAGTAATTTTGCTAACGGCAGTATAAATCTCTTCAGGTTTACATTTTCAAAATATCTGGGTGTCGTCAGCAAAGATTGCATGATTCGAGTGACATAGAACAGATGGAAGATCATTAATAAAAATTGAAAAAACTAAGGGACCCAATACTGAGCCCTGCGGAACTCCAGCTTCTACAGGAAGCCAGGTGGACTTTGTACCATTCGTACCAATTATCGCTTGGGAACGACGTAACGAACGGAATTACGAACGAACGGAATTACATAATTCTTTCCAAAGGGTTTTGGAATCAAGAATTGGAGAAAGCCGGTTAAAAAAGTAGGTGTTTCTAGCAGAAATCCATGCTCGTTTGTACGTTTTATTATAAAGATGCAGATGAGTTTTGAGGGCAGGTGTGCAAGTTCTGCGATAAGCCTTCAGTAATTTATTTTATTCTCGATGAAGCACGCGTAGTTCAGGAGTGATCCACGGTGTAGGCTTATGGTTCGGCATGAATGAATAGATCGGAGCGTGGATGTTGAATATGCTTAAAAGATTGCTCTTAATAGTATTGGCCATAAGGTTTGTATTAGGCGGTGACAAAGAAGGGACAAACAAACTCGAATCAAGCAATTCCAGATCATCAAGTAAGCGAGAGTTGTCGAAACACCTGTAATCCCTGCATGTTACCGACAATAGAACTGGTTTAGTGGCGACCGTGCGGATTTGAATTCCAACGAGATCGTGACAAATAAAATCGAGACTTTCCTGGAGTATGGAAATAACATAGTCCAAGTTGTCAACGAAACTATGGTCTATCCAGGTATCCGATATCTTCGTATGGTGAGTAGCTGAATACGGAACTATGTAGAGATCGTTTAGGTGATAAATTGTTTGAAATATGTTGCTTCAAAGTAGTCACGATTCAAATCAATATTTATATCTCCCATAACTATAACTCGATTGTAATTACAGCTGTATTTATTAAACACCGATTTGAAATGTTCTAATAATAACTTTTTTGGTGGTCGATAGATCACACCAAACAATATACGTTGATCCGACGGAGAGTCGCAGTTAAGTTCAACCAACAGAAACTCAAGAAAATTTTCAGGGTTTTTAATATAATCAGAAAAATCAAGCTCATATACATCGCAACTCCACCTCCAATCTTATTTTCACGATTATTCCGTACTAGATCATAGTTAGCCAACGTCAAGAATCGGTCATTGGTGAACTCATTAAATCGTGTTTCAGAGACGAGGATCGCTTGATAAAAATAGTCTGCAAAATAAGATCTAAAACGATCAATTTTATTTGACGCACCAAGAGACTGATCATTAATGTGAAAAATATTAATGACGTTATCTTTGGATTGATTTTTATCGCTTGTGTTCAGAACGTGAGAAGAGGTACCCTTTGCTGGGTGTGGCGTTTGAAGTCATTTAGCGATTCTCTCCAGATCGGTTTCATTTAAAATGGATATAGCATCCGAGCCACGCACAGGTCGGTAAACACTGTGCCTAGGTATATATATATATATATATATATATATATATATATAGGGTGGCCGATTTATCTGAAGACATCGAAATATCTCGAGAACTATGCACAGAATCAAAAAAGTTGTCGGATGAAAGTTGTTCGACACGAAGGGGGGCATCCAGTGATAATTAAATTTACCCCCTCCCCCATCCCCTGGAGGTGGAGTGGGGGCAAAAACAATAAAACTTAATTAGGAACCCCCATTTTTTATTGCAAATTTGGATTCTCCGGAAAAAAGTACACGAATTTGACCTAGGAGCTATTGCATTTTGGTTCACAGGTGGCGCTGTAATCGATAAAAATCCAAATTTATCCGAAGACATTGAAATACCTCGAGAACTATGCACAGAATCAAAAAAGTTGTCCGATGAAAGTTGTTCGACACGAAGGGGGGCATCCAGTAATAATGAAATTTACCCCCTCCCCCATCCCCTGGGGGTGGAGTGGGGGCAAAAACAATAAAACTTAAATAGGAACCCCCAGTTTTTATTGCAGATTTGGATTCTCCAATATTGACAATTTTCGCCCGCGTAGCGGATATGGAATACGGTCATTCTAACAAAGCCGGGAAAAAATACATTTAGCGTTACCCAGGAACAACGACGTGGACGTAGTATTTTTCTGTTCCCTTTGGGGTGCTTGTTTTACGTGAGTCCCCTTGCCTCTCACTGTCTCACTGTTCACTTACTTGAGTAAGTGTTCGAAATGTTGACCTTCCACTTCAATGCATTTATTTATTCTTTCTTCAAATGACTTTATACATGATAGAATCATATCTGCAGAAATTTCTGCGCAAGCAGTTCTTATGCGTTCCACCATGTTTTCACGAGTCGTTGGTACTTGTTCATAAACCTTACCTTTTAGGTAACCCCATAGGAAGAAATCCAGAGATGTTAGATCAGGTGACCTCGCAGGCCAATTAATGGGGCCACCTCTACCAATCCACCTACCATTGTAATCACAGTCTAGTATTTCCCTTGCTACTCTTGAAAAATGTGCTGGGCAACCATCATGCTGAAACCACATTGTCCGTCGGACGTCCATAGCAACATCCTCAAGTAGTAATGGTACTTCTTGTGCTAGGAAATCTCGATATTTTGTTCCATTCAAATTACCTTCAATGAAATAAGGACCAATGAGTTTATTTCCTATGATTCCACACCAAACGTTCACCGACCAAGGACGTTGATGATTAACTTGTCGTAACCAATGGGGATTTTCTACGCTCCAATAATGCATATTATGCCTATTGACGCCACCATGGTTCGTGAATGTAGATTCATCTGAAAATAATACATTAGCAAAGAAATTGTGGTTCGTTTGCATTTTTTGAAATGCCCATTCACAAAACACCACGCGGTTATGAAAATCATCGCCATCTAGTTCCTGGTGCAGTGAAATGTGATATGGGTGAAACTTATGACGATGCAATATTCTTTGAATACTGTCTCTGGAAATGCCGGAACCGCGATGTAATTGTCGTGTGCTTACATGTGGATTTTGGTGAATAGCTGCTAGTACAGCTACTTCGTTAGCTTCTCCTGTAACTGTTAATCTTCGCTTCCTTTTTTTCATTTGTACGCTGCCATCAGAGTGAAAGGCATTCACAACTTTGTAAAAAAAAGAACGCGAGCGAGCATTATCTGGAAAACGCTCAGCATACAACGCAACAGCATCGTCAATATTCCTCTTACATTCACCATAAATAAGAATCATTTCGATTTTTTCGGGAACTGTAGCAGGATTCATTTTTAACTTGCAATTCGATTTAAGCAATGAAGGGTACGCAAAAAATAGTCACGTAAACGGAAAGTTGTTATTCTAAAAGCAAAGTGACCTCCGACCGAATTACTACCAATACAATGGACTTCAAATACAGTCTTACACTGAGAGACCGTGAATACTAAATTTTAATATGGGGATTAGAAAGTCGCGATATCCATTTACTTCCCTTCAGGAAAGTAGAGAAAAATGTAGGTGAACTGGTTACGTGTGACTCAACTTATGTATAAAATGATATGCTACTTTATTTTCGAGTTATGACGCCCTCTAGCGTTATGTAACAGAACCGGCGCCGGTGATGGCCGAAATGCAAGCGATGTACATGTATGAAACCACGTGAGTTCTCTCGGGGTCCGGTAGATGGCGACAAAATCCCCAAATGAAGTAAGAGTTTCGTTTTGTTTAATAGAAGCTGGTTTGACCGTCAATGCTCAGCTTATTTATTCTCATTTCGGAAAAAACATACAGAGAGAGAATGAATGAGCTGAGTGAAGGGACATGACGCGTTTTTTAATGGATTGCGTGATGTCCTCTTTTTGTTTATTAAATAATAAATTTAAAACCTAAAATGTAATTTTATTGAAGGTAGAAAACTTATTTATAAAATTGCTTCCATATTGTATGCACAATTTTTATGTAATCAGTTTTGATTTTTAATATGAAGAATATCAATTATTCATAATCTTAATTTTTCGAATGGACATTATTAAAATTTCATATTCAGAATAACAATTTTCGCAATTGATATTACTAAATTCTAATATTAGAATTTTTAATATTAAATTTTCATAAAGGGATCAAATTGTCCCTATTTGCCCCCTGGATGCCCCCCTTCGTGTAGAACAACTTTCATCCGACAACTTTTTTGATTCTGTGCATAGTTCTCGAGGTATTTCAATGTCTTCAGATAAATCGGCCACCCTGTATATAAATTTATTTGAATCGCCTTTTACTAAAGCCCGTGCTTTCTCAAGTAAATTTAGAGTCATACTTGGGAGAGATTCATTAATGCAAACGCGGGATTTCGTTAGAGAATAAAATTTTTCTGACCCGCATGGCCTGAATAAACGATGATCGCAAGACATTATTAGATAGGCGCACACATATAGAAGCCGCCGCAGGTTTTGATTGAAGCGTAGATGAGGCTTGAGCAGACAAAGTAGAGCCAAGAGAAGAATTTGTAGAGGCCTTTGAAGCGATCGAGCGAGGAATGCGATATGCTGTCAAAACATCTTTTATTGCTATTGTGACGTCAAGTAAGGAAGCCAACTTCATAGCAATTGATTGAAGGGCCTCGTTGGTAGATTCCGGCAAGCCCGATAGAATTAGGTCGCAATTTCGAATTTCGTAGGCCATTTGCGCCTCATCAATTTGGAGCGCATAGACTGAATGTTGTAAGACTATTACGTTCGAATCTATGCTATTAACCCTTTCTTCAAGCTGTAATATGGGATCAAGTTTTTCATTTTGCTCTTTATTATAATTATTAAAATATAATTAATTATTAAGTATTAAAAAAAAATTGATGTATATCGCGATGTCACGTCTAGATAACTCGGAAGAATTATCTAGGGACAGGACCTAAGGAGGCTCAAGAACCTTCTTAGACCCTTAATTTAAGTTGCCCAATTTGGTTTGTTAGAACCAGGAAGGGCGGTCGAAATGCGAGAGAAGGATTAATTAAATAATTTAAAAAATTCTTGTTACCCAAATTAATATATTTGATAAAAATATAATACGTTAACTTCTAATTAATTTTATATCTACAACCCCTGTCGCAATATTATTTAAGAAATATTATTCTTAAGGTCTCAGTTAATTATCTCTACAGAGAGTACTGAATTAACTGGAAAAGGGTATAAATCTCAGTTAATCAGTTCTCTACAGAACTGAATTAACTGGAAAAGGGAATCAGTTTTTATTTCTCGGTTAAGAACCGGATTTTGTTAATATATTGAAGAAAAGAGATACTCACTTTTTCTTGTTCTAATGTTCCTCGTTGGCTGATGGAATCGAAAGAGGGCCTGTATGTCTTTTTGCGCTTTTTTATATTGAAAACTCCCGCCTTACAATTAAACAATTTTAAGCAGAAATTGAGAAGCTTTTGGTTTTTGACCAATCAGAGCTCTCAGCCCTCGTTGGAGACTGGGGAATCTTGTCTCAAGAAATAAAGCCGGGGTCGTTTTACCGATGCATTGAAGTGTTGAATATCTCGTTATTATTAATTATTAAATTCTTAGCTTATAGGGGAAATGCAACGAGCCGAGACAGATGAAACAATTTCATTGGACGCCAAAGTGTCTGCGTCGATTTGAAATTTCAGATTAAGACATGCGGTTATTGAAGTTGTGAGAGTACATAATTTCTTCTTGTCCGTTTCTGTGCGGCACGTTATAGCGAGACAAAAAACGGGACGTAAGGACGTACGGCCGCATGTACGTACAAGATCACAAGTACAAATTTTTTTATTGTTGATTTGGGGACCTTGGGGTGTGAAACGTCGATATTTGAAAAATAGAGGGTAATTTTTATGACCGAGATGACCAAATTCAATACTTCGTTCGGACCTAAGGTCTGAGTCCAAATAAAGAGAAACGAGTAATTGCGGGCATTTCCCTTCTTAAATCCGAGGATACCCTTTGATCACTTTCAACCTGATTATCGTTTCCTCCCCCCCCCCCCTATTTGCAATCATAATTTTGAAAATTTTGACATATCAATCAGGAACTTTGCAAACCCACGGAATGCACGTTTCAACTTGGCAGTGCGATATATTTATGTTAAATATGTACGACGCTGACTTTTATGAATTTGTCCCTATGCAATTTAAGAAAAGAACTCTCTGCTAAAATCCAGAAATATCTGTAGCTATTTTTTATTTGATTTATTATGAATATGTTAATATTTATTAATTTATTTATTTTAACGGGCGGAATCGCCCTTTTACACAGTTTTTGCTCATAATGAATAGTAAGCTTTGTAAGAGCTGCGTTCGTAGATGCCGCCATACTTCACATTTGTGTGTGAAATGTAGGAACTGCAGAGACTTACAAGTTCAGCAGCGGTCATGAGTCGATTTCCAACACATAAACAATATTTTCGAAACGTAAACAAACATCGTGGCTCGTCTTACCAACAGCGAGCTGCTACTTGAAAACGAAATCGAAAAATTGTTCACCTGACGGGGATCGAACTCACGACCTCCAGTACGTTACCACCGGGGCCACGAAGCTAATGGGAACGTGATGGTTAAGTGGTTTGCACGCTCGCTTCGTAAGCTGAACGTTCCTTAGGTCGTGAGTTCAAATCCACGCCCGGCAACCTTTTCTGTTTATTTCCATTCCTGATAATTCAGGAAACCTTGCTGAGTGAAGGTACGAATTTGTGACTGCTACCGACATCAGTCGGTAGTTATCAGCACCGGGAATGGTTTTTCCGTGGTCGACGCTTCGTAAATATTGTCTTGAATGAAAATAAGACAATGTTTACGATGCGCCTGCTACGGCATAGGCCGCCGACTAATTGTTGACGATGTCGATTAAGTGTAATATTTTTCATTGTTTATTTGTTTGTATCGTCCTGTGTGGGATGATGACTAAGCCTTATAAATATAAAAATGTAACCCACGAACAGTCGAAGCAAATTTTTCAAATCTATGTCTAATATATTGACTATCTTTTGAATTATAAATGTTGAATCATAAACAAATTTTCATTTATTTAATAATATTTCAGATTTTATTGCAATTGTTTTTATTAATATTTGCTGTATTAAATTACATTTAACACTTTCATATTGGTATCTAAAACTAAGATCATTCATTTAACTTTATCTAGTGAACCCAGATATGAGCCTATGGAAATACATCCTGTAATGTCTGAAGTACCTAAAATGGAAAACTCGTGTCTAGCACCAGTAGTAAAACTTGTCGACTCCGATGATACATCACTTGGAGATACTGACGAGGATAACAGTGATCGGTACCAACCTAATGAGAATGAACTGGACCGAGATATCGTAATACCACTTGATGGACATGTAGAAGAGAATGAGATGCAAGCTCGCAACCTTGGCGAAACCGTAGATACATCGACCGACCGAGAAAACGAACAATATGAACCAACCATTGCGGGCAAAGGCTCCGTTTATACTCAGGTAATTTGCAGTACTAAATTTTATTGCGAAATAATGACTGCTCACAAAATAACTCAAGTAAAATGTTGAAATAGAGGATAAGAAATCAAGTATTTCAATGAAATCTATGACTCTCAGAATGTTCTCTGTTAGATAATATAATTTCAGCTGATCGAAACCAAAATGCTGTATCGTTACCGCATCACGTATCCAGCCTTTTATTTCTTCTGTATTGTAGAGCTAAATTACACAAAGAAGATTCTCGGACAAAATGAAATAATTCATAAATCCCTTTTTAATTGCATTTTTTGTTTTAAATTTAAAGTTTTGTTTATAAAGAAAAATACATTCTACGATAATATCACATTACCTATAACAATATAATAAATTGTAAGAAAAGTTAGGTCTCCTAGCGAGGTGGTTTAGCGCGCGACAGTTGGTAGCTTGGCGACGCGGCGGAAATCGAACGTGTGAGAGTTGGCCGTATTGCGGAACACCGTGGTTTTGCGGAAACGAGAGACGGCGTAAGGCAGGGGGCGACATTCGTTCTCGAACCTCGGAAGTAGCCGGCGTGTCGACGCGAGTCCCTTCGAAAATGGCAAGCCGGTCATTTTCGGAGTGAGAGATAGAAATATTTACATAGTGTCAAGTCGGACGCTATCGTAAAAATATTGGGACTTCTCTTGGTGACTCAGGTTGCGGAGCCGCGAAACTATTTGGTGCGGCGTGGCACCCATTTTGTTTCCGGGCAACACGTGTGTGGCCAAATTGGTCAATAAGAAAAATATATTATTTCGTACAGATTGAAGGTCAAAGTCTTCTATTGACCTTCCTCGATAACGACCGTATAATTCGGAGAAGTACGGGCAAAGATTATTACAGATCTCAGAAGTGGGATAGAAAACGCGGCCTTCGTTTTTCAATTTCAAGAAACGTGCTTGGGCAACGGAATCGAAAGTTTCGTTTTCCTAAAAATCCGACGGTAAACGCAAAGGTCGTTTCAATAATAAAATTTCGTTCGCGGCAGCTCAGGTTCGAGAAGGCTTTGAAAATCGCGGCAAGATGACGCCATTTGAAATCTATGGTGAGAAACTTGGAAAAATGTCCGAAGATGAAATTCGTAGTGAGGCGCGGACAATGACGATTTCTACAGACGGTTCTATTTCTCAGGTGGTGGACGCGCTTTTAGACCGGTTCGAGAGGTCTCAAGACTCAGATTTCCTGGGGTTCAGCGAGCATGGACAGGGGTCAACAACAGAGAGCTAGGATCTTCCACCGAATGAAATCGGAGAAAATCATGTGCCTGATATAATGACGCAGTTCCAGCAAATGCAGGTGGCGCAGATGCAGTTTTTCCAGCAGCAGATGGCCAATCAAAACCAATTGGTAGCCCAAATAGCTGCCTTGGTTGCAGAGGTCAGAGGGACATCTTCAGAGAGAGCTTTGCCGCAGGTATCGTCTGTGCCTAGATCATCGGTAACTGGTGCTGTGATTGGAGGTAATATTATTAAGACTATTGCTCCTCAAATACCTTTGTTCGATGGGTCGGAAAAAGATAACGTGCAAAAGTGGCTGCAACGGGTTGACTTCGTTGGCGAGTTATATAATGTATCGTCCGAGGCATTATTATTTGCTGCACCAGTAGATTGTCTGGTGTGGCTGCTCAGTGGTACGCTCGACAGCCTGTGGAGGTAATTTCGACCTGGATTAAGGTCAAAGATGGTTTAAGCCAGTATTTTAGGCGAAGAGTATCATTTACGATAGCTATGGCTAAGATTAGCGAAAGGGTTTGGAATGATTCAACCGAGAAATTTATAGATTACGTCAATGAAAAGTTAAATCTGATGCAATTTCTAGACCTATCCGAACGTGATCAGATCGACCTGCTAGCAGATGGTATTAGATCGCCAGATTGAGGAAAATTTGCAAATCCTGAAAGAAGTCTTACTTATCTTGAAACGCACTAACTTTGAGCTAAACTTGTCTAAGTGTCAGTTTTTGATGAAGAAAATCGAGTACCTCGGTTATATAGTTTCAGAAGAGGGTATAACCATGAGTGATCGTCACACACAAGCCATTCGAGACTTTCCAATTCCCAGAACGGTGCACCAGCTACAAAGTTTATTAGGTCTAGCAGGATATTTCCGTAAGTTTATAAAAGACTTTTCAATAAAAGCAGAACCTTATACAGGCAATTGAAGGCGTCAGTAAATCTCAATGCGAATGAAGAGTTTATACGAGCGTTTGAAACTCTTAAGAAAGAGCTGACAGAGTACCCAGTCCTAAGGTTATGTAATCCAGAGGCGGAAACTGAGTTACACACAGACGCAAGTAGTTTGGGGTTCGGAGCAATATTGCTTCAGGAGCAGAAAGATGGTGCGATGGCTCCTATAACGTACTTTAGTAAGGCTACAAACGATGCAGAAAAGAGATACCATAGTTTCGAACTGGAAACACTAGCGATTGTAAAGGCTCTAGAGCGGCTCCATATATACTTACAGGGAATTAGGTTTAATTTATTTACGAACTGTAGCTCATTGGTGTTAGCCTTGAAAAAAATAGCTATTAATCCGCGTATTGCTCGCTGGAGCTTAACATTTCAAAATTACCTAACTGTGATCGCTGTGAAACCAGCAATAGGTTTTCACAACCTTCAACTTGCGTGGTCAGGATTAGGACGTATAAATAAAGTTACGCTAAAAGTGCACTGAAACGAGTTATTTCACTAAATTAACTTTATTAATCTTTCACACACTGCACACTTAGACCATAGTTCGCTAATTCGGAATGAACGCACTATTTGCACGCTCGATGACATGAAACCATGAGTGTGGCCGTTGGTTTCCAATAAACCGTCCACGAGTTGCGATGCTCAAAAAATATAAGCGCGGTTTCCGACGCGAATTAACGAAGGGCAGGATTTTCCAAGACGGAGAAAATCTGCGAAGACTGAAAGCCGATTGCTTTCGATTTAATTTCGCGATCGAGAAATTAGCAGAGCTCCGAAAACGCACGTGTGTCTCACGCGAACGCTGCCGAAAATCTGACTCCCCTCTATCAGGAACGAAACGGTTCAAACATTAGTTCGATTCGCATTCCGTTGCAGAAAAACCCGCGTATTCAAAAGACGGAAAAGCGCGGTAGTGAAAATTACAGAGTCGGTACATGGTGTAGCATAGTTCACGGACAAGGTGCGCGTTATTGCCCAGAGATGGTGCGTCGAGTACCGTTTGCCGACCAACGTGTTCACCAGCCGCGGATGCATAGGCGAACATTACCGCCCGCCTTGCGGTATTCATACCGCAATAAACTTAACCTACCTTAACCTATGGCTACATTATTCTGCCTTGAACTTAATACTAAGACGAGGGATTTGGCGTCGTATGCTCATCGAGTGACATTGGTTACAGAGCCAGCTGGGCGATCGGACGCTTGAACACCGAATTCGCGGTCCGTACCGTAACGACGCGGACTAGGCCGTCATTGCCTGGGTGAAGTGTGATTATACGCGCCAAATTCCATTTTGCCGGAGGCAAGTTATTATTTCTGAGTAGAACAATTTGTCCGATAACGAGTGCCTTGGTCTCATGAGTCCACTTGGAACGATGCTGACACGAGGTTATGTAATCTCGGGACCACCGTTTCCAAATATCCTCCATCAATTGAAGGTAACAATGCCAACGAGTACCATAATTAATCGAGTAGTCCATAGTGAGTGGGGATGGTGCCGAAACTTAGGGACCGCCGACAAGAAAGTGACCGGGCGTCAGCATATCGAGGCTGTCAGGGTCATCTGATAGCGTTGCTAGAGGTCGAGAGTTCATGCATGCCTCTATGCGACATAGAAGCGTGGCTAACTCTTCATACGTCGGCGTGTGCGGATCGAGTACACGCTTGAGGTGGAGCTTCATGGAGCGCACCCCAGCCTCCCAGAGCCCGCCGAAATGGGGCGCGGCAGGCGGGATGAATTTCCATGCAACTCCATCCTCCGCGACGCGAACGCGAAGCTCATCAGATTGGACCGCTGCTCGATACGCTGCGCGCAGTTCCTTATCTGCCCCCACAAAGTTGGTCCCACAGTCACTATAAACGGTGTGGGGTAATCCACGACGTGAGTAGAAGCGTTGGAACGCGGCTAAAAAGGCAGCAGTGGTGTAGTCGCAAACTACTTCCAAGTGGACCGCATGAGATGCCATATACACGAATAGCGCAATGTACGCAGGTTGCGATTTCGAACCGCGTCCGCCCGCCAAACGCAATCTGACAGGTCCCGCGTAATCGACACCGCACTCCGAAAACGCTCGCGAAGGCCGGTTAATTCGAACCGATGGCAATGAACCCATCAGCTGAGTGGGCGCCTCAGCACGCTGACGCGCGCAAGCGACACATTGATTAATCACGGATTTCACGGTTTTTCGTGCTTGCAGTATCCACCACTGTTGACGCACAGTGCCCAGAGTGAGCGTGATTCCGCCATGTAGGCATCGCGCATGTGCATGTTGTACAATTAAGCGAGACGTTGTACATGGCCATTAGGAAGGATAATCGGATGCTTACCAGAAAAATCCAAATTCGATTGTCCTAATCGACCGCCTACGCGAAGCAACCCGTTTGAGTCTAGAAACGGGTATAGGTGCCTCAATGGGCTAGGTGTTGGCAGACGTTGATGAGGTCGCAAGACCCGGATTCCATCTGACCTTGGGTCGTTACCGCCGAGTATAGCTAGCTCAGACTTGAAAGCGTCTCCTTGAAGGAGCTGAAATAATCTAGTTGACACTTTTGCCAAACCATCTAGATACGAAGCTGACTGATCCTTTGCAGGGAAAATCTCTCGCCATCGTGGAGAAACTAAAAGAATTCGGAACAGTACTCGACATAAACGAGGCCAAGACGAGAATCATTGGACAATATCATCCACGGGGTTTGTTAATACCACCGCGTGGTGTGCGTTGACTTTGCGTTCCAAAGTCACATCGTCATGTCCAGTAGGATCGTTGGAGACCGGCCATTCCGAATGATCTGCGGCGAGCCAGGAAGGACCGTGCCACCACAATGACGAATCGATTAAGTCGTCTACTGAAATGCCGCGGGACGCGATATCTGCCGGATTTTCTTTGTCCGGGACGTGCCGCCAAACCACTTCCGGTATCAGTGTGTATTTCTGCGACACGATTCGCCACAAATGTCTTCCACTGTGCTGACTGGCCGCTCACCCAATCCAACACAATGGTTGCATCCGTCCAGGCGTGAATCGCGCAGCATGAGAATGCTGGCACTGCACGTAGTTGAATCAACAATCGCGCGAGAAGTACCGCTCCATTGAGTTCGAGGCGCGGAATTGATAATATTTTTAATGGGGCTACCCTGGTTTTTGCAGTCAGCAAAGTGGTAGTGCAATTCCCTGCTGCATCGGTATATCTCAGATAGATAACGGCTGCGAAGGCCTTCGATGACGCGTCAGAGAAACCATGAATTTCGATGCTCGATGATTCGGTCATCTCCAGCCAATGTGGGATAGAAATTTTCGAGAGTCTGGGCAACGCGTCTGAAAAAGTTTTCCAAGCGACAGTGAGCTAGTCCGACAGCGGAGAGTCCCACGATAACTGGCATTGCCATAGCTGCTGCATGAATATCTTAGCAGTTACTATGACCGGAGCCACCCAACCAAGAGGATCAAACAATCGTGCAATTTGGGACAGTACTGCCCTCTTGGTGAGTACAGAGACGTGCGGTTGATTCGATGAAAACTGATATGAATCGGACGCGGGTTGCCAAGCTATGCCTAGAATTTTGACTTCATCGTCAGTGTGTAGCATCTTGTCGCACGCTACGCCAACGTTGGTGGAGTCGATGTCGGCAAGCAATGGTGCTGCATTGCCAACCCACTTGCGTAAATTGAAATGGCCCTTGCTCAGGAGTGAGACAAGGTCGTCTCGTATGCGCTTGGCTTCGTCGATCGAATCCGCGCCGAAAAGTGCGTCGTCTACGTAAAAATGATCGAGTAACGCGTTTTTTCCTGACGGATGAGCTGCACCTTCATCCTCGGCTAGCTGCCGAAGGACTCTTTGTGCCAAAAATGGCGCGCTAGCAGTACCATATGTCACGGTTAGAAGCTGGTAAGATTGGACAGCCTCAGCAGGCGAATATCTCCATAAAATTCGCTGGTAATCCACATCCCGGTTGTCTACGCGGATCTGCCTGTACATCTTCTCGATGTCAGCAGCATTCACGAATCGATGTGTACGCCATTGCGTATGGAGAAGCGACAGATCGGATTGAAGAGACGGCCCGACCAATTGTAGGTCGTTGAGCGAGATGCCTTCGGCTAAGAGCGAGGAGGCGTTAAAAACAATCCGTGTCTTTGTCGTGGTGCTTGTAGATTTCACCACTGGGTGATGTGGGAGATAGATTACCGATTGTGGGGACACGGTAGTAGGGGCAACGCGCATATGTCCTAATTGCTCATATTCCTCCATGAACTGGGAATATGCTTCGCGCTCTAGAGAATGCGTTTTTAGGCGTCGCTCAGTCGATTGCAGGCATTGGAGGGCTCGTCGATAGGTATTTCCAATGTCACGTGGCGTTGGAGACTTAAATGGGATGCGAACAACATACTGACCGTTTGGTAGACGCGAATGCATATCTTTAAAGTGTTGCTCACAACGCTCGTTCTCTTCGGATACTGGGTGGGCGGTGGAGATTTCTTCAGTCTCCCAAAACCGTTGGATTGAGTCGCGTAAGTCATCACGCACGGAGACATGATGAGAATGACTCAACCCTGCAAATGAGGATTCAGTAGGCGCGTCACATACGCCGGAGATCATCCATCCGAAGATGGTGTTCAGTGCCACCGGTTCCGTTGGGTGACCGCGAATGATGCCGTCACGCATGGCATACGGGTACAAGTCGTCTCCGATGAGCAAATGAATTGGTGTGTCGCTCGTAGGATCACCGTCAGCGAACATGAGGTGATGCAGATGCGGCCAATGAGTGGTTGGATGTCGGGACTTCGGTACGTAGGTCGTTAGCGTATTTACAATAAGCGCGTCAGTAGATAAGGATACTTCCTCATTGTGTACCGAACTGACTGAAATCGGCACCATTTTGTCGACCTGGTGGTTCATACTGCCTCCGATTCCATCCACTCGTACTGACGCCGAATACCATTTGGTACGTAACGCAGTCGCTGCTTCCCGATTTATAAAGGAATGCATCGAGCCGTGGTCAAGCAACGCACGTAATTTGACCACTCGTTGTGACGGAGCTGTCACGAGCACCCACGCAGTTGCCAGCACAACATGAGCGGGAGAATGAGGTGTGCATAAATGAGATTGCACTAAATTTATGTCAGGTTTTGATATCCCGCTGGCAGAGGTGCTTGCATCTGCTTCTATGGGGTTTATCGGCGCATGCAATAGCGAGTGGTGACGATCACCACAATGTGAACATTTGCGTTCGCTATTGCATGCATTAAGTTTATGATACGACGAATGACAGTTGTTGCATAAGTTATGCCGCTTCGTTATGTCCCACCGATTTTGAACTGTCAAGTCGTGGAATTTTTTACATTGATAAATCATATGATTTTCTAAACAAAGGACACATTGACCTTTCGACTTAGTTGTGCTAGAATGATGCGTTTGGGCGCGGGAGGCAAGGTTAGTTTTCGGGCGCGGTTGCTGTAAAATAGGTCGTGGCGGTGTGCTAGATGCAAATGCTTCAAGCGACCTAATTTTTGCGTTTACGAATTGACTTAATTGTTCGAAGGTGGGATAATCTTCGTCAGCAAGCGAAAAATCCCAAGCCTCTCGCGTCTTACGATCCAAACGTTCGGTAATGACAAATACAAGAACGTCATCCTGAATTGGACGACCAAGTTTGGTAAGCGCGTCGAGAGATTCTTGAGCCGTGTCTGATAATTTCCGTAGGTCTGCCGCAGACCTGTCAGTCGAAACGGGTTTAATCGAAAATAAATTTGATAAATGCGTTCGCAATAATCTACGATTATTCTCATATCTCGATTTGAGTAACTTACAAGCGATCTCGAAATTATCCGCATTTATTGAAATATTTTTTAATAATATAATTCAAGTAATATAAGCGTTGAAACGCATTAAATGCGGGGTCATCTAAACTGATCTCTTGGAAGTGGTCTCTGAATTCCACCCAGTCGGTGAAATTGCCCGAAAAGCGCGGAAGTTTCAACTGCGGTACTTGCGTGCGTCGATGAATACCGTCGATGACTGCTGCGTCGTTGACCACCGGAGCTGCGTTCGGATTTATCGTTGACATACGAGGAGCCGTCAGGTTAATCACCGATTCCAAACCTGCCACCGTGTTGAGGTAAATCTCTTCGGAGGTTCCCAGAAAATCTACGGCGTAATATTCGTCCGTATTACATGTCAGCATCGTCATGTACGGGACCATTATTTCGTCTCGTTCGACGATTTGTTCCCACTTTTTCTTAATGTGCGCAAGACGCGCATGTGCCTGCTCCAATGTGACATTTGGAGTGTTCAGCAGCGCAGCGGCTCGTGTAATCGAAGTAAAGGCATTAACCTGCAAACTGACCAGCTGGGCAAATGCATGGTATCCGTCTTGGGGTTCTGACCGAGTTTTCGGCATGACGAATTGGCGAGTCTCGTCGACGAGAACGATTCAGAATCGCAGCAATTTAACTGCGAATGCTTCCGCCGATTGTTCGAACTCTGTGCCGTCGTCGCACTGGAAGATTCGACTAAGATAGCGAAGCGAGAAGGGGCGACGCGCGTGTGGGGAATATACGCTCGCGTCCAATGCGGCGCCAAGAGGCGTGAACGATGTAAAGTGGAGCCTAAGACGGCTGGCGTGGGGAACGAAGTTGCAGGGCAACGATAAGGCGCGTGAGAAGGGAGTCCCGTTTGACTACCACCTCCTAACTGGCTGACGTCACGAGTGCGTGACGTAGCGTCGCGTGTGAGTGAACTAACACTCGAATAGTATAGCGCGTTTCCGAATGGCTCCGAACAGTGCCGACTTCGAAAATCGTGATTGCGATTGAGGCCGCCAGAGGCGTTGCTATGCGCGGTGACGTCACGTCGAACCGGTGCTCCGAAATATGAGCGGAACCAGCCGATGACTGACGGAAGCGTCCGACCGATAATTTTAACTATAATGACTGAATGTCCACCCGCGCACTGACGAATGCCGCGAAAAGGTTGAATTTGGAAAGCCGAATCAAATTCAAAGTATGAATGACACTTCCGCAATCACTTCTGTCCTTCACAATGTCCAGTCCATTTAATAGTTTTTGGTTTTAACGTATGCGTCTGAACTTAGACTGTCCACTTGCACTCTACTTACAGCATCCTTAGATCCTGGCAGGATCGCCAATGAACTGTGATCGCTGTGAAACCAGCAATAGGTTTTCACAACCTTCAACTTGCGTGGTCAGGATTAGGACGTATAAATAAAGTTGCGCTAAAAGTGCACTGAAACGAGTTATTTCACTAAATTAACTTTATTAATCTTTCACACACACTGCACACTTAGACCATAGTTCGCTAATTCGGAACGAACGCACTATTTGCACGCTCGATGACATGAAACCATGAGTGTGGCCGTTGGTTTCCAATAAACCGTCCACGAGTTGCGATGCTCAAAAAATATAAGCGCGGTTTCCGACGCGAATTAACGAAGGGCAGGATTTTCCAAGACGGAGAAAATCTGCGAAGACTGAAAGCCGATTGCTTTCGATTTAATTTCGCGATCGAAAAATTAGCAGAGCTCCGAAAACGCACGTGTGTCTCACGCGAACGCTGCCGAAAATCTGACTCCCCTCTATCAGGAACGAAACGGTTCAAACATTAGTCCGATTCGCATTCCGTTGCAGAAAAACCCGCGTATTCAAAAGACGGAAAAGCGCGGTAGTGAAAATTACAGAGTCGGTACATGGTGTAGCGTAGTTCACGGACAAGGTGAGCGTTATTGCCCAGAGATGGTGCGTCGAGTACCGTTTGCCGACCAACGTGTTCACCAGCCGCGAATGCATAGGCGAACAATTACAGATTCGAGTTAAAGCATCGCGAAGGTAGAAAAATGTTACACGTTGATGCTTTAAGTCGAGTGGTCTGTTTAATAGATGCGTTGACTTTCGAGGACGAATTGATGTATCGTCAGCTGTCCGATGTGAACCTCGGTAAATTAGCAGAGACGATAGAGATGAAGGGTAGTGATAGATTTTCGTTAGTAAACGGCTTAATATTTAAAATACAGGATGATCGGCAACTGGTCGTGGTACCTGAAACTATGATCGGAAATATAATTCGTATCTATCATGATAAGGTGGGACACGTAAGAGTTGATAAAACAATGACGGGGATTCTTGGACATTATTGGTTCCCTAACCTAAAATATAAGGAGAAAAATCACATTAATAATTGTATCAAGTGTGTGCAATTCACTTTATCAAAACATCGGTTGGAAGGAGAAATGGAAATAATGGAAAAAGGGACCGAACCCTTTTAAACTATACATGCAGACCATTTCGGTCCGTTAGAAACCTCTCCTGATGGATACAAATTCGTATTAGTCGTAATAGATGCGTTTACAAAATTCGTTTGGATCTTTCCAACTAAAACGACGAATAGTCGGGAAGTTGTGGCTCACCTGTCATCCTTATTTCAAATATTTGGGGCACCTAAGCGCCTGATTACTGATAGGGGTAAGACTTTCGATTCGAGAGAGTTTGAACATTTTGTCACGTCTCATAATTTCTACCATGGTTTCACAGCAGTCGCATCTCCATGGGCAAACGGCCAGGTCGAACGTGTTAATCGATTTATGAAAAGTACCATGGCAAAAACAGTACATGATCCAAGTAATTGGAAGGACAAATTAGGCGAGGTACAATATGTGCTTAATAATACTTACCATAAGTCGATTAATACAACCCCGAGCAAAATGTTATTAGGCTACGATCAAAGAAACCATTCGGACCAAGATTTATGTATAATGTTTGATAGGCTTAGACAAGTAGATTCGGATATGATAACAGATAGGGAGGCATTGCGTAGTAATGCTGAGATAGTCAACCGTGCTTTACAGAATTATAACAAAGTTAAATATGACAAGCGTCATAAAAAGCCTTCTAGGTACAATGCTGGCGATTTAGTGATGATTCGGGTGCAAAACTGTAAGCCTGGAGTTAATCAGAAACTTTTACCAAAATATAAAGGTCCATATGTCATTAAAGCAGTGTTAACAAAGAATCGGTTTATAGTAGCTGACAAAGAAGGGTATAATCGTAACCGGCGACCATATAATGTTATCTTATCCTCCGACAAACTTAAACCTTGGATCCGAATAGGTATAAACAACGAACCTGAAAATAATGTAAATATAAATGATGAACCTGAAAATAATGTAGATGTAAATAATGAACCTGAAAATAATGTAAATGTAAACGATGAACCTGAAAATAATGCAGATGTAAGCAACGAACCTGAAAATAATGCAGATGTAAATAATGAACTTGATAATAATGTAAATGTAAACGATGAATCTGAAAATAATGAGGATGAAAAATGTACCTGAAAATAACAATAATGTTAGTTAGGATGGTTAGGGATTATTCCAAAATGTGTTCTGAACGTCGATCGAAATAAAATGATCGAAAATTTATTGTAATTGCGCCGTGAAGTGACGTGATGATATTGTAGGTTATGTTAATGACCAAGTTCGGGGCGAACTGGAAGTCAGGCTGGCCGAACTGTAAGAAAAGTTAGGTCAACTAGCGAGGTGGTTTAGCGCGCGACAGTTGGTAGCTTGGCGACGGGGCGGAAATCGAACGTGTAAGAGTTAGCCGTATTGCGGAACAGCGTGGTTTTGCGGAAACGAGAGACGGCGTAAGGCAGGGGGGGCGATATTCGTCCTCGAACCTCGGAAGTAGCCGGCGTGTCGACGCGAGTACCTTCGAAAATGGCAAGCCGGTCATTTTCGGAGTGACAGATAGAAATATTTAAATAGTGTCAAGTCGGACGCTATCGTAAATATATTGGGGCTTTTATTGGTGGCTCAGGTTGCGGAGCCGCGAAATTATTTGGTGCGGCGTGGCATGCATTTTGTTTCCGGGCAACACGTGTGTGGCCAAATTGGTCAATAAGAAAAATAAATTATTTGGGACAGATTGAAGGTCAAAGTCTTTTATTGACCTTCCTCAATAACGAACGTATAATTCGGAGAAGTACGGTCAAAGATTATTACAAAATGAAAAATGTTTTAATTGAACGGATACGAGAGGAAGCTGGAATTAAAAAATGGATATCCAGAAAAGAAGTCGGTTACACAAAGAATGCTGGTCTCACCTTTGGTAGAAACGCGGTTTGCCACCGGTCATAAGTGTCGAACGTGTTTGCAAAATGTGAAATAAAATATTGCACAAAACTTTAATTTCATCAATAGGAATAGAGTTTACAGAAATCGAATACGATATAGGCGGAAATGATCTCCTGCATAAAGAACATAAACGAACGAATTTATCGGTAAACAGAAGTGTGACAAGCGCGATAGTGGCGCTTTGAGAATACAATCTCGTAGCGTCGGTAAGGTAGTTACTACATAGGCAACGCTAACAATAATCTGAAATTGAATACCATACTTAGATATTAACCCTTTAACGCCGAGAAGTCCTGAAATTCTACTTCAACTTCTTAAGTATATAAACTAGATGCCTTCGACCCGGATGCCTGCAATTTTGGCTAAATTCGTATTGCAGTTCCCTGACGAAAGGCTGATGCTTCCGGGAATATTCCCATTTTAACACTGCCACGAAAGAAGGCGGCAGAGGGTAGTTCTAGCATCGTTAGGTTCGAGTAATTTCTATACATATATTGTAACAATATCTTGTTCCTTAAATAGGGTGAATATGCCAATGAATGGGCGGTTAAGCATTTTTCACACTTTGATCGATTGTAACTTTTGAATTCTTTTATGAAAATTGAATTATGATTGGGATACCACCATTAGAATCGTTAGACTCTGCTCTTTATGACCGTGTAGTTCAACCTTTGATTTTATTTAATTATTAACCTCGTCTTCATACGTTTGTAAAAAAATCAGCTAAACCCCAATGAATAGACGGGTTAAATCAAATGGGATGTTTTCAGTACCAGTTTTGGATGGCTTTAAAACTTTGCTTTGATTTTACAAAATACATTGGCATATTCACCCTATATTAAAATTGAAAATGAGCATTTTCAAAACTTCGACCCCGACCGCAGGTCAGCCGAAGCACTGATAAATGAGCACGTCTTGTTCACACTGATGCTTAAAAAAAACGCGGGTTAGTCGAGTTTTTGACAGGTCGGGTTGCAGGAAATAAATTTTTTTATATGTCGGATACTTCGGTTTCCGTTTTTTACGCCATTATCGTTTATTTTACGAAGAAATAAATACAACCTTTTTTGTAGACAATTAAATGTTCTATATTTTTTGTTTGAAATATTTTTTTGTACGATTTGTATTTTTTGTTAAAAAATGGAAAAAACGTGTTTTTTGAGCGTTTTTTTGTTAAACCGCCCCATAACCTAGTATGCACTGTCTCCAAAAACTAATCAGATCTAAGTTTGGCCAAGAGAAACCCAAATCCGTTTGTACTTTTTAAATTCGTCCTGCCAGTCGCGAGATATCGCGTATACAAAATTTTTCCCACCGACGCGTCGCGACGGACGGACGTACAACCTAACGGACACCAATTTTTTTATTGTTGCTTTGGGTTCCTTAGGACCTGAAACGTCGACATTTGATGAAAAACTATAGGGCAATTTTTTAGCGGGAACTGACCAAATTCAATACTTCACCAGACCTATGGTCTGGGTCGAAGTAATTTTTTTTTTTTTTTTTATTAATTAACGGGTGGAAACGCCCTTTTTACTTAATTGTTTGCCATATTATGAGTCGTAAAATTTTGCGAGAGCTGCAGATCGACTTAGAAAGATGGCGCCATACTTCACATTTGTGTATGAAATGTAGGACTGCAGAAACATACACCAAGTACAGCAGCGGTCTTGAGTCGATTTCCGCCAGTTAAACAATACTTTCAAAACGTAAACACAAACAACGTGTCTCGTCTTACCAACAGCGAGCTGCTGCTTGGATACGAAATCGAAAATTTGTTCACCGGACGGGGATCGAAGTCACGACCTACGACTTCGTAGTCCAGTGCGTTAACCGCCTGAGCCACGAAGCCGTAATTGTACAAATAATTTTTTGTTTTTTTTCTAAAACTAACGTATCTAGACGTTTTAGAGGTCGCTCTTCTCGATTATCGGGTTTACAACATTTAAAAATAAGTCTTTTCACTAGATTTTTAATGTTTTTTTTGTAAAAATATGAATCCAAATTTTTAAAAAATTCTGCGCTTCCACCGGCTTCTAATGCACATAATCGGTGGGCCCGATAGTTGTACTAAAGACTTGTGGAGGAAAACAATTTTTTTTAAAGCTTGGCGCATCCAAAATGGCGGCCGCAATGGCAATTTTTTTGTTAAACGTGATAAATTTTTATCTCGGAAACTATAGACTTTAGAAAAATTTTTCTCACAACAAAAATGTGTTAGAATTGGCAAAAGAATACCCCCAAATTTTGTTAGCATGTTTTGATGCAATTTTTGGTTTTTCAAAAATTCAAAAAATTGAAATTTTGAAACGTCATGTATAAAATTTGAAAAAATTTGAGAGTATTCTTTAACTAATATCTAAGTCAAATATGTTCTAAAAAGTTTTTCACTAAGTTTTTGATCATGTTAAGCGTAGTATGGTTAGTTACGAAAGTATTAAAAGGATTGATTGATTGATTGATTGAAATCATATTTATTAATGTCCTGGCCACAACCGAACCGTGTACAAATTTAAACGACATCCTGCCCTTACAATGCTTCGGACAGGATGTGATCGGAATACAGTCTCTGCATCACGGTGCTATGTCGCACACGTACATTTATTGCAAACTAATAACTAAGATAATAAACTACGGAAAAATAAATAAGAAAAATATAATTAGATAATAAGGTAAAAAGTCATTGCCGCATACAAACCTTGGGCTTTAGTTTTGTTCTGCCATGAACAGATGGGAAAAGAGATTCGTGCGGAATGATGACACAGAGGCAAGTGCATGGAAACATGGAAATGTTGTGGGAGTGAATTCCAAAAATGAATTGCAGTGATCCAGAACGAGTGAGCATAAATGTTGGTGCGTGGAATAGGAAGTGAGAAACTAGATGTTTAATGGCGTGTTGATCGGCGTATGGAATCACTGATGGGGATGAACTTATCAGCGCGATATGAAGGCTGAGAAGTGGTAATGATTTGATGCGTCAGGTTACCAAGAAAATACTGCCGCCTCGACGCTACAGTAAGCCAGTTAGCTTTCTGTCGATAAAGGCGTCAATCTGTCATCGCGCCGCAGACGAAAAACATATCTCAGAGCAGCGAGGGACTGCCACTCAATTTAAGAATATATTCTGGGCGCCTAGTTAAGATTCAGGTATTCTCAAAATAAATGGGATATCCTTAAACTTATCAGTTTTTCGGTGTAGTACTTCGTCTTCAGCTCGTGTTAAACATCTGTTCAGCGCTGGAGAAATTGCATTCGATAAACTGTGGGCAAAATTATCCGACAAAAATTTTGAAATGGCATTACTATTAAAATTTAATAAATATTTATAGTAAAAACTAAGCATGTTCTCAGTCATTTCAATCATACCATCAAAACCTAATACCTGTTACAGAAAATAAATATTACGACGATTAACTTAAGCGCCACCTTACGCATTGGCATTTATGGTTAATCACAATTTATCATTCATTTAAGTGCATATTAAAACTTTTCTAAACATTGTTTCAAAATATCGGCCGCACCATAAAATGTGGGTTACCACAAAATTTAGCATATACGGAGTCACAAAACAAAATTCAGAAGTCATTGACTAGAAATAAGCCGAGAAGTACGTGAAATGAGAGAAACGTTTTCGTTTCCAGTTTTTCTTAGACAATTCTCAATCGATCTTTTTAAATGTTTTTAACTTTATTTAATGTTTAATTTCGTAGAAACGAGTAAAAATGTTTATATAGAGTTTAGGAAATTTTTAATTTCAGATTTTAGGTCAGGGTGGAAGATTAAATTATTATATTAAATATATCTTTAAAAATATTAATATTTATTTTAAAAACTCGCCCTCGTTATCCTATGTACCCATTCCAAAATGTTATCAGCTCTAAGTTAAGAAAAAACATAAATTTTATAAAAATAATTTTGCATGTTCATTTGCGAGTTATCGCAATTAATAACGTAGTTAGGACTAAATCAATTTGAAAAATGTGAATTTCAATCTTAAAACTACTTATTTTCGCTGAACGTCCTACGTTTCAACATTTTTTATCTGGTTCACTGATATAATATATATGTATCGGTGATCTGGTTAGGTTTTCCAAAATATTTTTAACCTTAAAAGCTATTTTTAATTCTTAAATTTCAGTTTTCAAGTTAAGGTCACATTTAACTTTTAACTTCAATGATGAGTTAAGTTACTTTGAACTGATAGCTGTTAACTTTTGTCATTTATATTTATTAACTTCATTTTTAACTCAATTACTTTTATAACGGGTTAACTTTTAACTTCACTAAGTTAATTTTTTGTATTAACTTTAACTTAGCTTAGTTAAAAAAAAGTAACCACTCCTGGTCATATGATATGTCATATGTTATGTCATAAGATGTCACATGATATACCATCTGGCAATGGATCTTATATGTAAGAACATATTTTTGTTTGCAACAAAATGACAATCTGATTGAATGTGTACTCCACTTATATCCCTCAACACAAGAAAAACCCAGGCCATTATCCTACGTTCTACTCAAAACCTTCGACTTTAAGGTCGCACCACAATCTCACCTTTAAAAATCAGCAGCACAGTTATCTCATTTTCGGGTTACGTAAATGACCTGGAGTTAACTGTCTCATCTGACCTGACGTGGAATCGCATTGTTGCAGCCATATCGAGTGAAGTTCAATATACTCTTTATAGACTTCGATACCGTGGCCCGAGCGTACCATCCACCATCACATTGATGCAATTAAATGCCATCATTATTATCCCACATTAGGCTATGTATCTGTTTCCCTTTCTGATGCCTCAGACTACCTCAATAATAAGTTATAGTGTCTTCAGAGTAGTGGTCTTTGGTATGTATATAATCTTCGTCGTTATAACAGTTTTATTTGCTTCAATATCCCAAAAAAGCAAATTGTTTAACAGCGAAATCTCGTCGTACATTACGAAATACTTACTACATTACAACCTATTCATTTACGCGAGCATTATTTTTATTGAAAACGAAATCGAAAAATTGTTCACCGTACGGGGATCGAACTCACGACCTACGACTTCATAGTCCAGAGCGTTAACCGCCTGAGCCACGAAGCCGATAGCATTATATTACCAACTTTTCTTATCACGTGAAATTCTATCGAAAAAATTAGTATGCACATTCATTCCGACGTCCCACTGGCTGCGTTCAACAACCTTCTGAGAGCACATACTCTGATAGCGCAACTTTCTGTAACGCACTGCGCAACATAATTGCGTAAGAATTTCGGAAAGAATTGCAGCAGCCATCGGGCCCTTGTACTGACGATCAGCAAGCATGCTGAATTACAACAAATTGGACTTACGCAAGACGAGCTCACGCTTTAGAAGGACAAACTCAGTAAGTCAGGATTACCCTACATTGCTTTGACCAACATGTGAGGGAAATCAGCTTTTTTTGCAATTCTGTTGCATGTCGCTTTCGTAATTGTCTAGCAATAACTGTAGGAAGAATTTTGGAAAAATTACGTTTGAATTGATAAGATAGATTCGAAAAGTGAACGACGCGAGCACTACCAAAATTTTGTGCTACCAGGGTAGTTCTGTCACATGTAGACTGGATTCTTTTGTGCTTCTGAAGTCTATTAAAGTTGTCCGATGATAGTGTTAGGTACGCACCAGCCACAGTTAGACCACAGATAGGATTAAAGACAAAATATCTGTAAACTTTTGTCTTTATTTTTGACATGTTAACAACTGTCTTTTGTCACCTAAATTGGCTAACAATATTTTGTGACCAAATGTATAGGCCGCGGTTATAATTAGTTCAAAGAATGAGCCACTCCCTTTTGACTCTTCACAACTTGCTTTTTGTTATTAGCACATACTTGTAACGTGTTTTATTCCTATCTGTTCTCCAGAAGCAACTACTTCATTACCATTTTAAGGATGCATAAAATAAAAAATAAAAATAATTTAAAGTTTGAGTTGGTTTGGTCACACAGACCGAAAACCTGAGTGCTTGGGTAGTCCCTTTGCACTCCTCCTATGACCTCCTTCTATATGGCACGGCGCATAGCCATCCAGACCGCGGCCATGGTCGCAGCCTCCATGGAGGTGATATCCTGCCTTGTCAGTGCAGGTTTGCCCATCCCTTCCACTCTATGTCTAGTGGTAGCATGGCATTCGCAAAGAATGTGTTCGGCGGTTTCTACCGCCTCTCCACAGTACCTGCAGGCCGTCGAGTCTGACAGTCCTATTTTGTGGAGATGTCCCCGGAGATCCCTGTGCCCAGTGATCATTGCCACGAGATCTTTGGCCACCGATCTTTTGGCATTCAGGAATACCGGTTTCCATCTGCAGGGCCAGGTGTCGCCAATAAAAAGTTTGGCTTGCCTGCATCCCGGTGTGGAACCCCATATCCTTTGGTGTTCGAGCTCAACCTTCGTCCGGAATGCTTCCCGAGCGAGGTTTTTGCACACGCCCACCACGGGTGCGGGGCCAATAAAATTCTTTTTTGCTGCCAGTTTGGCTAGCTTATCCGCCATCATGTTGCCTTTGAATCCACAGTGGCTTGGAATCCAGCGCAGCTTGACGCGGGTTTTCGCAGCTAGTCTATTCAGGGACTGGTAGCAGCCCCAGACTAGTCCTGACCTTGTGCTAAAGTTGTTGAGGGCCTATAAGGCTCCCCTGCTATCAGAAAAAATGGTGGTATTATTACCGTTATCCTCATTCAGCGCTCTATATGAACACGGAATGATAGCCATTAATTCTGCTTGCAAAACAGTGGTGTAGGCTCCCAAGGGGTATGTGGACCCTTTTCCACCTCTTCCTCTGTATACCCCTGCTCCACTCCCCCGCGCCCCAACTGACCCATCTGTGAACCAGTTGTTGCCGTTGAGTAGTGTCGCATGGTTGCTTTCCCAGACTTCTCTGGTCGGGAGACTGATTTTGTATTTTTTGTCAAAAAGATAGCGTGGTGACGTGTGATCTGCGATCTCGTCTATGACGCTACGATCGACTTTGATCCTGCGCCAGGCCTTTGCGGCCTCGGCTTTCAATGTTATGTGAAAGGGCTCTATATCCAGGAGAACACCTAGCGCCGCCGTGGGGGTTGACCTCGCAGCGCCCGTGATACTCCTGAGTATGAGCCCTCTCACTTTCTCTCGGTCCTTGACAGCCGTAGCCATAGTGGACCTGTTCCACCAGGCCAGTGAAGCATAGGTTAACCTTGGCTTTAGTATAGCCTCGTATATCCATAGCATAGTGGCCGGCTTGAGGCCCCAGCTGCTGCCTATGGTTCGTCTCATTAACCATAGTATAACAACACGGGACGAAATAAAACTCCGGCGGTGTGGGGTTTTCAAAAATCTATAAATTTATTTCCCCAAAACTGTTTTTGACGAGATTGGCGACGATATAACCTCTTAAGATGCGGATGCGAAATTTTCGAGTTGTCGATTCTCTCCCGGCTGGCTAGATTCTGCCCTAAACAAAAAAGGCGATCACCGTTGCTAACACACTTTTCATCGCTAAGGACGCTCCATTTCGAATGATAGGAATTCGCTTTATCGACAGGTATTTGAATTTTGGTTTTCATAAAACGTCCCACCTTACGAACCTCCAACCTTCTTGTTCATCCGAGGGCCAGCACTGACCAAAAACAGAGCGCGACTCCGTCCCACGTGCTCGAAACCAACTGGCTACTATCCATTTAGAGGCGATACAGTGGCAAATCGGACATTGTCCGCGATCCAAACTTGTGAACTCCACAGCGAGTTCTCATATGTTTAAACCAAATCAAAATGCCCTGCAACGAACCTCTAAACTTCTTGTTCACTCAAAGGCCAGCAATGACCAAAATTCGAAACGCGACTTCAAATCCACGTGCTCGAAACCTAAGAGCTACTGTCCATTTAGAAGTGAGACAATGGCCACATAAAGCTTCATTCCATACCTCATAATCAACACGCATTATATTTATTCTTTACATTTAACGAATTGACTTTAAACTATTTCTACAACAGCTTAATAATTCATAGTCGCCAGTTTAGGACCTTTAAAAATGTATATCTATTAGGTCCCCGTCCACAAATTAGGTACCCCCATTCGGGTGTGCAAAGGCGTAGGGAAAAAACCACAGTTAGTGGGAAAAACCTACGCCCAGTACCGTTACTTAAATTATGACAATTATATATGCAACACATAGGGAAGCTGTGACTCCGGCACATCTGTCTTTCAGATGTTTCTTCCAGCTAAGCTTGCTATCTAGAGTCACCCCGAGGTATTAGGCTGTTTCCGCGTACTCTAGTCTATGTCCAGACAGAGTGAGCGAACAGACACGGTCCCATTTGTAGTTTCTTTGTGAACACCAGCACCTCTATTTTCCTAGGGTTTATAGAGAGCCCCGTTTCCTGACACCAGTGCTCCACCAATGTAAGTGTGCGCTGCATTAAACATGTCAGCGGACTCAAGAACGGCCCCCTGGCAATTATCAGAGCGTCGTCCGCATATCCCGTGACGTGTAGTCCAAGCTCCGTGATTCCCACCAGGAGCTGATTCATCACTACATTCCATAGCAGTGGCGAAAGAACCCCCCCTTGTGGACATCCGGAGTCAACATAGCCCCGGATTTTCGTATCACCTTTCTCCGCTGGCAGACTACGATTCGCTAGCATGTGGTCCACCCAGTCCACGATTGGTTCCGGTGTGTTGTGCGTCTTGAGGGCTCTCCTTATCACTCCTCGCGCGGTGTGATTGAAGGCCCCCTCAATGTCCAGCAGAGCGCCCACTGCGAAGCCCCTGTTCTCCAGCTGGGTCTCAATCAGCGAGACAGCCTGATGCAGTGCCGTCTCAGTGGAGAGACCCGTTCTGTAGGCATGTTGGCTCCCGTGCAGTGGGCATCGTGCTAGGACCGTCTCCCTCATGTACCTATCCACGAGTCTTTCTACTAACTTTAGTATAAATGACGTTAGACTGATTGGTCTGAAGTCCTTGGGCGATTCATAACCGCATCTCCCTGCTTTAGGTAGGAAAACCACCTTAACACCCTGCCATGCACTAGGCACATGGCCCAGGATGAGACTAGCTGTAGTTAGTCTCATAAGTGGTCCTATGATCATATCGCCAGCTCTTTGAAGAAGAGCTGGATAGATTCCATCTGGTCCCGGTGACTTATACGGATTAAAGGAGTGTACGGCCCACCTTATCCTCACGGGGGTGACGATCTCCCGAGCGATTCGGCGTCCAAGTTCTGCGGGCCTTGGACATCCCACCTCCCGAGCCGTTCCCGGCTCGGTTCAGGTCTTCGTCTCCCCCCTTCCCACTCCCAGATCTATAAAAGCCCGGGAAGTGGGCTCGGATTAGGCAGTTCAGTGTCTCCGCGTCCATCGTCGTACTGGTGCCATCTGGCAGTTTTAGTATTCCCATGATTGTAGCCGGGTCCTTCGCCAGAACCTTTCCAAGCCTGGCTGCCGGAGGTCCCTTCTCGACCTCCGAGCAGAAGGATTCCCAGCTGTCCTTCTTGGCTTTCCTGACTGCATCTCTGAAGTCATCTCTTGCTATAGTATAGCTGTCCCAGGCTTGGGGATAATTCCTCTTCCTGGCTAACCTGAAAAGCTTTTTAGTGTTAACCTTCTTAGCCTCCAGGCTGCGATTCCATCAGGTCAGCCTCCTGTCCCTGACAGGGGCCCGAGCTCGAAGAGGAGCAATGCTTTTGAAAGATCCGCTTCTCTTAGCAAGTTTTGAGAATTGACGACCTCACGGACCCGATCGTTCGGCTGGTCTGTGCCGACGAATGCCTGATCGTGAAACGACTCGAGAGACCCACCGTACTGGGGAGCTAGGGTGCGGTGTCAAGCCCCTGCCGGCGGGTTCCACACGGGGGAGCGCTACGGCGTGCCGTGTCCGTGCAGGCAGTAACCGCAGAAAGGGTTGGCCTCTAGCGGGCCGTGGCAACGTTAGAAAGGTTCTCTGAACCAACAGAAGCATCAAGGCAGGCAGCTTGTTGCTAATAAATGTGGTAGCTGACTTGTTGTATATCTTTTTTAAGTGTGCACAACCAGCGGTGCTGGCGCATCACTAAAATTTGGCCCCATTCCCCCATGGGGGGGGGGGGGGGGCCTTAAACCCGAACGGGAGGCAAGACACCTTAAATAACTACACTCAAGTGTCCCTGACAGGGGTTTCCCGGCAGTTTCGCTCGAAGGCATATTTAATGCCTGCGCTGAACGCCTTGGCTGCTTCCTCTAGTGCCAGAGAGTTGTTGATCCTAGTCCTTGGCACATCCTCGAGGGCTACACCTAGGTCTCTTTTGAAACCCTCCCAGTCTGTACCTCTGGGGTTTTTAATAAATTTCATATTGGCGCCTACATCAGCCGCCAGGTGAAATGCTATCGTCATGTGATCCGACAGTGACGGATCATCTTTAACCCAGCAATCTTTAATCCTGTGGGGAAGGCTACTGCTACAGAGTGTGAGGTCCAGGACTTCAGCTCTGATAGCGTTGCGAAAGGTTGGGGTGCTGCCGGTTTTGCGGATATCCAGGTCGGTGGTGACCAGATATTCCAGCAGCGCCTGTCCTCTTTCGTTAATGTCGGTACTGCCCCATATCCGATGGTGTGAATTCGCGTCACAGCCTTTCAGTAGGGGGAGCCCCATCTGCCTGCAATGATCCACCAGTTTCCTTACCTCCCTTGGGGGATTATCAGGCCCATCATATGGGAATTACGTTGAGGCCACTGCTATTTTCCCCAACTCATTTGTGTTGATTGTTATCACCATTAGGTCTTCATTACTCAGGTCCATCAGTGGAACTGCGTTGATTCCCTTGGTGAGAACACAGGCCCTGGGTTTGACCGCCCCTGTTTTGCTAAAACAGTGGGAGGCTCCCAGCCCCTAATGGCATTTTTGACAATCCAAGGTTCTTGGATTAGCGCTATGCCTGTGTGCACTACAGTCATGCTCCTCTGTAAACAAGCAGAGGCGCCCTTGCAGAGCCCTTGTTTCTGCCCCGACGGGGGAGTCTCCTGTGGATGCCTCCCCCTCTTCGGAGTTTCTATCGTCCCGGTGTTGGTGTTAGCACCCGGGCCACCACTGGCGGACTCTAGGCGCTCTCTTTCTTTGCGGAGCCTCTTTTTTCCGGCTCCGCAGAGTCTTTTCCTGGTTATGGCCGTCGGCGACTCCTGGGCCGTCACACCCTCTTGCGAGGGCGCAGCCGCTGGGAGAGCACCGACGGTTGGACGTTCAGTCTGGTTTCGAAGCGTCCGTTTCGACCTCCATGGTCCCCGAGCCGTCTGTCGGTTTTTTGTTTGGGTTTTTAGTGGTGTCATCCATTTGATTCCCACGAGTAGCTAGGGAAGTAGTCTTCCCCCCGACAGAGCCCCGCATGCCAAGGTGAGGCTTAATACGAGGGGTGGCGCCTGGTGCCCCAAGGGACCGTTTTACGACACCTTCATATCCCCCGGTGCCAAGACATTCGGGTCATGGCCCAAATGACAAGTCGATCCCCGACAGTTTGTCGGTTTGCGGCACGGTGTCCTACACACCTTCCGACTTTGGGGCTGTCTCTTCTTAGTTGGACCCGCCCCTCTACCCCCGATGCGGGGTTAACCCCCACCTACCGACCCAGCTGGAATGTGCCCGCCGGACGGTCAGAGCCGCGCCGAATGGGTACACTGGGTTCGCAACCTGAGATCGGCCACTTGTGAGTGTCGTAGTCCCCAGGTTGCCTAGGTGATCCTCCAAGCTCGGACACCCTTCCGATGTCACAGCCCGTGGAAGGACCTGTGGGGATGCCTCCACTCCTGTGACGCCTAGGATCGGACACGTGTGACCGTGTCATAGTACCCAGGATCACCTTCGGACCTCTGAGGTCGGACCCCTGCCGGGGTCATAATCCTCGGGGAACCCAATAGTGGACTGGAGGCCCCCACTGGTAGATTTATCGAGAGGCGAGCGGCGGCTCACAAGCTCCCCCACCAACGACAAGGTCCTGAGACAGCTAGGGAGAGAAAGAGCATGCATAATCAACGCACAAAATTTTGCAACGTAGAAATTTAAAAAGTAATAAGTGAGTCGTATTCTTGGTTTTGTAAATTTCAAAACTTTATTTCTGTTCTATATCCATATTTGGACAGTTAGTGGTTATTAAAACGGTGTATATTTGATTTCACGTCCTGAAAGTTCTTTTACCGCCACCAACAAATGTGCGTGCATTTTTGCGACTTATTTCTGTGCCTGTTCTATGGTTTGAATCGTCAAATTCAGTGAGTACTTCCTGAGCGCATTTTTGACCAAAACTGAATTATTTGGATCAATTCACTCCATCAGTTCAAATTGGTGTGACAAGTTACGTCACATAGAGCTGTTTTCTGTGCAGTCTATACTCCTGTGCTCTGTTATTTAGGTTTTTTTTTGTTTTTGAATCACCTGAAAAAACATTTATTTGTGTAGTTGTGTCATTTTATTGTGTAGAAAAAAGCCACGTGCGTTGTTGCTTGTTCTCTCGTATGCTCCAAATCGGTTCACATAAAACTCTATGCAAGCGGCACTGATTTCCGTTGTTAGTAATGTTCGGCTCAACAATGTCATCATATGAAGGAGAATTCTCACGACAACGATATATAATATAATAGAGATTGTCGATTCCCCCAGATGACCTATCTAAACTCAAGCGCAATTTACAAATCGACGCCAATGATCTAGATTCTTTGCCGCCTGCGAGAATTCGTAAGCTTTCATCGTCAAATTCATCTGAGGATCTTAATTTTTTTTTTTTTTTAACGGAGAGGAGAAATGCGTTAGTCACTATAAGGGGTTGATGATGTTGTTTAACTCCCCTGTGCCGGACTTCCTTTCCCTTGATGTTCAGGGCATGGTTTACTGACTAAAACCCTAACCTCCCTTGGCCCTCCGTAATCCACTTGTGCAGTCTGCAGCAGAAAAGTGGCTCCGATATCCATCCCTTCCGTTGCAGACTATACCGGGCCATGTCGATGGTAACTGCAGCCACTCCCTCTACCATCGGGTTAGTGGTTGCAGGATCTCATGTGATCTCAGCAGACGGAGAGATTCAATTGTTTTGTTCCATTAGTTTAGTCTGTCACTACATTAGTTCCACCATTTAGTATTCGCCGAGTCTGATGTCAGGTTCGTGATGAGGGACCTCAAAAACTTTATAAATCACATTCATTAATAAACTGGATAAGAAACAACGAATTCAGCTGAATATGTCGGCCATATTGGATCCGTCATCTTGTATTTTGCAATTCTGATATCAGAATCGTGATCAGCGACCTCAAAAACCCCGAAAATAAAATTCCCGAGCAAATTGGGTAAGAAATAACGAATTCAGCTGAATATGTCGGCCATATTGGATCCGCCATCTTTTATTTTGCAATTCTAACATCAGAATTGTGATCAGCGACCTCAAAAACTCCTATAGATGATATTTTATATTTCAGAATGCATAAGAAAACTTTTAAAATCTGGAATTCATAAAACCATAAACAGAACAATCCTTTAAGCCGCCATTTTGAAACCGCCATTTTGAATAAAAAATATTTTCCGATCATGATCTTATTCCTTGGATATCGGGATCACTTTTCCGATTCATTTTGTAAAGAAAAAAAAATCCTTTCCCCTAAAAAATATAAATTTATAAAAAAAATATCATGAAAATTCGGTATTTTTTATGTATTTGCTTAAAAAAGTGAAGTTAAGTGACGTTTTTTTCAAAATTTTCTCAGCGGCATTCGAAAGAGCGACCTCAATAACATAGGCAATGATAGGTTTCCAAAGCATACATACATTTTTGGAAATCCTGTAAACAATCAAATTCAACGTGAAAAATCAGTTCACTTGGGCCTTAATGAGTTAATTAGATAATTATTATTATGGGTTGCGGTAATTTTACTTCGACCCAGACCATAGGTCTGACGAAGTATTGAATTTGGTCAGTTCCCGCCAAAAAATTGCCCTATAGTTTTTCATCAAATGTCGACGTTTCAGGCCCCAAGGAACCCAAAGCAACAATAAAAAAATTGGTGTGGAAAGTATTGTTTAACTGGCGGAAATCGACTCAAGACCGCTGCTGTACTTGGTGTAGGTTTCTGCAGTCCTACATTTGATACACAAATGTGAAGTATGGCGCCATCTTTCTAAGTCGATCTGCAGCTCTCGCAAAATTTTACGACTCATAATATGGCAAACAATTAAGTAAAAAGGGCGTTTCCACCCGTTAATTAATATAAAAAAAAAAAAAAAAATTACTTCGACCCAGACCATAGGTCAAACAAAAAATATAGAACATTGAATTGTCTACAAAAAAGGTTGTATTTATTTCTTCGTAAAATAAACGATAATGGCGTAAAAAACGGAAACCGAAGTATCCCACATATAAAAAAATTTATTTCCTGCAACCCGACCTGTCAAAAACTCGACTAACCCGCGTTTTTTTAAGCATCAGTGTGAACAAGACGTGCTCATTTATCAGTGCTTCGGCTGATCTGCGGTCGGGGTCGAAGTTTTGGAAATGCTCATTTTCAATTTTAATATAGGGTGAATATGCCAATGAATGGACGACTACCAATGAATTGACGATTTTCTACATATTTCTATTTCTTATGAATATATGATGCACAACATGCAACAAAATACATATTTTTATGTTCTTTGTACATTCAAAACAATATTTACCGTATTATTGATCTTCCAGTGTTTATTATTTTGTAAAATCAAAGCAAAGTTTTAAAGCCATCCAAAACTGGTATTGAAAACGTCCCATTTGATTTAACCCGTCTATTCATTGGGGTTTAGCGGATTTTTTTACAAACGTATGAAGACGAGGTTAATAATTAAATAAAATCAAAGGTTGAACTTCACGGTCATAAAGAGCAGAGTCTAACGATTCTAATGGTGGTATCATAATTCAATTTTCATAAAAGAATTCAAAAGTTACAATCGATCAAAGTGTGAAAAATGCTTAACCGTCCATTCATTGGCATATTCACCCTATTTAAGGAACAAGATATTGTTACAATATATGTATAGAAACTACTCGAATCTAACGATGCTACAACTACCCTCTGCCGCCTTCTTTCCTGGCAGTGTTAAAATGGGAATATTCCCGGAAGCATCAGCCTTTCGTCAGGGAACTGCAATACGAATTTAGCCAAAATTGTAGGCACCCGGATCGAAGGCATCTAGCTTCAAATTAAAGTCGTGTATTTCTTTATTATAAATATTTAAATGAAAGAGTTAGTTTTCATTTGCATTTCGTGCGTGAGATTATGATATATTTTTTAACATAGTTTATTAATTGCATAAAATTTTGGAAAATTAATTAAATGAACACTTATTATAGATATTAAAATGACATATTTATTATAACATCTTACATTGAAATCCAAACGAGAGAGAGAGAGAGAGAGAGGCTAATATATTATGATAAATTTAAAACCTGCGGCTTGAGTGCGTTGGTTGCATTTTCGCTTCTTCGACGGGTAACTCTTCGTGCACATGAATTTCCAAATACTGGTAATTTACTTCCATATAAGACCGGACAGGTGAATTGGTAATGGTCGTTTCTCAATAAACCGAAAAGGACATCTTTTGAATACCGGATGATTGGAAAATGATTCCTGCGGCAACTTCGATTGGACTACTCGAAGCCTTGAGCACAATTCGTCACATGAACACGCGAAGGTGGAGATTTTCACAAGTGGCTGAACAGCGTCCGATTGGACCACTTGAAGCCTTGAGCACAACTCGTTACAGGAACTCGCGAAGGTGGAGATTTTCCACAAGTGGCTGAACAGCGTCCATCGAAAAGGAAGGCCCACAATAAATATGTCCGACTGATTTGACGTCTTGATTGAGAGTGCTTGACGGGGGAAACGTCGCAAATTGATTCGGGCATGAATCCTTCTGATAAAAAGGTGCCTCCTACTTTTGAATTACGCGACAAACGCCACCACCCTCTTTAACTTAACCCTTCCATCCCACTGTGGGTCCAGTGGACCCACGGCTCAGTCGCGCTTCGATTTGACTGCCTTAATGCTGGAATCGGGACTTGTGCCGCCATCTGTCGTTCATTCGACACCTATACTATAAACTCCAACGGAAATCATACCCGTTTAACACTCAGAACGCGTCTGGAAGTGGCCCGAAGTGCATCGGAAAATTCACTGCGTCCAGCGGACCCATAAAGGGGGCGGACGTAATTTTTGAAAAAAAAATAGTGAATTTTTTTTCTTCGTTTTTTGGCGTCAGGAGGTACAAAAACGAGTAAGTATTAAGTGTAGAAATAAATAATTTTTTTATAAATTGTTTTTGTTCATATTTTCCATTGATTTATTTATTCGTCCGGCCATTCGTTGCTCATTTTCAGTGTCGCAATATAATTTACGTCAACGTTTTGTGCGCGAGCAAATACTCGAAAATGACTCGGAGATTTTTGGCGACGAATCAAGTGAAAATGAAAACGACCATGTGTCTGAGGTATCAGAATCTGAGGAAGAAGGCAGCTTAGAAGAACTAACCGATACCGAAAATGCGTCATTTTCCACGCGGTTGCTGGACTCCAAGGCTCGGGGAAGACCGAAATCGAAATTATTTGGCAAAAACAATTCTTTTTATGTGTAAGTCCCCCGAGCAACACATGACTACGTTTGGAAAAACGTATGTCAAGGGTATATCGATGTATCTGGTCAAGCCCCACCTTGCGAATAGATTAGCCACAACAACGCTCCGGATGGATTTGCGGCTATCTATCAAGGTCATGTTAAATATCGGGGAAATTGAAAGGGATGAGCAACCCAGTCCACTTTTGCCAGTAAAAAAACGGTGTCAACTTTGCCCAACCCGGTCCGACCGGAAGACAAAAATTCGCTGTGTTCAATGCGCGCGTCCAATGTGCGATGAACACAGGTGCTACTTGTGCGTCGATTGCGTATTGCAGCAAGAGTAGAGGTATTTTTTCACTAAACATTATTAAAAATTATGTAATAAACAATTAAAATTATAATTCATTTATAAATATGGCTAAAATTTAATTAGACCTCTGCCTTATTCGTCTATTTTCTATACGCACGTTTTTTGTAAATCTGCCAACTTCAATGTTCAAAATAAATACCTTTTTTGCGATGGATGCTATTGCACAATTTTTTTCTTTAATCGGGCATATTTCAAGAGTATCCAGTTAAAATTTTGCCTAAAAAAATTGAAAAACAAAAAAGTTATGCTTTTTTAAGTGAAAAAAGTCATTTTTTCAACTTTTACACATTCTCTATTTTTTTAAACAATGTTAATTTTTTTTTTAAATTTTTTTATGCCTTACATATACTTTCTGATACATCTGAGAATGTCCATAAATTTTTTTAAATCGATATAATTAAATGAGTAGCGAGAATCCACGTTTTTATCGCATGGGTCTACCGGACCCAGTGTGGGACGGATGATTGAAATAGGAAGTGTGGGATGGAAGGGTTAAATATCGATACCAAAATACCATTTTGGCCTCCTTAAATCTTTGTAATTATAAACAATACATCCCGTCCTGCTCCGTTGGCAACGTAGATCAACACATTGTTTAATTTCTATCTCTCTCTCTCTTACATAAATACATCGCATCATTACAAGATATTACTGTCGACCGAGGATCATTTACGCAGGCCAATGTCAACATTGGATGTTTACATTTGCATCTCTGATTTAGTTCAAAAACTTATTTCTGTAATTGTATATAAAATATCGGTATATCTTTGGCGCAACGTTTAACCATACTATACTTTAAAAATTTCAATAAACTATTGAATTCTAATTAAAACGAATACCCAATAAACATTGAAACAAATTAATGCCAAAAATGTTGTGTTTAAATCACTAATTTTCGGTAATATTTACTTTTAGTTTTAATATAAGACAACTTAAAATTACTTTAAAAGATTTTAAATATCATTATTCTATTATTTTTATTTTTAAACCAGTTCGATTTCCAAGGCCGTTGTTTACTTTCGGTTTCCGTGTATTGTCGCCGCGATCTCCCTTTTCTCTCTGGCCGCGGTAAACAATGTTTGAACTTTTCGACGAACTTTTATCTTTGTTTACCGGTGTTCGATTTTGAAAAATTTTACTGACTTTCGTTTGCAATTATTTGCACCGGTAATTATTTCAACTTTTATGATTTCCAGGACTGATACAAAATAACTTCGGACGATCACAATTTTAATAAGTTAACATCAAAATAATACAGAACAATTTATACTTTCAATTATTTGTTTTAAAATCTTCCTCCAAAAATTCTCGTCTCTTTCGCAGTTTCTTTTTATTAATTTCTCTTGTTTACTAAATTTAACTTTTATGAATTTTTACCGGTTATTTTTTTACCTACAAATTGTACTAATTAAATCACTATATGCTACTATGTATCACGCACTATTCTAATATCCGTCATAAATATAAAATTTAACGCTAATAATAAATTAAAACATGAAACGTTAAAAGGTACCAACATTAGTAATATTCAAAACTCTGCTACCGGTATTCTTATATTTTTCAACAATTATAGCTTTTTATAGCGTTTTCTGTAATGAACTATGGAAAAAAATACAATATCAATGATTTACTATATATTTTAGTTCGGGCACCATTTATAACGGAATTATTGTATAAAACATGACCGTTACCTTCGGGAATTTTCTACATCCGATAACTAAAAGTAAATTGAATGTTTAATGAAAGAGCGAATAACAAAATGATACTTCGAGTAACATTATTCCACATAAATAGTAAGAATACAGGAAAGGTAAAATAAATAATACAAAGTAATTCTTAATTAGAAGTTTAGATATAAATTATTCAATATAATAAAGGAACCAATTTTGGGATCAAATTAATACTTGAAGGACTTACAGCTTTGTTGACTATCGTACTAAAATCCGTCCTTATAAAATGTATTCGATTATCGCTAACCTCATGTTTTGGCACCAAAACACCGGAATTTGATTTCCAATTACTTTGACTAAGTAGCCTAATAGTAAGGTAGTCTAAGGTAGTCTAATAGTAAGAATTTAATAAGAGGAATCGGTATTCTCTCCAATCAATCAATTAAATAATTTATTGGAGGATATTATTTCGCGTAACGAACGATAAATCGTAACGGTACGAATCGGTAGGAATTTACGTTACAGAAAATTGAAATTTAATTTACCTGACCTGCTATCGTGATCGTTGAACGAAGACTGATCAGACTGATCAGTACAGATTATATATTCGGTATCTACGCGCTCTGCTTTACCGACCGAATACCGACACTATTAACCCGTTGCCTACACACTTCCGAATAATAACGTAAACTACACAAGGGGTGTACTCAACCCCAGTCCGAAATTTGGCGATTATTCCGCTTCTACTTGAGATATCGACTTGAAATTTTATCTAGGGGTAGTTGAAGGTCTGTTTTAAGCGATCCAATGCGCATTTATATTTATTTAATTTTTTATGTAGTGAAAACATTCTGTGAAAACATTTTTCGCAAAATTTGTCATTTTTCATAAAGAAAATTCATAAAAAATTGAATTTTAAAGCTAAAGGAAAAAAGGACCCGGCAATCTACTCTTGAAAGACTACACTTTATGATGAAAAAGAGTATTGCTACGTATTATCCAAAAAGTATATTTATTCTGGACATTGAAATTCGGCAAAATCCCTAAAATGTGATAAGGAAAGTGGAAACATGTCATATGTAGTAAAAAGCGTCTAAAAAATTTGTTAATGCCACAAATCATTTATTTAAGTAATGAGTGAACATAATTTGAAGTTTTTAGCAAAAAAAAAATGGCACTACTCGGTAACGCGGCAGTCGGTGCAAGCGTAAATGCGATGCTCGTCGCACATTGGCCTTTCGCAATACGGGCATCGTAGCTTCGTCTTCCTATCTTTTTCCCCTTTGCAAAGCGCGCATCTTCTTTGTGTAGGAAACATGATTCATTCACTGGACTGAGCTTCAATTTGCGTTATGGATTTTCCCAACATAATCCCGATGTTGAAGCACAAATTTGCGCGAAGATGAACGTTCGTGTAACGCTTTTGCATCAGTGGTTTGACGAGATAAAAGGAAATTTTATCAAGACAATCTTTAGCAGTGAAATTTTATTTTTTCCCCGCTTTGACATAGCGACATTTAAGTAGAATTCGCGCGTTAATCGCCCGCGCCGCCTGGTCCAAAATTCCAAGAAAGACGCGCATTGGCCAACGTTTCGTCTTCCTGCTGACTGTGTTGGAATGGCACAGCTAGTCGAAACAATCCGTTCCTCCTTTTGTTGCATTATAATGCAGCACGATACTTGACTTTTCGTTTTCGACTGTATTGGAAGTTATGTAATTGGATACGACCAGCACTATTTTATTTTTTTTCGGAGAATATGTAACTAGCGTCATGCCATCTGAATGAAAAAACGCTGAGTTTGGAGGAGTCTTGGACGACACTTTCATTTCTGATGCAATCTCACGCTTGTTTTTTCTTATAGTGCCGGTAATTTTCATTTTGTATGGGTCTTCATTCGCTGAATTAAGGGGAATGGATGTAAACCAGTTATTACAAGTTATAAGGAGATTCGTACCATGTATCGGTTCAGTTACTTTGCGGAAGTAGTATTCCGATAACTGTTCATCAGGCAGCTTGTCCGACAATGGTATTTTCCCGAGATACGGATAAGAATTAATGAGATATGACGTATTAGGATCATTCAGTGCAAACAATTTCAGACCGTATTTGTCTGGCTTGGACTTATATACATCCTGAACTTACAACGACCGCGAAATCCCAGGAGTATCTCGGCGACGGTGCAGGAAAGTCCTGACTCATAACAATTTGAACAATTGGAGTTAAAAATTTCCCAGAACTAGCGAATTGGCAAGAATGTGTCATCTTTGTTCCTGGTCTGTTTGTCGTCGAATCGTAAACACGATGATAATAACGTGAATCTAAGTCTTGGCATCACACACGGATAAAAGACCAATCCACTTTGAACATGCCATAGATCCTCACAATCAACATTATGTGATTTCCAACCACCAGAATAATACAAAATTTCTATGAAAGCTCTAATTTCTTCTTCATCAGTCTGGCGATGGTACGACTGCAACACGACGTTTCGTTGTTCCAATTCCTTACAATGATTCGCAATTTTAGTGTTTGTATGCTTCACGATTATTTCTATTAGATCCTCCGTGAAAAGAGCTTCCCAAAATTCTTCAATATTCTCCAAGTTCTCAGCAGGACCAGATGGTCGTGGAACGAATGTTGAGTCGAGACTTTGACGATCTGTTGGGGAAAAATTTAAATTTATTTATTTTTATTTTATAGTTAGATTTATTTATTCATATACTTGTACGTATTATATTTATTTATTCATATATTTATACATATTACATTTATTTATTCATATATTTGTACATATTCTATTCATTTATTCATATATTTCTACGTAGTATATTTATTCTGAGAATGAGACTGAGACTGCGACTGAGACTAAGACTGCGACTGAGACCGAGACTAGTACTGGTAGTTTAACAGATTGGCTTTTTGGTCTGGAAGGTACTTTATTTATACTGAGTATCGCCCGTGGTGCTATGTTCCGGTTTGAAGCGTTGCGTCCTGTCAAAAAGAGGCTATATTTTTATATCGAAACTTCATGTGATTGCGAGATTTGCAACTTCCGTCAGGATTAAGCAGAATCCGTTTGTGCGCGAGACAATTATGTTAATTTTGAGATTTTACAAAAATGAACGATAGTTGTATCTTGTATAGAACTGGAGGTATTTAATTGTTAATATTTAAAAAATTAATTTTGTATGATCTAATAGATCTTATGCAATTTTTGCATATTATTGTCGTTGTTTTATTTAAAATAATAGTTAATTTGTATTTTTAATAAAATATTTTGCATTAATTATTTTAATACAAAGTGTTGTTGATTTTTGTACATTTACAATTTAACAGTGTCATTATTAAAATTTTGTAAGAGTGATTTACACATAGACATGAATAAACAATGAGATATTCACAAAACAATTGTTTTCTTTATAAAGTTTGTATTATTATAATATTTGAAACATGATTATCGAATTGGTAAATTTAAAGGAGGTTCCATCTTATAATAGAGAGATATATAAATTAAATGTTCCTTGTTTGTTCATGAGATATCGTTTACCATGTTTTATATGCTAATGTTTATTTATTCGCCTGTTCGGTGCTAGTTTGGAAGTTGAACTTATGACATTTTGTGGCTGAATCTATTGTACCTAATCAAAGGAAACAACGGAATTAGTTAGTAATTAATTAATTATTATAAATAAACGTTTTATTTTATTTTTATAAATCTGATTTCTGCAAAACCTGCACTTTATTTTGTAATAGAATTTGTATCTAAGTATGGAGTCTAATCCGACCAACGTTATTATTCTATTGTTCGTCAGTTTTAATTTATAATTTTTATATTTTTTGAAAAACTAGTTTAAAAAGTTAGAATTCTAGACGAACTTTTTAAACTACTGGACAGCACCTTGCGATCCCGAGAAGTCGGGATGGGCTAGTACTTCGCTCTTCATGCTTTACAAGAAAGGACCGCGTCAAGAACCATCTAATTACAGATCGATAGCAGTCTCCAATGCTTTGGCGAACATTTTTTCACAATTGCTCCACAAACGCCTTTCGAATCGGACCACGCGGAGCAACTTGCTTTCGAAGGAGCAGGCGGGGTTTCGGCCAGGCAGGAGAATGAAGGATAATATTTTCTCCCTTCTTGCCACGATTAAGATTTCTTTTCGTCAGCCTAAATCAAAATTATACTGCCTAATTGTTGACTTCAAGCAGGCGTTTGACTCAGTACTTCACCTGTTACTCTGGAGTGCGAAATTTATAGGGGTTCTAAGCACATTATATAGATCTGCCTATGTAATTCTTCCAAATGTTATTGCTTCTTACTCTGAATTTTCAACCTTCTCCTTTTATATGTTTCTGACATATCGTCATTTTTCAGAGAGAGAGAGAGAGAGAAAGAGAGAGAGAGAGATTGATTGATTGATTGTCTTTATTATGGCTTGAGGTATTACCTCTTAGGCCAACCAATATAGAGCATACATACACATAACTAAAACTAAAACTAAGCTTAATATAACAAGGCATACTGACAGATGCATATAAAAGCGCAATACTAGTTTTATAACAAAGTAGGTATAAAATAGATAGATAATAATAATAGTCGAGTGATTACAACGTAGGGTAGGGTACACGCATACCAGAAGTAAAAGTGGACTAAAATACTAATGTTAAATACTAAAAATACTCATACTAATACTAATAATGCTAATACTAAAATATAAAATACGAAATAATTACACTGAAGTCCGACTTAATAGGAATTTTTTTAGTTTTACTTTAAACGAATACACATTTTCACTTGCGCGAATTTCGACTGGAAGTTCATTCCATAACCGGGTAGAAGTGACAATAAAAGAGTTGGAATAGGATTCTAGCCGATGTGTCGGTACTCGAAGTTCTTGCATAGAGCCTGGTCGAAGAGCCCTGGATGTAGATTCTTCACGCCACAGATAACGTTCATAAAGATAGTGGGGTAATGTGCTCATCGCGCCGTAGATCGAAGATGAAACGAATGCCCGCATTAAACATTCGTTCCACCCTGATTTTTTGAGTTACATTGATATCGTTGTAAACTGCGCAGTACTAATCAAAATAGGGTAAAATCAACGAGGAAACAAGGGTTTGCCTAACATCAGTTGGTAGTTGAGCATGGTTATTACGTAGTTGACGTAGAGTGGAGAAGACTTTATTAAACATTTGTATAAGATGGTACTTCCACGAGAGCGTTCCATCAAACACGAGACCCAAGTTCCTCACCGATTTAACCCACGGTATGACCAAATTATTAATAACAATCGGTGTGATCGAATCAGTATTAAAGGTGTTCAGATAAAAAGCACTGCCGACAATTAATGCCTTAGTTTTTCCAAAGTTAAGGACGAGGTCATTGCTATTCGCCCATTGACAGAAGCGAGTGATATCGCATGTTACCTTTGCAATGGCGATGTCAAGTTCTGAAACACGATATTTAAGAAAAATTTGAGTGTCGTCAGCGAAAATCATATGATCACTATGATGGAGAACCCCAGGTAGATCGTTAATAAAAACTGAAAACAACAAAGGTCCTAACACAGAACCTTGGGGCACTCCAGCACCCACTGGAAGCCACGACGATCTAGTGCCATCCACCCCTGTGACAGCCTGAGATCGACACGAGAGGAAGGATGCAAACCACCGAATAGCGGTATCCGATAAATTAGCCATTTTTAGTTTCTGCAGCAAAAGCCTATGACTAATAGTATTGAACGCACGGCTAAAGTCAAAGAGGATAACAATAGTTATCATGCGATTGTCTATTGCTTGCCTGCAATATTCAGATACATATAATAGTGCTGTTTGCGTGCTGTAGTCTTTACGGAAACCCGATTGGTGAGAATAAAACCAATTACTGTTATTCAGGAACTCAAGTAGCTGATTGAAAACAATACGTTCTAGTATTTTAGAGAGAGCAGGAACAATAGCGATAAGTCGGTAATAAGCAGGAGAAACAGGGTTAGTAATTTTGCTAATGGGTATCATCAATGATTTTTTCCAGTCAGCAGGAAAGATGGATAAATTAAGCGATTCATTGAAGAGATGAACTATGTGAGGGGCAATGACAGGGAATGATTTGATGTAAAAACTAATAGGTATCGAATCAGAGCCTCCGACTTTGCTTCCGACAAACGAGCAGCTACGTCCTCGATGGTGACATTAGCGAAGAAAAATCTACTATAGTTAAAATCTCCGTGATAAAAGTCTTCATCGAAATTTAGGTCGAAAAGATCAGTGTAAGGAGAAACAGAAGCCGTGTGAAAGGAATTGAGTTTATCCAAAGTGCAACACAACGGTTTAACAGCTTTATTGGAAGCCACCAGATCAAGGTTGCGCAACTCCCTCCACATGGTCTTAGCATCCCGAATATTAGTAAGTTTGTTTCGATAGTAGTTTGCTCTCGCTAATACCCATGCCTGCTTATTAGCCTAATTAGCTGAAATGAGTCTAATTCTTAGGGAGAGGTCCCTGGTCCTGCGATAAGCACATAAAAGGCTATTTCTCTCGTATTTAAGTCCAAGTAGCTGAGGTGAAATCCAAGGGGAAGGCTTGTGAGTCGGTATAAAGGTGTGCTTAGGGGCGTGCTTATCAAAAGTTTGCAATAGACGATGACTAAGCGTATTGGTGAGTAAGTTCACGTTATTCAGTGGAGAAACAGAATTAAAAATATTCCAATCATAGCTACTCAGATCCCTATGCAAACTCGATACATCGAACGAGCGATAGTCTCTACATGTGATTTGTGTCGGCTTTGCTTTCGGTGTTCCAATCTTACATTCGATATCTATCAGATCATGGCCACAGATAAAAGGTAAATTGGCTTGGCTATGTCCTAGGACATTTGTAAGGCTATCGACAAGGCAGTAGTCAATCCATGTATCAGTTCGGTTCGTATGATTAGTAGGATGATATGGCACGATTAGAAGAGCATTGGCTACGGCAAACTGCTGCAAATATGTAGATTCAAAATTAGCACGATTTAAGTCAACATTGAAATCACCCATAATAATGATTCGATCATAATTACAGCTATGTTTTTGCAGTACAGATTCAAGTAGTTCGAGAAGAGCTTTCTTCGGTGGTCGATAGATAACCGCAAGTAGCACTCTGAGGTTCGTAGTAGCGCTGTGACCGACTTCAACAAGCATAAACTCGAGGGGGTTAATGGAAGAGCATTCAGATTTTTCTAAGATTTTGTAATTTAGAGCGGTGTGAATATACATAGCAACACCTTCACCGAGCTTATACTTGCGGTCATTGCGAATCAAGTGATAGTTAAGCAAAGAAAAATAGGAGTCAACAGTTTTAGTATTAAACCAGGTTTCAGAAAGAATAATAATATGATAAAAATTTTCGGTGAAATAAGATTTAAAAAAAGAAAATTTATTAGCAGAGCCGAGAGATTGAACACTAATATGACATACTTTTGAATTAATATAGTTAGCGTTTACTGGAATTATTGAATTAATTAAAACCTGGTTGCTTCCGGAAGTCGATGCAGCCGTTTCACTATTTTCGCGAACACTAAGAGTGCCACATGCCAAACGTCAATCGCTAATTCTTCGAAGATCTTCCTCGCAAGTAATGTCGATCGCGTTAGCGCCGCTAGTTGGTCGAAAGCGTACAATGCCGTGATAGGTGTAAACATACTTATGCGGATGGTGCTTCACTAACGCACGTGCTTTTCTGAGTAAGTTAAGCGTCGCAGATGGTAAGTGCTCATTGATAAAAACGCGGTTTTTCGCATAAGAGTTATCAATGTCGGTGGTAAATAGCATCTTCTTAGCTCTCATACCTTTGATGAAGGCAAATTGTAGGTCGGGATTGGAGAGTTTTACCAGTATTGCTGGGTGCCTATGGAATGTTGACGAAGACGCAAGCATGGAAGCAGATGAGTCGGTGCCATTTGTGCGTTGTAGCCGATAAGCAGAAAGAATGTCTTCTATGTGAAGCGTCACATTCAATACAACGGCAATTTTAAGTGAAATTTGTCGCAAATCTTCCATGCCTTTCGGAGGATTCCCTGTGATTATTAAATCGCAGTTCCGAATGTCATAGCCCATAGTCGCTCGATCTGCCTTTAAGGACTGTACATCAGTTTGGAGTGATTTTACACTAACTTCTATGTCTTCTACTCGCTCCTCCAGCTTCAATATTCGATCCATCTTTCCATTTATTTCTTCAAAGCGCGCATTCTGTTGCGCGTTAAATTGTTCTTGTCTATCAAGATATAGTTTTAGCGCAGAAGGTATGGCACACGTATCGGACGTATCCGATTCTACAGAAGTAGCGCTATTGGAACGGAGAAGACGAGGCGGAGCGAGCAGAGTTGAGTTCAGCTTCCTTTTTTTGCTCTTAGCGGTAGGTGTATTAACGCAGCAAACAAATGCACCCGATGCAGTCGTGGCCGCATTTTCAGGTTTGCAATCTTCATGAAATGCAAGTGCGCAAAAAACACATTTTATTTTGTCGTCGCCAACGAGTTCGGCATTGCATTTATTGCAATTTTCCATTTGAGAAGCGTGCACGAGATAATAAGAGCCCGAAATATAGCCGTACGTGCGTTAAAGAGAGAAGGCTACAAGCGTGTGGTAAACCTGCTTGGAAGGGGCGCGTGAACCGTACGCGTCTCGTGCACCACGCAGCACGTAAAGAGAGGGGCCGCAGTTATAGTCCAGAAATAACGCAGATGATCACAATACCAGTGGTTGAACTAATCAATCACGACAACGCATGCGTCATTACAAGGCAAATGTCAGGCAGAAAACCATTTAGATAATGAAGATTAATTTAACAATTATAGGCATTCACAGGTCTCGCATCTCCACATTTCACCAACCTGCCAGCGGAAAGAAAGCGAAGTCAAAGGTGACAAACACTCGGTGATCGGTGTCATGCGACAAAGTGTCGAAGTCACTGACAGCTAGTGGGCAGCGCCACTTTGCGTAGTGTGACGTAGGCGATGACGTTTCGGGCGTGCGCAGATGTCTCGGTGGAAAAGCAGCAACGGTTAATTCCGGAATTACTTTTTTAACTTTTCTCGCCTGAAGTAGACTCGGAGATAAATATCCCAATTAGTGATCGTGATCCGAGTCTGCTCAGGAACGTCTGTGCAAAATTTTAACTCCCACAAAAAGGGGCTTAGAGTGCAATTTAGAGAAATTTAGCGGAGCTCGACAAAACGTGACTGCGTGTACTTACCGCTAGAGAGAGAGTGAGAGAGAGAGAGAGAGAGAGGGGCATGCGAAGCGTAGATGTCTCAGATTGCCTTGGCTTAATAATGCTTTTGTATGGGGACGATCTATCTATTTTTTGCGTACTCACCTCCAATATCCAGACAAAGCTGGCACTTATCTCAGATTACTGTATCTTTAATGAATCAGAAGTTAATACCGATAAAACTAAGATTATTTGTTTTAGAAAGGCTGGTCAATTAGATAGACACTCTAGATCATTCTGTTATAGAGGCCCGCGTACAACAAATCGAACTCGATTTCCCTTCACTAGTCTGAATTTTATTTCATTATGTTCGTGCTTGTTGCGCGCGTAGGGCCATTTTATGCGGGCTATAAATTGCCGTAAAATGTTATCGCGAAGAGTATCGAGTAGTGTTGAAATATCTATATTAAATTTATTTTATCTTAAATTTAGCTCGTACTGCGCAGTAGCTCTAATATTTATAAGCGTAATTTTTATAACGAAGGAACCCCTTCTCAATGGAACGTAGAATCCCTATTAATGAGAATAAATATATCGATCTATGTATCTATCAATCTATCTATCTATATCCATATTTGACTTAAAAATATATACAGGAGTCCTTTTTTATCATTACCATTGTCGATAAAACATACATAACCTGAGTTTTTGTTAATAAATATGCAAAAATTATACATCCAAATGAAAATTGTGAAGTCATTCGAATAATTCGAATTAATTGAGCATTGCCTATATAGTAATTGACGCATTTAAAACTTTGAAACTCTAAAAATTACATTTTAAATTCATTAATACCTTTGGTAATCGTTAAACGGGTGTGTTGTTTTACTAATCCATTAAGTAATTTACATTTATTAATGTATTCAATAATGACAAACAGTCCAAAAGAAATTCGTACTAAATTCCATGGCTGCTACTGATGCGAAATTTAATTTATCTAAAAACTTTGCAAAGATTTGCGAACAAAATTGTCAACACCAGTTTGCGCCATTATATGGAAACCGCTGTAAAAAATTGAATAGAACATTGCAAACATTCCACATACAAACTATTCATGTAGGAGTATTCGATACCAAAAACTTCACTTTTTTAATAATAGGCATCAAATATATTTCAGTTTTTTTTAAATCACTTGCGTATTTAATTTGCTATGTTAAATATCTCGGAAGCGCCGCCTGGCAGCCAATTTAGATCTACGGAGTAACCTTCGTAACGTATTTAAAAGTCGTAAAAGTTTACTCATATCATGAGTTGCTTAATTAATTAAATTAATAAGCATTTTAGATTAATAAATATTACGGTGGCATTAGATAAGGATACATGCATTGATCATATGGAAATGATGTTTTCAGACACTAATACTTATGAAATCATTACTGAAAACACTCTAACAAATTTACAAACGGGTTGTTATGAATTATTAAAGTTTTTAAACACTAACGAATTTTTAGGATATAAGGCACATAATTATTCTCTCATACAAACTGATAAAACGCGACCCAGAGGTTATGGTCTGCCAAAAATTCACAAACCCAGTGTATCTTTCCGACTAATTATTTCTACAATTAGCACTCCCACACATATGATCTCAAAATTTCTCAGAAACTTTGTATCATCCATAACAAAGAAACCGAAATCCCACATCATAAATAGTACTGCGTTACATTTCTTTCTCAAAGGTGTCCCTATACCATATAATTACATCCTTATCTCTTTAGATGTAACATCCTGGTTTACAAATATTCCGTCAATCCTAGTAAAAAATACTGTTACAAAAAGATTCACACAGGTCGCTAGATTCTCGACCATGTAACTGGATGATATCTTAGTTGTTAATTGAAGTTATATTGATCAAGTTAATTGAATTCCTTTTCATCATTGCTGAATAAGACGCAGAAACTGATAGGTATGTCCATCCTTCTAACGGCTCGGAGATTAGAAATCAAATAAAATTGATAAAAATACTAAAAACTGAATACATAAAAATAGAGGAAATACGTAAGATTGAATTATCCGATAATTTTTACACCATTTTCAAAGCAACGTACGGTCAACAAGTTTTAAAGGCTGTGGGCGAGACTTAAAGAGACACGAATAGGACAAAAAAAATGACTTTACCATTAAGTTCTGACATAAAAAAATTGACGAATTACTTTAAATCAAGAATTGCTGAACAACTAAAGAAATTGGACAAATCATTTTCCTATTACGCATAGAGAGAGTTTGTAGAAACTAACCTTAACATGGGTACAACTCTTCAACAGACGTAGAGCTGGCGAAATTGAACGACTAATTATCGAAAACTACAAGAAAATTGAATCCGTTGATAAAGATTCCTACCCAGAGTTTTTCAATTCACTCGATGAAATTGCGAAAATTCTTGTAAGAAAATATAAAAGAATTTTCTTGAGGGAAAAAACCGCCCAGTTACAATGCTGCTTGATAAGGAGCGGCGGTGGCTCAGTTGGTAGAGTATCGGCTTCGTAATCAGAAAACCCTGATTCGAGCCCTGCCTCTGCCATCTGTCATTAGGACACCTCTGCATTTGTTTATAAGTGTATAATAACGCCAAAGCTCAGGTGGTTCGGATTCCACCTTCATAAACTGAATGTCCCGTCGCCATTTAGTCCCATGTGGGCTCAGAAAAGTCGACGTAAAAAAATTAAAAAAAAAAAAAAAAAAAAATACTGCTTGCATGTTAAAAAGCATTGATACGATACTAAAACTACGCAAAAAGGCAAATTTGCATGCCTCTAATAATTATGTCTTCGCATTGCCTCAGACCAAAAGTTCACAGCGCGATAGATATGCTAAAGCATGCTTATCAATGAAAAAGTTTTCAAAAAATTGCAGTGCAGAGAAACCTAAACTGTTACACGGAACATTGTTGAGAAAACACATTGCAACCGAATTCAATTTGTTAAATTTCTCTACTACCGAAATCCAGGATCTCGCAAATTTCATGGGCCCCGATGAAAGAATTCATTTTTCATATTATCGGCAACATATCGCGACTAGTGACATTACTCAAGTGTCTAAACTGCTCGAAAAGGCTCAATGTGTGGATTATTTACCACATGGATCCCTGGAGGATTTACCTGACGATTATGATAACAGTAATAATTGCGAGGAGGAAAGCAATCCTAACAAAACACAAAATTCCCATGATGACGATTCAGGATCCGAATCAGACACTTGAGCGTCGAGTACTCATAAAAATAGGAAACGAAAGACAAACGGTGAGTTTCAATATATATGCTTTAAAAATAACATTTTAAAATTAATTTTATAAAATATAATATTTTCTAAATGGAGTTTAAACCTGATTTGAGAGCATGTTGAAATTTCGATCGATCAATTATCGAAACTTTTTTTACTAGTACTGATATATATGTGACGATCCACGTCAAAAGAGCCACCGCTCTGTCTAAAATTTGATCAGCTTAAATAAAATGTTACATAGTTAAAAATGTTCGTATTAACAAACTCTTTTGAATTTATAGTGGCCTTTTAAAAAATTTCAATATGGCAACCAAAATATGGCGCTTTTCCCCGACAATTTTTCACGATTATCAGATAGAAGCCGCTTCCAGTGGAAATTATTGTACTTAAAAAATATTTTCTGGGGCTGAAAATATTTCGTCATACGTTTGACCGTAATTTAGGGTTATTCACAATTCAAAATGGCGGATCTAATATGGCTGCTAAAAAATTTAAAAACGGTAGCTTTGTCCTAAATTTGATATAGAGTGGTTTTTGAGGTCACTGATTACGAATGATTACTCTGATTCGAACAAACCGAAACATGGAAAAACACAAAAATTTCTTTCAAAACGTTTTGCTAAGGCTCCACCGGTTTCAAATATTCATAACGGCCATGCTTTTATCGTAAACTTAAGGAAGGTGTTAAAAGTGAAAAAATATTCCGATGCAAATAATCCCATTACTGTCATGCAATATTAACAGAAACACCGTGCAATAAAATTAATGCAGTGCCAAATATGAAACAGACAAATTTTTTTATATACAATAATAAATAAAATTAGCAAAAAATAATAAAATTTGTTAAATAAAAAAAAGTATAAAAGAATTTGATAAATAAAATAATGCGGGATTCGCAGCTTACTCTAAGCGAAGACAGTCTAAATCCTGTTGAACGCAGGGAGCTTTGGATCTTCCATTTTGAATTTTGAATATTTGACACCGTGTTCGTCATCAGCGTTCTCGACAACCCCTCTATACCAAGTATTTGATAAAATTAGAGTTTTCCAATGTTTTGGTTTTACATATTCGAGCCGCCATTTTGAATTTTGAAAATCTGCCACCTGACTCGAAATCAGAGATATAAAAAACCCCACTATACCCAGTATCACGCAAAATTACAATTTTTCAAAATTTTAATCGGCCATATTGAATCCGCCATTTTGAAATTTTAAAATCCCTTAGTGGCGAACAAAAGCCTACTTCCGACGATATATTTTTAGCCCCAGAACGCATTTTTCAAATAAATAAATTTTCATTGGAATCCGCTTCTATCTGATGATAGTGAAAAATTATGGGGAAAAAGCGTCACATTCTGGTCCCCATTTTGAAATTCTTGAAAAGGCCACTATAGATTCAAAAGTACTTATCAATGGGAACATTTTGAGCTATGTAACGTTTTATTCAAGCTGGTCAAATTTTGGACAGAGCGGTGGCTCATTTGACGTGGATCGTCCCATATATGTGTACATCTTATTACAACATAAAGAAGGCACAAATACATTCCCAGCTCATTCAAGAGAAATCGATCTCTCACGCCACTTGCATCGTGCTAGGAATGTACTTGTGCCTTCTTTAAGATGTAATAAGAGATATAAATTTGTACTAGATGGGTCAATTCAAAACTCTACGAATTATGGCCTCCTGCACTTTGCTTATCTTATAGCCGGGTTTTATTACTTTTCGGAAATAAGTATAATACGTGAGCGGTACCTCGCGCCACTTGTATCGGGCTGAGCATATATAGGCTACAGATGTTTTAAAAAAATGAAAAACAAATTTTTCAATCATTGATCAATCGAAACGTCGACATGAATATTTAAGGGGACGCTGAAGTAATTTGTATCGATATTTGCAAGTGAATTTTTTGTATTGATATTCGTGAAATTTATTTGCAATATTATTCTACCATTTGTGAACCAATTTCCCTGCAATGTTGACGGTGATTATATGTAACGATTCCTTTTACTTGTACAGAACCAGAATTTCGAAAAACGATGAAAATGATTTATGTAATTTTACTTAGGGGAGAGCGGTTCTAAATCGGCCCGTTTAGCCAAAAAAGGTAAATCAGTTTTAATTGCGCTAGCGTGTGTTTAGTTATGTCAAGAAATGTCTCAATGAAGAGCAAAGTAAAAAGTTGCATTTTGACACGTCTCTCCTAAACGGGTCAGCTCTCATCCAGATGCTGACCCAAATAGAAGGCATGAAGATCATGGACCTGGACGAGGCCGTAACCACGGACGAGGTGGCACTCGCCCTCTCCTTGGCCACCGGCTTAGAAAGTGCGACCCCAAAGTCCATCAAAATTAGGGGCGCGTACTGCGGCACACAAGCAGCCATAGTCAGACTCCCCGCCTCAGTAGCAAATAAGCTACTAGAGACGGGACGGCTGAGAGTTCGTTGGGTGAACTGCCGAGTACGGCTCCTAGAAATACCTCTTAGGTGCTATCGATGACATGAGATCGAGCATATGGACACGAACTGCAAGAGCTCAGTTGACCGGTCAGCTCAGTGGTTCCGAAGAGGGCCACAAAATAGTGGACTCTGCGGCTAAACATCAGTCTGCACAAGAGCGCGGAGTACCGAACAACAATGGCTAAGGTACTCCAGCTTAACCTCCTCAATCACTGTGCCGTAGCCCTGGATCTGCTGTTCCAGCTGATCAGAGAGGAAAAGGCCGATATTGCCATCATTAGTGAGCAGTACAGGGACCTCGAGGATTCAAAGTGGGTAAGGGACACTACCAGCAACGCGGCAATCTGGGTCTGTGGAAATTTTCACATATCCAACAGGATGGTCACCCCCTTACCGAAATTCATATGGGTGGTATACAATTATACAGCTGCTACCTTCCACTCAGCGACACCTTGGAGGAATCCCTAGGGTCCCTGGACGACATTGCTGAAAGTGACTACCAGTAGTAATCGGGGGAGATTTTAACGATTGGTCAATTGAGTGAGGCAGCGGGAATTCTAACCTACGCCGACGCGCCCTACTCGATGGCTTTTGCCACGCTGGAGCTCGAGATCGCTAACGGCGGAGCCAAACCAACCTACACCAAAGACGACAAGGCATCCGTGGTTGATCTTACCTTCATCGACCCTAAATTGATGAGGGAAGGTCACCAATGGAAAGTTAACGACCGATACACGGGCAGCGACCATCATGCTGTACTGTTTCAACTCCAGCTAACCAAAAGGCCAGCGCGGAACAGCAGAGGAGGGGAAAAAGAAAGATGGGCACCTTATACATTAGCTCCTAAGATGTTTCTCTGCTCACTGGAGAATACAGTGTACACACACACACACACACACACACACACACACACACACACACAAACACAAAGACACACACACACACACACACAGTGTACCGTGTAATTGGCAAATGTCTCGGGAGGCCAGGGCAAATGGTCCAACAGACTACTGCCAGCCAATAACACCCGAGAGATTGGGTAGGGTCCTGCTCCTCTCACAGGAAAGATGGGACGCAGTGGTCCAACTGGCCACGCCCATCGCGAAGAAGCTGAGTGCTATCCGCAAAAGCGAGGAGGGACGGATAGAAATACCATCACCTATCCGTCATGTACTATGATATCGGCGAAGAGGCAGTCGGGGATTAGGCTGCCTTCCTCTAAGTAATGCCTTAAGGCAGTTCCAGGGGAAGGACCAAACAGCCTTATGCGGCGGTGGTATTAGCGGATGAGAGCTCCGCACTTCTGTTGGCGCCGGACTCGGCAGAGCAGGCTGGTAGAGCTTTCCATCGTCGCGTCGGGAGAAAAAAAAATACATACACACACACACGCACCCATACATATACTCGCAGCCATACAAACATAAACACAAATACCCGTGAGAGGATAGGGGATTACTTACATTAATCCAACACCCCGAAGGGATCAGATACCTACTACGTCCATGTCGTTGATACTGTGTGATACCGCATAAGATAATTTCCAAAACCCAAGATCCTCCTCGAGCTTCATCGATTCCTCTGGCTCACTTTTACAGGAGGTTCGTACCGCACACAGCTCAAGCTCAAGCTCCTTTGAACTAATACCTCCACGACTGTCGTAAAAAAATGCATGATCGCCTAGACACACGAAGCAGAAGACGCGTTTGAAAAGATCAAGTAGGATCTTGCTAACGCTGTCCTTCTCGCACACCCCGTCACACGCGCGGAAATGCGCATCGGGACGAATGCTTCAGGAATTGGGATGGGAGCCACTCTAGAAAACCAATGCGAAGATCAATGGAAGCCATTAGCTTTTTCTCAAAAAAGTTTACACGATCTCAACAAATGTACGGCGCGTATGATCGATAACTCACCGCGATATACGAGGCGATACGTTACTTAGGCATTTTCTCGAAGGACAGAACTTCGAAGAAAAAACCGACTTCAAACCATTGATATTCGCATTCTCAACAAATTCAGAAACTGCATCTCGGAGAAAATAAAGACAATTGTCTTTCATCTCGCAGTTTACCACCAAAATAAAATATTTGTTCAGTTCAGATTTAGTAATGTGGTAGCAGATTCCTTATCTCGAATATAGTCTATTCGCGTACCAATGGACATAAATTTGATTGAATTAGCTGAGGAACACACAAGCGACCCGGAACTTCAAAACATCCTGCAAAACCCAAAATGCTCATTAAACACGAGGAGAATCGAATGGGGACAGGATCATATGGCCGTTTACTGCGACCTTGCGGGGGAATCCCCTAAACATGTTATCCTTGCAGCACTTCAACGTCGCGTATTGCATTTGTTTCATAATCTTGCTTATCCGGGAAAAAAGTTACCGACCGCATAATTCGTAAACGATACGTATGGCCAAATATGCACCGAGACATTGCAGAATGGTTTAAACAATGTCAGGATTGCCAGGCGTCTACGCTGACACGGGACATTCATACAATTCCGGCACAATTCACGGCTCCAGATGGTAAATTCCCATATCCATATGGACATCGATTGAACGTTGTCAATGATGCTTAAAAGCGGCAATAATGTGCTACGCCAATGAGCAATGGACTAGATTTATGTCAACGATACTGCTAGGATTGAGTTGTAATGTTCTCGACTCGGGCGTATCACCGGCTGACTGTGTTTGGAACCACATTGCGCGTAACAGGCGAATTCCTATTATCAGCCGACTTCACATCAAACCGAAAAATCTTTCTCGAAGAATACCGCGAACATATGCGAAATAATAAGCTACTACCTGTTGCACGTCACTATAAAAATCGAGCTTTCGTATTTAATGACCTCGACTCAAGCACACATGACTTTAGACGCGTGGGCACAGGGAAAAGGTCGCACGAACGTTCCTTCAGAAGCCCACATAAAGTCATAAAACGTGTATTTGATCGAGTATACGAAATTGATGTAAACGGTAAGGTAAAAAATGTATCCATGTAAAATATAAAATCAGCGTATACTGTTCGCAAAGATTTAGATAATCAAGCAGACAATAATGATTGCGCAGGTAATTCAATTAATGTAGCATCTAAGATGAAGACGTACTCGCGAAAAAGAAAGTTTCCTTTAACAAACAACTCAATCAATCGTTCGGTAATTAAATACTAGTTAGTGCAGCGCTAGATCTTCGGAACCTATACTCTAATCGTAAGACTTAAGTAGTTTAGAAGCAAGAAATTTTAAAATTGTATGTGAATCAATAGATCATCTTAATTTAATTTGATTATGTGTTAGAAGCAGTATTCAAATTCATTCTGATGTATAACCCCGTCACTTGGGGGAGCATATTGTGGCGACTCAATGCGCGCAGCCAAAGACATGCGAGGAAATGCATTGCGAAACGCAGCATCGAAGCTCTTTCCGCTGTAACCACGGGAGAATAGTCAGTTGTCAGTTGTTTTGGACCACTCAGGACGAGCAGAAACGAAGTCGTTTGGAGGCTACATTTGTTTTATTAAATAAAAACCTACTATATGTATATATATATGAACCCATATACTTTTTTGTATACTATTTGTATAATGTTTTTTAATTTTCTATGTAGAAGTCTAATATTACATATTAAAATTTAAAAAGACTTTTAGGATGGTTCAAACTCTGTTTAGTGTAAAAAATGTAAAATTTGACCATTACAAATGTATTTTGCCTTACAATTTTTAATATTTTTCAGCAATGACTTTTTTTTCTATGCCATATTTGGTAATTTTAAACTTCCCATATGAGTTTAAAAAAATGGTAAGGAATGGAAAATTATAAACTGATAAAAGATTACAATTTGTATATTTGTACCACCCTGTATGTTTTTAGGTCGAAAACAAATAAAACCTCAGGTGAAAATGAAAGTATAAAGAGGTAAAAATAAAGGTGGTGGTGGTTCACCCTTCAATGAGAAAAACGACGGAAAAATAAATTGAATCTGTGTAAAACATTATCCTGTACAACAAAATATTAAAATTAATGTGTTTAGTCGAATCGGTTTGACTTTTTTGTTTTGCGCTGTTTCTTCTCGTTAGTGACCACAATAGTACATATGATGCGGCGGTTGTTATCGCGCCAACAAATTGTGTTTCTCGGTTATGACGCCTTTTCGCTGATTAGCCACGCGGCGCGAATAGAGGTCGCAACACGCGAGTGATCCGTCGTGGGTCCGCGGTCCGCGGCTTTTCTCAGTTTGGACGAGTTTTTCAAAACGCGATAACGTACGGTTTATTCTCTCGAGTGCCGGTCCACGACGTGCCATTTCCGACAATCCTTCCATTTATTCCTTTGCCTCATAGGTGTATCACGGGTGAAACAATCCCGATTGTGTATACGGATGTTGTTCTCGAGTGCCGGTCCGCGACGTGCGTTTTCCGTCGATACTTCCATTACCATCGCCGCAAAGGTGTATTATGGGTGAAACAATCCCGATTATCACGGGGCCCCGATTGCCGCTCTTCGTACGAGCAAGGAGCAAAATCGCCGACCGATAAGCTAGCTCAGGTGCCATGCACCCACAAAGATTGCACCACGTCATTGCATTGAAATAACACGTGCCCGTGCGCACACGTGAGTGTTACACACAGACATATCACCTTTTCAAAGGGGTTTTATATGCCTATGGCTTTTTCCCCTTGAGCATTAAAGAGGTTCGTCACGCTCGCTCAAAACATTCAGTGTTGTTATTAATCCTTCATTTTCCTTTATCCTTTTGATGTGTAAAATAATTAACGAGATCGGGCTTAATTGACCGGTTTCGTACAAACATTTATGGTGCCTCCTGTGAGGTCTGAGTGCTCGTGACCTCAGATCTCACCAACATTCTGCCGGACTCAACGTACCATCGAGGAATCGACATCAGACGACGCCTCCTCTCCTGGGTGCAGACGCCAGCCACCATCACCGAGTATCAACAGGACAAATTTAAGTATTTTTCTATCATTACTTTCACATACGATTTCGATTCTTTTCATTCTAATCTCGAGAACATTCGAAATTCCGCGTTTATAAATCACGTGGTACATCAAAAAAATTCGAAATCGTACAGCATTTGTTTGTGGTCGTGTTTTCTTTTTTCTTCCCTTCGCGTTCTCCGAGGGATCACGCGGGGGCCGGACAGGCTTCGACTCGTCTCCGCGCCAGTTATCCTGTTTTCTTTGTTGCAGATAGAAGGGCAGCGAAAAGGGTCGGCACGCGCGATCTTTGTTGTCAGTGCGTTTTCTTTCGGCTTATCGCGACGCCGCGAAGGTCGATCAGGTAGCAACGCGTCTATCGCGCGGGCAAACACGCGACGTTTTGTTCCTTTTTTTTATCATTCTTTCCATCATAAGGACTTAATTCCTTTTTTGTTTTAATTTTCGTTTGCATCTTACGGTTTTTTGCGATCGCGAATTTTTACTTACTGCTTCTCTAAATCTCATAGTTGCCGAAAAATGGATCGAGTAAAATTCATCGCGCAAAAGCGCACGGCGCTTAAAATACAAATGACGAACTTAGAAAACTTGATTTCGCAGATAACCCCGACCCAATGAATATAAAATTACGCTTAGATAAAATCACACTTTTATTTGACGCATATGAGGAATTGTACGATGAGTTGGCGGTTATCGATCCTGAAACGGATCGGTTGGTCGAGATGGAGGAGATTCGATATTACGAGCTCGCGAGTAAGGTCAAAGCTTCCGATCGATCGTCCACTTCCCAAAACGAAACTTTGAACATGACAACGCAGGGCGAGAGAATGCGCCGCATAAAACTGCCGGTGCCCAAATTGCCCAAGTTCGACGGGAAAATCGAAAATTGGTTTTCCTTTAAAAATAACTGTATGACGTTGATATATGGACGCGACGATATAACCGACTTAGAGCGATTTATTCATCTAAAAGATTCTCTACGTGGCGAAGCACTAAACAAGGTTTCGATATATGACACAAGCGCAGAAAATTTCGAGAACGCGTGGAAACTGCTGATCGACTCGTATGAGAAAAGTCGTATTTTAATCACTGAACATCTCGACGCGGTTTTAGATTTGTCTATATAATCCCAAGCCCTCTCTGCGGGACTCACTAAACTCGTCGATGATATGAGACAACATATTAACATGCTCAAAACCTTAAAGATCCAACCGGACGAACATTTGTTGATCCGTATCTTGGAACGCGCTCTCCCCTCACATATACGCATTAAGTGGGAGGAGACTCTTGATCTTGATAAATCTCCGAATCTCGATCAACTTTACAAGTTTTTGGCGGAAACCGTTTTTCGTTTGGCCTCCTTCGAGAAGGAGGTATCGCGAACTCGATCGGATGCTAATCGTAAACGAACAAACCCTCAACGTGAAACTCAAAGGTTAAAAAACCCCTGGCAACCCTTTTGATGTGTAAAATAATTAACGAGATCGGGCTTAATTGACCGGTTCCTCACCTAATTCAATCAAACTTATGTCTATTGGTACGCGAATAGACTATATTCGAGATAAGGAATCTGCTACCACATTACTGAATCTGAACTGAAAAAATATTTTATTTTGGTGGTAAACTGCGAGATGAAAGACAAAATTGTCTTTATTTTCTCCGAGATGCAGTTTCTGAATTTTTTGAGAATGCGAATGTCAATTTGAGGTCGGTTTTATCTTCGAAGTTCTGCCCTTTGAGAAAATGCCTAAAGTAACATATTGCTTCGTATATCGCGGTGAGTTATCGATCATACGCGCCGTACATTTGTTGAGATCGTGTAAACTTTTTCGAGAAAAAGCTAATGGCTTCCATTGATCTTCGCATTGTTGTTCTAGAGTGGCTCCCATCCCAATTCCTGAAGCATTCGTCCCGATGCGCATTTCCGCGCGTGTGACGGGGTGTGCGAGAAGGACAGCGTTAGTTATTAAAATTTTTTCTGCTAGAGCTATTTAATTTCAAATGTTACGGTTAAGGTCCCTTGTGAATATCATCTTGAAACGAACACATCCGGACGTCATAGAGTGAATTCGCTGTTGACAAACATTATCAAAAATAGTCAGTAGACATTTTTACAAATTTGTTTCCCACAGTTCAGTATTGGTCGTTGATATTTCTAGATGCTGTAAAAATAAATTTACCCTAAACGGGAATTTTGAATCCGCTGAAGAATTTTATCAACTTATGATGTCATTATTATCCAATTAAACGTCAGTTAATTAAAGATAAAAAATTTGATTAACAGAAAGTTGACATTAAGTTTTATTTCTTGTTGCAAAAAGAAATTCCTCAGCTTCTAAGTATAATTTTTACGAAGTCAATTCAGGCGACAATTGAAAAAATATAATTCCACATTATAGAATTGATTAGATGCTCCTACTCTTAATTGTACAAATATTTTAATAAATATTAAATACATTTCATCTTTCCAAGCCCTCTTTAGTTTTCTAACATTCCATGCGATTGAGTGATTTTATTTGTTATGTAAGGGAAGAATTAATTTTAAAAATTAATTTCCCAACAAGACTGGGATGCCAGTAATTTTTATTTACAATTTTTTAAAAATTACAAAATTAAAAAAAAAATTAGGTTTCGCACGCTATAAATTTATTTTACACGTAACGCGGGTTCCGCCGACGCAATCGCGGCTTCTTGCCTGAAGGGCATACACTGGTACTTACATTACTCGCACGGGTTGGTTGGAATATTCCTCGTACCCAAGGGATAGCACGCAAAGTTCTTAACTTTTTTTGCAGATGTTACACAATCACTACTTTAATTTTTCTTATTATAGTTTACGCTATTTAACAATTAGTTAGAGAAAATTTTTCGATACACCCGGAGGCTTCGGACAGTTTTCCAAAAGTGCCGTTGATTTTCCGATTCCTTTCCTCGTAACTTGGATACCCCACCACCTTGCACCATTCGGTTATAATTTAAAAAGGGACCAATGGGAAAGGGAAGTGGAGTTACTTTTCACAAGCAGGAAACTATAGGGGGTCACAAAAGTATAGAGGTCACTGGGAAAAGGAGTGCGCACAAGCAGGGGTCTGAATGGGGGTAAGGATGAAGCGATGGTTAGTTAAGTGCATCAACAAGGATGGGAGATGCGCAATGTGGCGCTGAACTCGTGGGAAGTAGGGGTCGCTGCTCGGGAGGGGGCGCTAGAGGTGCAACTGTCTTGTTTGGGATCATGCGCAGCTTTGAGAACCGCGTAAAAATTTTGTGTTCCAATGTGTCGCTTCGATATATGCGCAGTGATCCGAAATGGTTTACTGCACCGATAATCGTACATGTGCAAATAGATAATCGACATTGAATCGATATCGATTAATACCTGCGCGTGGAATGAACTGCGCAGCCGCGCGCGCAAGAAGACGGACGAGACCATCATGGCGCCGCGAGCCAGTGACAGTTCCGCGCGAGAACAACAATGTCGGTCTGCCGGCATTTGTTGGTGGTATTCTTGGCGGTGCGATTATCGACAACACGGGTGACGATCCCTCGATGGCGAACGTCGTTGCCCGCGTGTCGCATGAAAGCGTCGATGGAAGTAGTGTCGTCGCGCGGGAGAATAATATCGGGAACGGGACGGGCCGAAGGGATTTTGGGAAAGTGCGCGAAGGGATTCGCTTTTCTTTTTAGAGGGGAATGGATGTGTTTTTCTTCTTTCTTTTTAGGTAGGGAAAGTGTAGTGGTGTATCCATTACGTGACAACGTCACAGTTAACAACTATAAACAAAGTGTTTATTTTATTTCTTATGCTGCATTCATCAGGAACAAATCCGAATATTATGTGTCAAATGAACACAAGCTATTTAGACATTAAAGACCAAATTTTTTCCGGTTTTAAAACTACCTTTTCAATCCCTGGTGCCATTTTTACCCAGTCGAAAAATGCTGGAGCTAATTCAATGTTTATAAGAACTTACATAATTTTTCAGGAACAGAAATTTAATCATTATTTTGAAACTTCACTAGTTTGCAACAAATAAAAATTGCGCCATAGTTTGCAAATTCAGTGATTCGGATGGCGAAATGAAATGTTATATTAACAGCAGAATTGGTTTTATTTGACATTTCTTTTAACTTTTAATGCAGTAAAAATTCTGAAAATATCTTGAAATTTAAAAATCTCTTGTCATTCAGTCGGCTAATTAAAATTTTCTTTTATTAGCAGATGTTATTATTTTTTTAGGTTTTAACCTTTCATATTCACAATTTTCGGATATTACCCTTCATTTTTAATAATTTTAGAAATCCGAATGTTATTTTGAATTTCTTTTAAATGTAAAAAGCTTGCGTTATGTTAAATATTATTTTAAAGGAAAAAGTTTCTTAGAATTGTCTAAATATTTGGTCAGTGTTCTGAAGACATAGATTGGAGACTCATCCTGTATACATATAAGTTATTTTCTTCAATTTATAAAAATTACATGATGTTACATACATATTTTGTCTAGAATTATTTTAATTTGTAATAAAATATTTAAAGAGGAGAACTCTATTACTGGCGTTTGTTTTACAGCTCAAGATTCATTGTCTATATTATTCATCTTATATCGGTCCCATGTTTTTCTAAATTCTCGATGAACTGACACATCACTAAACCATTATTACTTTCAATAAATTTGTAAAACCTCTTCTACGTGATTAGTCAAAACATGGAGTTCGAAAGATTCCGAGACGTCGTTGATATGTTTTACTGCATCAAGATCAATACGTAATTCCTCCATGTATATACTTAATGAGTTACATACTTTTCCTGAAGTGAAACAACAATCCAGTACTTTGATCGTTTCTTTGAAGGCTGGAGTTAAGGGTACAATTTTTAAAATTCCCAATTGTTCAAAAATTCCAAAATCTTCAAGTTTACTAGCTTCTTTTAATAATGTCTTGCATGCGTTTCCTTCAAACCAACCTCCATTATACCCTTTAGACATTACTGTCATTTTTTTCGCCATAATGAAGCCTTATCTTTACAAACCGTTTCAAAATAATTGGTTTACGAAACCTTCTAGAATGTGAAGTTCCGGGATCACGCATCGTGTTCAGCAAATAAGAGAATATCAACCGTGCTATTACAATATTGTGCACATTTCTTATTTTCGCCTATAGTAGAATATTATTTAAAGTCATTTCGAAGATCGCCATACGTTTTTCAATCTTTTAGATTTGTTAATTTCAAAATTTTGAGCACTGCTCCTTTTGAGCGAAGCTCCAATCAAATTTGTTTAGTCAGAACTCAAATTTGTTGTATTATTTCTTAATTCTCTGATTACAACAAAACAATGAGCAAATGGATACATAGCAGATGAGGTCTGCAGTCCTTTTATTAACACTAAGACTTTAAAATGTGTTTTAAATTTAAAATCTGCAACAAATTTAAAGAGCATTCTATTTATTTTTAGTCAACTCGAATACAATTTGTACATTTGAATATGTTTCTTTTATCTCAAGGACAACACATAATAGAATTAACCTTTTGACACTTGAAAGCTTTGCTTTTTTAGACATACTTCCTCCTTCAGAATACAAAATTCTTTTTCCTTTTTCAATGTCATAATCATTATCTATAGAATTTTCAATAACTGTATCAATTCAAGGAGTGCAATTCTCAGGTAATATTGTTAGGCAGATTTTAAAATATCCCCGGCCTCCATATGCCATAACTTTGATAGTAAAATTGCCTACTATTTCTCGTTGTTTAGCTACAGAAGAAAGTAGTTCCTCACCATCTGAGTAGATAACAGGTCTATTTTTAGATATACCTGACTAATCGCACTATACATCTTTTAAAAGCTTCGATTGTTCGGAAATATGCTGCTTATAGTACTTCGGAACTGACTCTTGGTCGACGTTTGATCTTAAAAAATTTGTAATTTCTTTCATTTCGTTAGCTAAGGCCCCACTGTTCATTGGAATAATATCAAGTCTTTCTTCACTAAATTTAATCTCAAATGACTTTTTTCGATTCACAATTATGGTTGATTTTCTCCCCCTAGTAGACAAACTGACTTCAATATTTTTGTGCAGCTTTTGTACATTTATGACTTTTACCCTTACCAATGTTAAAGAGACATTTGTAACAGATTTGCTGTGAAGTTCTTAATTTTTTTTTTCTCTTCTTTTTTCGGTGTATGAGTTACATTTGAAGATATTTGCTTCCCTTTTCCAGAGCTAATAGCGGCATTGAATATTCTTCTACAACCTCTTCCTTTCTCAGATTTTGTATGACTAGTATTTCTACTGGCCATACATATAAGGCAATCACTCGGCGGCCGGCGCGGCGCGAGTGATTGCAACCAACGCGTCGGATCGCCAGTCCGTTGGTAGCAGCCCTGGAGACTGGAAGTACGCCTGGTCATCAAAAGGTACCAATAGCCCTGAGGACGAATACTTTCCGGCTACGAAGTCCTTCCGTATGCCAATAATTCGATTCTTTGTGTTCACGGCTGCCGTGTCGCGAGTGAAAGTGAAAGTGAAAAACGCGAATCGCCTTCGGTTATCTGAGTCGAGTCTTCGGTTCGTATCGCGTTTCGGTAAATTACTGCTTTAGCCGCGAAGTTGTCTATGGTTATCTTCCGGGAATCTTTCCTTTCGCGGAGAATATCTCGAGTAGATTCTTTAACGCGACTGTGGTTATCTCTTGTTGTTTTATTCGGAATATTCTGGAAAAATGTGGTTATCTCGCGCTTTTCTAGTTCTCGTTACTTTCGAAAAGACGAACCCCATAGGCCACGCGCGTTGGTATGGTTAACTACCGAAAACGCGATCAAAGATCTTTCTCTTAAAATTCCATGAGATGCTTAGGTAAGAGGATAACTTCATCCTTTCGAGGACTTCAGGAAAAAGCCGTCATGTGGTTATCTTTTGTGATCGTTTGGTATCCGGGAGTAATAACTAGCGGTTCGGGCGAACGTAAGATCGAACCTAGTGTGGTTATCTTTATCGTTTGGAAAGTGCGTGTCCGGTGATCGGAAATGGAGATGGTAACGAAAACGGAAATAAGACGCGAGGAAAACAAAGTCCGCCGAACGTGACGCTATGTGACGTCACACCAGGACGCCGACAAGATGGCCGCCGGTTCCGAACCGCGGTCCGCGACGCGATCTCCAGTTGGCTGCAAATTCAGTAAGAGGGTTAGATTCGGGAATTCGGGAATTAATCGGTGCATTAATTTACGCCGTAAGTTCGAGTGGATTTCGGGTAGCGTAATTTCGGTGATTTGTTTGCGTTTAGTAGAATTCAGTAAAAGGAAAATAATCGGTTAATTTGGTCGGTTTCGACCTGTGCTTTCTTTCATAGTTATCTTTGGAGGTGGCTGTTCCTAACGGCCACTTCGAAAACGCTCCTGCTAGGATCGCGAACACCAGGACATGGTGAATTATCGGACATTTTGCAGGCATGTAGCTGGTAATTCAAAGGATCACCACGCATACCTTTTTTGAGTATAGGAAAAACCGTAGCTAGGGTCCGGCCCACGGGGAACGCCTCTGCAGAAAAAATACGGTTAAAAAAGTGGAGGAGGCGGGAAAGCCATGGATCGCAAAAAATTAAAAAGTTCCGGACGGGCTTTTTTCGAAATTGACGGCACGCGTTTCAAAAGTCCGCCGAGTCATACTAGCCGTCGCGCACCTTTCGGAGATCGTGCAGATATAACTGCGCTCTTTCCTATTCAAAATATCTAGATATTTTTTTTTTGCACATTTAAAAGCAAGAGTCGATATTGTACTATACGCCTTCCTTCACATTTGGTAGAGAGAGTTTCGAAAAACTCTCCTTGCAGAGGCGCATTCCTCATCAAACCAGGTCTTCGAGCCATCAAAATGCTTTCGCGATTTACAAGATACGGTTCTCGTAATTATACCTGGCCGCGACGCCGCTACGCAGATGGCCACGACGAAACGCTCGTAAGCCGTGTCTAAACATTCAATATCCGCCGACGGAGAAAAATTATGACATTCACTTAAGAGACTATGAAAATCAAGCACCCGACCATTCGGCAACGAAAATCTTATTTTAACCCGGCGCTCCGACGGAGCATCATAGACCTCCGAAACAGAGTTCGCAGAATACAAAAAAAGGGATAAAATTACTGGGAGGTGTTCCGAATCGTGGAGGTCAACAACATCCGTTTGCAGATCAGCAATGAATTACAAGTGAATAGCCGAAACCCACACGATTTAACAGTATGAAATAATTTGTTTGCATAAACTCGTACAGAAGGGAACCGCGACTTGAACAGAGTTCATCGTGTGACCTTTTCGACTTGCAGATTGCTGAACCTTCGAAAATTTGTGAGAAATCGTTGAAAAGATCTACCGTGTCGACCCGACAATTGAAATCGCAACCCAGAACAAAAATACAGTCCGGAAACCGAGCATTCAGGGGATCAATAACTGTTTGAAGAGAATGAAAATGAGAAATTAAGTCAGAGTTGGGTGAGAAATAAAAAGAGCCAGTTATTACGTTAATCGGTAGGGTTTTAAGGTGAACAAATATCCAGTTGGAAGCCATTACAAGTTTGGTAAAAGAGAGATTTGAATGAATAGTGGATAAGAGACCCCAGCTATAGCGACCGAAGTTGCTATAGCGGGTAGCTGGAGAAAAAACACCTGAATGCCCGGGAACTAAACCCTCGACATCAACAGTCTGATCCTACCACGTTTCGAAGCAATTTACAATTTTGAAGGGCGAGAGAAAAGCGGGCATTCCAAAATATAAATTTTAAGAGATCTGAAGATCTGAAGAACGCTTAGAGCTTGCGGTAGCGCGTGGAGAGGTCGCTCTCGCAATACTGGGCGAAGGCGCAGTAAGACTTCGCTGGGCTGATGGGGGCAAATAAAAAATTTGATCGAAGACTTGCTCAGAGAAGCCGGTATCCATCACAACCGGAGACGAAGTGAGACGCTGTCCTGCAACAGACGAGCCCCGGTCATCAATTGGCGGGCGAGCATCCGTAGAATGTCTTCTAACACGAGTTGGGCCGGCGCAGCCGTGAAATCCTGGTTAACTTTGGACCATTTCCGCCAGGCATTATTTACGGCAATCATGTTCTCCTTTTGCCTAAACGAAGCGCCTGCAGCAATGGCAGCCTGGCGAGCTTTTCTGGCCTTGAAGGCCATAAAGCGCTCTTTGTCGGTGTAGTCCGAATTAATAAATAATCGCGAATTTTTAAGGGCGGCTTTTTTAGAAGGTAAAATTGAAAATTCATCTTCCTCTGCAGATTCATTAACATTAGCAGTATACCGTTTTCATGGTCGTCGATTATCCGTCGATCACATATTCACCGTACATTTGTTTTCTCGAAACTCTCGAAATTGTATAAAGCCCCAGACATCGTTTCAAAGGAATGTCGCGTTCCTGTGTCTATGTTTGACAGCAAGTAAGCACCTCTATTTCACATATTGTATTTCTACATCAATATGGTAGATGTCAAGAAGAATTTTTCATCGTGGGAAGAGGTCTTGAAGAGGGTTTTCAACACTATTGCAGAAGACGCTATTGAGGATCAGTTTTCCAACTTCATTCGGGAATCCATCGAAAAGATTGAGAAAATCAATTTATTCTTAAGGGCCAATCCTCACATTCCCAATGGGATGAAGATATCGTTGGGGACACTTATTTATTGCATCACGGTGCAGAGGGTTACAGCTGCTGACATATTAATTAGCGTATCTCAATGATCTCCAATAGAGACAAAACGGTCCAGTCCCTTCACCAAAAACTGCTAAGACCATTTTGAAATTAATGTAGAAAAGCCGCTCAGCGAGTCTCAACGCGTTCAAAAGACCTGGCGCCGACCCCCCTAATATTGTTATAAAAATGTCCTGCCTTTAGACGGTCATTGCAAACGGCCTCCTTCTAATGCATGATCTTACGAAATTATATCATAAATATTGAAAAGTACTGGCTGTTACACATTCGTATTGTCATGTGAGGAATGTCGAAAAAAAAATTTGCATAAGTCGCCTTTATTACAGGTCAGCTATTGCTACATCATAGCCGCTTCTCGATGATTATGTCCAAATTCATCGTAGGCTACTATTGTGAAAGTGAACGTAAAATTATTATAATGACCTTTTCCTCCTGCGTTCTACTACCATCTCTCTCGCTCTTGCGTACTCTTTGTTAGATCCATTAACTTTAGCATTATACCGGTTTCGCAATCATCTTCATCGCCGATTACCCGCCCATCATTTTCACCATATATTTTTTCATGTATGCAGGTTCAGACGCGTTTAAAGTCATTGCGCAATTTCATCAAAACATATACTAAGTGACACATATTCTCTTTCCCAAATTTAGGCAACCTTCGTCGTAATAGAAAGAAGATGACCTCAGTTCCGTATTTTATCTATAGAAATTACCTGGCGGGTCACCCGTAAGCCAACACACCCATTCATTAACAACGGTAGCATTAATAAATAAATAAATAATTTACAATAATAATATTTAAATAGTAATAAATCTCACATAATCCGAATAGCGTGTATTACGATCGGTAGATCGTACCCTTCTACAATTATTGTATTCTGTAAATAAATGCAATATTTGCACTTCGCCAACTTGGGAATATGCACGAGGTGCATATTCGCACGGCGAAGCCGAGCGACGGAAATGCACCATCAGCATATTCCCACAGTTTGGAAGATATGCGACGACGAGCTCCAATGGGCTCTCGTTTCGAGACCGCATCGGAGAAGTCAGTCCAGAGTCAGAGAGCGACCTTTACACTTAATCCGTCGCAATTTAATTTTTTATTCCTCCCCGCCCCATCGCTCGCACTGTTGCGTACCATTAGGAACATAACAGATTAAATTGGTGGCAGCGTCGGGGCTCTGCGCGCGATTTTTTTGTTTTCAATAAATTGAATAGTGTGGGGTGTCGACCCCTTTATGCGGAGTGTCCGAACCCCCCTCACAACGCTACCGAGGGGTAAAAGTACCGGGATACACGTGTGTCCCTGTCGTTGCAACGGGCCACATTGGGTGTCGTCCCCCTTTACGCGTATCTGAAGAACTCGCGAGTGCCATTACAGCGCCGCGCCATAACTACGTCACTTTGTACTTTTTTTTTGAAAGTGAAAAAAAAAAAGAGGAAAATTTTTTTTTTCGAACTCGAACTTCGACTTGAAAAAAATTCGAACTGTGGGTTGTGAGTGTGACATTTCGAACTTAGAAGTTTGGATTTGGTCGGCCGTTCCGAACACTCTCATACGCCAAAGGACAGGAAAAGCGGAGGACACTCCTAATCCAGGATCCACGATCTTTCCAAGGAACCCTCGGCGGAACAATGGACACAGCGACGACGTTTATTTCTTCATGGCCATCGCCGTTATCAGGGTCATCGAAGGGTGAGTCGCGACATTTGGCTTCCTGACTTGCGGGGTTTACACTTTCCCTCACAGTCAATTCATATATATCCAATTTTGTTCGATTCATTACAATTCAATTAAATTCTATTTTATCAGTTCACAGTCAATTCGTATAGGTTCCTTCAATTTTAATCCAAGTTAATTAATTGCAATTTTTACATAAGTCAATTAAATCCAGTTTTCCTTCGATTAACCCGATTAAATTTTAAATAATTTTAACTGATTCACTTTTATTCAATTTTATACAATTCTACTCAAGGCAATATAACTTTTATATTCAATATAACAATATAACTTATATGCAATATAACAACACAACTCAATGTAATATAACGCAAATGCAAGTGTCGGTTGGCGACTTATTTTGAAAGCGTATGAAAAAGACGCGCGGGATAATCGGCTCTCTCGCCTTCAAAAAATAAGGAGTCGCGATCAGCGACCCAGAGTCAAGACGGAGGGAAGCTCCAATTCCTCGTCTTCGGGAGATCAATCCAACGGCGAAGATAAATCAAACATGGGGAAAACGTAGAAATCCCGATGAGCACGCTCACCTTGGACAAACGTCAGCCATGGACGTGATACCCGGCATACCCGAGTTTCACGGCAATGCCGACGAATATCGGTCTTTCGCGAACAAATGTCGGTCCGCGTTAGCTTTGCTACCCGATGGCAGCAAATCCTTGTTCAAATACCTACTCGGCGTAGACGCGCACCGTAGACGCGCTATTGTCCGATATGGACCGAGTTTACCGGAGAGGCGAAGATCCTCACTCATATTTATCTAAGGTTTCGACCCTAATGCAGGAGGAACGAGAGTCCGTCAAAGATTTTGGAAGCCGTGCTTCGAAATTAAAACACGACGCAATTACCGCCGCGGACGCATCTACCGATTATACGGGTGAATTTCGCGACAGTTTCGTCGCGCGAGTAGAGAAACGGACGCGCGAAGCTTTCATAGCGGGACTGAGGGGACCTTTGGAGTTCCGTGTTCTAAATGCAAATCCGAAAACGCTTAGCGAGGCCATCGCCAGCGCGACCGAGTTAAATCGCACATTTCACGCGAAGGATAGAGTCGGAGACTTCGGACGAATTCGACCAGAGCCCGCGATGAAACCTGCTTATATGCGGATGATGCAAGCCGACGTCGCTTGCGAGGGTTTCTCGGGGGACACCGACTTCTTGTGCCCCCATTGCGATAGGATTAGACAGCGAGACAGATTGTGTGGTACGTAAGCACAACGAGACCAAATGCGTTTCTTTCAAGCGCATCGGCCATACACAGGACCGATGTTTCGCTTTCCGTCACGAAAACGCTCGAAAATCGCCGCGTCGCGAAAATTTCGTTTCGATGCGCTCCGATCCCCCGCCAAATAGCGTCGGATATACCCCCAATTATAATCGAGGTCCGACAAATGGTTATTCGCAGAATTATTACGATAATTATCGGCCATATATGGGAGATAGACCTTTCGACAACGATCGGACGCGTTTCGATAATCGGCAAATGGATCTCAATAACCGCCACTATGGTAACTATAGAGATAGGAGAGGAAACGCACCTCAGAATGGTGGGAGAAGTTTCGATCGGCCGGGATACCGAGGAAAATCGGGCCCATCACAGGCGAAAGGAAGGGGGCAGTCACGACCCCAGCAACCTTTAAACTCGGAAAGCGCTCGGGTCGCGACTGGGATACCGAACGTTCCCCAAACCCAGTCTCAGAAACCTCAACAGCTGAGGTTGCTGAGAGCAGGCGAGCAGCCGTCCGTCTCGGGACTGCTGACTACGCGCAATGCCCGCGGCTAAAGATCACTAGCCCGGACTTGCATCTCCCCAGCGCCACTTTCCTGGTGGACACAGGCGCGGAAATAAATATCGTTAAATTAACAAAATTACGCCGAGACATGTATCCCGATGTGACGATAAATTATGACCTCAGCGGGATAGGAGACGGGATCACGCGTACGATCGGATGCACGAAATTGAAGTTTAACGATATAATTATCGAAGCGCAAATCATTGAGGATGATTTTCCCATCTCGGAAGATGGCATACTTGGCGACCCATTTTTACGCCAAAACGGGGTCAAAATAGACTATGAACGAAACATTCCGCGTGGGCGACCGGAAAATGCCTTTCGCGGATACTCAATTCGTCGATCTGCCTCCGCGAAACCGGAAAGTAATTCGCGTGCGTATCACTAATGGTGAAAATTTCGGAATTTTGCACAAGATTGATACAGTGGAAGGCGTTTATATCGGAAATGCATTAGTAGAAAATAAGAACGGATATGCGTCATATTTTACTACACTCGACTTACGATCAGGAATCCACCAAATCTAAATGGACAAACGAGACGCACACAAGACGGCGTTCTCTACACCTTATGGGCATTACGAATATACACGTATGCCCATGGGAATAAAGAATGGTCCTAGTGCATTCCAAAGATTGATGGACTTAGCTTTATCAGGTTCACAAGGGATCGAAATGCTCGTATACTTGGATGACATCGTTATCTACGCGAAGAGCTTGGAAGAACACGGCAAGAAATTTACCAGACTTATGGACCGATTGGCAAGGGCGAATTTAACTCTAGAGCCCCAGAAATGCAATTTCCTGTGCAGAGAGGCAGGGTATTTAGGTTAAATAATTAGCGAGAACCAAGTGAAACCAGATCCCCGAAATTTAGAAGCGGTAGAAAAATTCCCGCGACCCAAGAACCAGAAGCAGGTCAAACAATTTCTTGGCCTGGCAGGATACTATCGAAAATTTGTGGAAGACTTCGCAAAAATCGCATATCCACTCACATTTCTCCTGCGAAAAACAACACCCTTTGTATGGAAGAAAGAACAAGAGGAAGCATTTGAGGTGTTAAAAACAAAGTTATGCTCCGCCCCCATACTAAACCTGCCGGATTTTGCACGACCTTTTATAGTAACAACTGACGCATCAGGATATGGCCTGGGAGCGATTTTATCACAGGGAGAAATAGGAAAAGACACTCCAGTGGCATACGCGTCCAGAAATTTGAAAGACGCCGAAACTCCATATCCCACGGGAGATAAGGAGATGCTAGGCGTAGTTTTCGCGGTCGAACAATTTCGCCCTTACATATACGGCAGAAAAATTACAATAGTTACAGACCACGAACCATTGAAATAATTAAAAAATATGAAAGATTTAAAATTACGCATTCATAGATTTCGAACAAAACTGGAAGACTACGAATACGACGTTGAATATAAACCGGGTAAATATAATGTAAATGCCGATGCATTATCACGAAACCCGCCCGACGGAATCGAACGTCCCGAAGATGGTAGTGACGAAAAAGAAAGTCCGCCAGTAGCAGTAAACTTGTTACCGCTCAGAAAACAAAGACCCATCGAACGAGGTTCCAAAAGACGGAAAGAATTCCACCAATACCAGACTCGACAACGCTCGGAGTCAAGCTCAGGTAACCCAGCTGACCGTAAGGTAAAACGACCAAATGATTGCGCCGACGCCACGAAACGACTAAATAAGGAAAGGGAAATGTCCAAAGGAACTATTAAGCAACCAAGGAAACCAAAGGGTTCCTCAGTCAATAAATATTGGAAATATGTAATAGTTGAACCTGACGCTCAGGAAACCCCGATGAAACTTACAAGTCCCGTGAAGACGCGATCAGGGAGGCCGTATCGGCCCCAAAATTCGCCGATGTCGGAAGAGAATCGACGAGACGCGCAAAATGACGCGGAAGATTTGAAAATACGAAACCTATCCCCACCAAAACAGGTGGAAGAGCCACACTTGGCCTCAACGGTAATAACGGATACCGATTCAGAAAATGGAAGTTCCGACGTTTCACCGGGTATAATTATGGATGTTAATGATTTCGTGGCAAATCGAGATAAGGATTACAGGGTCAGATGGGAAGACTGACTGGGGCATTGGCCGTATGAAAATATCGCTCCGGAAACGGACGAAGCAACGTCAGCGAAAGTTGAGGCCGATGAAAAGAAGGAAAAAAACTCCACGTTCACTTAAGGAATCCGATTTCCTAGGCGTATAACCTCGGAAAACAGATGCAAAGCCCCCACGCGAAAATTAAAGCCACCATATTTGGGGAAAAATAGCCATTAAACCCTTGGAGGAGGACGAGGAAAATAGCGAGAGCTCCAAAACGAGCGACATTTGGAAGAGGCGGCGCAAGAAGAAATCGCGCACACTGGATCAGAGGCGCAAGGAGCGTGACAAAGAGGAAAACTCCGCGCTTGATGACGGTAGAAAGAGAGATCGTTACTGGTACGAAGAACGCCGCGATTTCATAGGGTCCGTCACAAACGTTGCGAGACGGGTTAGCCGCAGGGAACGAATCCAGAGGAAAGCGGTCCGGAACGACTAGCGCGGATGAGCCAGGCGAAGACATAGCATGCAGCGAAAACGTTTCGCCGCACTGCCCAAGTCATACCGATAAAGCGGGTACCCTCTCGCCGCGCAGCGTGGAAATAGATAATAAATACGCGCGGAAAGGAGAGAGCACTACTGCGGCCACATACGGGTCAAGTAGCGAGAGAATATTTACTTCAATGGATGCAAGTGCGTCCGAGGGCCGACCGAGAAGGACTAAGCGGCAAGCCGCCCCCTCTCCCGTCGACAAGGAGAGGGAGTACTCTAGAGATGAAGTCGTTGATATTCGTTCACGAAATGACGAGTTGGAAATGACAGACACGGCTGATGTCGAGACTTCCTCCTCTCCCTCAAGCCCGAAGGTGAATGACGTACACCACGGTGATACGTCATCGCCTACAGATAGTCCTGCAAGCGGATCACCTCTCTTTAACTATGAGGCACATACGAAATGTGCCGAACCGTTCGCGATCTTAATAAACGACGAAGAAACGGTTACGGACGGGAACTGTTTGTTTGATGCGCTCATCAAAGCGCATCGATTAAAAATGACACCGAAGCAGCTCCGGAAAACTCTACTTGATTTGGGGGATTTTACGAAATGCGCAGAACCAGAGGATACTCGAAATATACTGCTTTCCCCAAACGAGTTCGGAAATGACATTCACATACGGTTGTTTGCGGCGCATTTCAGTGTAAACGTTTGCGTTCATTACGATTCGGATCCTGTAATGACACAATATTTCCATATTAGTATCAAAACCACATACAAATGGCTTCACTTACATCTGAAAAATACCCATTATACGCCGTACAGGAAAGTGGTAGAGTTACCAAACCCTGATATGCATTCCTTACCTGATCATGACGGGGACCCTGCAGAAAGGTAATCGGATCCGCAAAACAAACCGCTACCATCATCCTCCACTGAAAGCGAGAAGGAATTCGAACAGCCGGATCCTTCCGGAGAACGTGACCGAAATCACCCAGAAAAAAGCGAACCTACGATAATATTCTCGAATAATCATGTGACAAGTGAGAAAGGACATATCGCATACTTCACCACGGCCGACGGTGAACTGAATAGCGAAGCAGGTCAACTTCTCCGCGAAAAATCTTTAATTACGCTCGAGAAATTAAAACAGGAGGACCTGACTGTAGGGAAGGTCGTGACGACCAAGTCAGGAAATCATTGGCTATTCGCAATGATAGTCAAAAGGACTGTCCACGAAAGAGCATCGAAGGCAGCGATAACATCCTGTATCAAACAACTCAACAGAGCAATAGTAGAAACCGGCGTCAATACCATTCGCACGGGGCATGATTATGAAATGCTCTCGTCACCGACGTGGTGGACGATTCCCGAAATTCTCCGTACCCATGTAAAATACCAGGTAACGATAGTAATGTTCAAGAACTCTCTCGCAGTGCCTAAGGCCACCGAGCGGTATATGATCATACCAGAGCACCATTACTCCGCGTCGAGCATTTCTAACGGACTTAGGTAGGAATTTCGTATCTGAAGTCTTCGATGCGCTGGCTCGATTATTTAAAATAAAGAAATTTTTAACCACCGCTTACCACCCGCAATCCAACGGCAGTATAGAACGGAGCCATAACGTTCTGATTGAATATCTGAGGTGCTTCGTAGGTAAACGTCGCTAAAAATGGGATCCGTGGATCCCTTATGCCATGTTGTCATACAACACTAGTGTTCACGCGGGTACGGAATACGCTCCACACGAGCTAGTGTTCGGTGAAAACGCGCGCCGACCGTCCAGCGTTCCTCCAAAAGAAGGTATACCGATGTATCCTGAATACGTAGAGGAGCTTGCCCGAAACCTGAGGGAAATACAGACCCTCGCAGGTCTAAATTTGAATCAGGCGAAATTCCGCTCTAAGGGATATTACAACCGGAAACAAAATATTAAACACTTCCGGGTTGGGGAGAAGGTCATGTTTGCCAAGGAACCGCCACACGGGAAACTTGACGACTCGTACGTAGGCCCCTATGAAATTATTGAAATCTTAGGGCCAAGAAATGCGCGATTACAGATTGACAAAATGCAGACAAAAATCGTCCATATGGATAAGATCCGGAAAGGATACGATCCTTTGATCTTTGATGAAGACGAGGAACGATATTTCAACGTATCGGCCGGCTAGGAGACCAACGAAAGAAAAGCAATCATAATTCGAGGAACGCCTACGATGACAGGATCGAGTTACCCGCGAAACCTAGTGCGTTACCGTGGTAAAAAGCCACTTTCCGCGATAAAGAAAAAAAAATATATACAATTCATACTATAACTTAAGCTACTATCCGACACAACAAAACACATATCCAGGGCATAAACGATACTATTCCCGCGTAGATAGTTCGAACCTTGCATTTGCATCCATATTTACTCTTGAGTTAAATATATATTATCCTTGAACTTGCATTGACTTTAAAAATAGAATTTAAATATCGGAAAAATAAGTTGATCCTAACCCGCAAGATTGGGGGGAAGATGGCGCGACCACTAGTCGTGACCAACAGGGGCTAAATAGAGACTAAAAGAACCTAAAAAGAGAGGACCTTTGTTTTAGGAAATTCAGCGCGGGATATCAAATGCTACCGATCGGAGAAACGCTGGGAATATTCTCTAAGAAAATCGGGCAGATGTGCTTGACCCACACGGAGTGGAAGTTGGTGTCCAAGGTGCTCTTGAACGGCTATTTCCACAAACAAGACGAATTACAAGCCAATCTCAAAATTCTGGAGCAGCGCTGCCTTGAAATACACAGCTGTCATCTACATGATCGAATACGCGAATCCCGCATACTGTTGCGCGAAATTAACAGAAAGAATGCAAATCTCATGGAAATCTTATCGGGATCCGAAGGTCGGAGGAAGCGGGCCGTCCTCGGATGGGTTGGAAGGATAAGCAAAATACTATTTGGAACGGCAGAAGAGGAGGAAATGGAGACACTCCGGCACCAGATCGAAACGACGAACGAAAGAGTGTGGTATACGGCGACGCTCCTTGCAGAGCATACCCAGATGATCACCGTCGAATTTTCGGGCCTGCATAAGGAAATGCAAAATATCAACGAGTCTCTAAGCAAACTTTGGATGGACCGTGCATTAATCGAGTCACAGGTCGAATAAAGAGCGGCCACCGAAATGCTGAGCTTCATGTGGAACGCGTACGACCAGCCGGAGGAAATGTGTGCTAGTTTACTTGTGTTTTAAGTGCAAGTGTTAGTGTACTAAGTTTACTGAAATAATAAAAGAAAGGCAGAAATTTAGGGACAATATTTTTACACAATGTCATTTTTTCTGTTCATCGGCGAGGTGCATATTCGCACAGTTTGGAAGATATGCGACGACGAGCTCCGATGGGCTCTCGTTTCGAGACCGCATCGGAGAAGTCAGTCCAGAGTCAGAGAGCGACCTTTACACTTAATCCGTCGCAATTTCATTTTTTATTCCTCCCCGCCCCACCGCTCGCACTGTTGCGTACCATTAGGAACGTAACACGTGTATTAAAATGAGTAATTAATCAGGTTCCTGACCGTTTTTAATATGTGTATAATTTGCCACATCTTAAATATCGCCATACAGGGTTCGGCCTGTTAATTATCCGTAGACTTCACTATACGGTAACAATGAATCTGACTTCCCATAAGTGACAAATGCATACGAGTATCGACTTGCTTTTAATGTAATTAATTAACCTTCATTTCATATTTCCCACTTTAAAAATTTCTGAGAATAATAAGATCGAAATGACGATGTAAAAATCTAAGAGAAGCGTGTAAAATTCAACAGTTTCTTTCTATCGTTATGCACAGTTTTGTGTCTTTTAAGTAAACTGTTAAAGGAAGTGACCATGCTGCCACCTTTTGGTATGTTTAAAGAGATTGTAGAATCTGTGTATCGCAGAATTAAATATGCGGGTGCATCTGAAATACATGGATTCATCGTAGGCTGCGATCATACACTTGCTGATATGAGTGGTTATGGTGCGATTACAATTGAATATGAGGTTCTTGAAAATTGGCTAGAGTTGACAATTAACCTTATTATCGCCATGCAAAAGAATCTGAAAGTGAAATTGTTAAATATTACCGCGTATCTACTGCAAAGCGAAAGCAATCTCGAGGACCCGAGATTTCTTATTTTTATAATACCTATATTGCCATTACTATACATCGCTCTGAAATTAACACTTTGCACAGTCTTTAATCATCGGCGGTTGTCTATCTACGTTATCATCACTCGTTTCAAAATGCTTTTCGATGACATTCACGAAAATCTGGATGCATTTGCATTGTGAGTGATAAGCATGACCATGCTTCCTCAATTCACGTTCTCCAACCGTTGAGATGAAATCTGTTGGTAGACACTCAATGTCTTTTGTTTCCATTAATGCAAGACGTTTCACTTCATAGTAAATTCTCATTGACTTTTGAAGAGATGCACGCTGGTCTTGAAGATTTTCCAGTTGTTGTCCTTTGAGTTTCGGTAGAGATGGACAGGCCAATATGTCTATGTCGACAACATTTTCAGCATCTAAAATTTCCTGCAACCTATATCTCAGTATATCGAAGTATGCAGTACGCTTTCACTATGAACGGTTGTATTTATATTAACCCTTTGAATATTCATAAAGAATTTTTATGTTCTTACTTATAGTACCTAATTTTTAAAGATTATTTAAACTTTAATGTGAGTGACTGTTCTGATAGGACATTAATAATTTTAATTTCTGTATATAACTTTTAATTATTTAATATCAGTTCTGTGTGTTTGTGAAATTTAGTTCTGTTAACGTCGGATTTGAATGTTAAAGTACACCTGAGTGTAGTTATTTAAGGTGTCTTGCCTCCCGTTCGGGTTTAAAACACCCCTCCCCCCCATGGGGGAATGGGGCCAAATTTTAGTGATGCGCCAGCACCGCTGGTTGTGCACACTTAAAAAAGATATACAACAAGTCAGCTACCACATTTATTAGCAACAAGCTGCCTGCCTTGATGCTTCTGTTGGTTCAGAGAACCTTTCTAACGTTGCCACGGCCCGCTAGAGGCCAACCCTTTCTGCGGTTACTGCCTGCACGGACACGGCACGCCGTAGCGCTCCCCCGTGTGGAACCCGCCGGCAGGGGCTTGACACCGCACCCTAGCTCCCCAGTACGGTGGGTCTCTCGAGTCGTTTCACGATCAGGTATTCGTCGGCACAGACCAGCCGAACGATCGGGTCCGTGAGGTCGTCAATTCTCAAAACTTGCTAAGAGAAGCGGATCTTTCAAAAGCATTGCTCCTCTTCGAGCTCGGGCACTTCGACCCCTCACTCTTCCACAATTAAATTGTGGACGGAGATAACCCGCTCCGCTCTCTTCCACAAGTCCCCTGCGGGAAATGTTAAAGTACAATTGTCCTCGAACTTTTATTAGTGAAAGTGTGTAACTTTTTACGAAAATGACTACAGAAAACTCGTCGAGTACTTCTCAAGACATGCCGGACTGCAATAAAAGAAATCCAATATATTGCATTTACTGTAACTCAACTGCAGTGTTGATTTTTGAATGCTGTGCTAACTGTCAACGTAAATCACACACTGAGTGTATCAGTAGTAATAAGCGTAACTCTGCAGGTGATTTCATTTGTTGCCCTGAAAATTCTATGGAATCATCTGATTCACCATCAAAAACTCAAAGAAAAACTCGTGATCGTGTCAGGAAAGATGATAGTGTAATTAATCCGAAAAAAAGGAAGAGTGGTCGACTGTAATGAAATTGATGTGGAAGAGGGTTCAAATACTCGTGAAATGTTCCTGGATTATTTATTAAGGTCAATATTCTCGGAAATTACCGCAAAATTGAGTTCCTTGGATGTCGTTCGGATGTTCTTAACATTGATGACGATCAAAACAAGCGGTTAAATGCGATAGAACATCAGGCAGAAAAATTGACAGTTTAAATTTAAAAGTGGCAGAGCTCGTCGAAGAAAATAAACATTTATATGCTGAAAATAGAAATTTGTCAACACGTCTTTTTAAATATTGAACTGGCGAATTGTGAATGTGACTGTGTTATTGTTGGTGTTCCAGAATTCGGTATTGAAAATCTAACTGACTCAATTTGTGCTATCGGTGCAACTCTCGTTGTCCCACTCCAGCCAGCAGATTTGGTAAGGGTAGGGCGTATGCCATCTTCACGAGTTTCTAGTGCAGGTGAGAAGAGCGAGTCTTTTTCTAATACCCCTTTTCAAGCTGCGCAACAACCTAATAAAAATGCTACTGCTTCGCTCGTACAGCTCGCACTGCGTCTTCTTCCGATAACCGCGGTAGAGCCCGAACCATATCTGTCCGCTTTGCCGAATTTGCAAAACGTGATGCTTTAATTAAAGCACGTATTTAGGCTAAAGAACTTAAAGCTAATACTATAAATTCATTATTCCAGCCCACAGATATCTCTATAAATGGATACATTCCGAATGAATTTTATAAATTAATAAGGAAAGCTACAATTTATGCAAAAAGAAATGGATTGAAAATTCGGCGGCGAGGGGCTGTAATTTGTGTGTGTTCCAACGATGGAAAGCTGAATAAAATGATCACATCCGAACAGGACCTTGATGATTTTGAGCTCTCGTGTTGACGTCTACCTACAATGCCTACAGCTTCTAATCTTCGTTTCGTCAAGATTCTTCATCACCTCCTGTGTCATCTGTCATCTACTAGTCAACATTGCAAGACGTCACTAACCAATCAGATTCTTCTGCATCTTCTTCGTTATGTCCTGATGTCTCATCTGTTAATTGGAATACGTTGCAAATTGTACATTTAAATGTTCGTTCAAAAAAAAAAGAGAAATATATTACCTTGCGGGACTTCAGGCATTTTAATGAAAATGGTTTTATAGATGCTGCTCGACATCATCCATGGGAAATATTATCACGAACCGCTAAAATTAATGATCAATTTTTATCCTTGAATAAATCAATAACCGATTTATTTGATATATTCGCACCTTTGAAAACTATTCGAGTGAGAAAACCACATGCACCCTGGATCACCGACACAATCCGTAACCTTATAAGTAAAAGAAATTCTGCGCAAACAAAAATGAGAAAATCGAAACTTCCAGTGGATATTACGCATTACAAAAAACTGCGAAACTTCACTACAACAGCCATCAGGAAGGACCGTAATGTGTATCTGGGTAGAATTACTAAATTCCCTCAAAAGGCTTTATGGTCCACAATAAAACACCTTGGCATTTCAACTTCCGTCACTCCTGCACTGCCTCCAGCCCTCTCTGACCCTGATCTTTTAAATGATCACTTTATAAGTTGTCCTCGAATTTTACTCGATCCTAACCTCATTTTACATTTCTCCACTTGGCGGTCACAAAAAGTCCCTTTAGATCTTGAATTCTCATTCTCACAGATCTCGCTCCAGTTGTTATCAGCAACTATTAGTAAAATTAACAGTACTGGAGCAGGTTCGGATGGAATTTCGAGAGAGATGTTCTTAAGAATTCATAGATTTTGTTTACCTGAAATACTGCATATTTTTAATAGTATTATTATTTCTTCAACTTTTCCTGAAGCATGGAAACATGCATCTATCCGACCTATTCCTGAATTGAGTAACCCTTTGGTTCCCAAAGAACTGCGCCCTATTAGTCATTTACCAATAATGTTCAAAATTTTTAAACAAATATGTTACAATCAATTATTACAGCATTTCAATAACTTAAACCTTTTTCCAAAATTTCAGTCAGATTTCAGACGCTATTTCGAATGTGAAACAGCACTCTTAAATGTTTCTGAAGATGTTATTTCTAATTGAGATAGTATTGGACACGGGGTATTGTTGGACAGCGCGATATTTTTCCCGTTTGTAACGCTTGGAGTCTCCATCAACTAGCATCGACGCGTCTTATCATAATCTCATTTTCTATTAAGCACTTGACTTATTTTGACGCATTGTTTCCTCGCTATCGTATAAAACAAAATTTTGATGTTTGTAAAGTGTTTTGGCCATTTTTACAACATTTTTCGAAGAGCCAAGTCAGGTAAATATATTTATAATATTCTTGGAACTGTAATCTTTTGACGCATATAAGAGTTTTTGATGAAATTTGCATTGTGTTACTTATACGCCGACATTTCGTAAAAATGAGTGTTCGGGGTATTATTGGACACTTCAGTGATTTAGACACTTATGCGGAGGAAAATACTGATTTCTGCATAATTTGTATGAAAAATATGCCCGAGAAAGAAAATCGCCGAAACATAGCCCATTGTATCGCTTGTGATCGAGGTGTTCACTTGAGTTGTGTCGGAGCAAACCGGAACACTTTCACGTGCCTTACTTTATTTTATTCATTATAATATAGATATTCTTTCGTTTTCATTAACAAATAAACGTTCTCCAGCAATCATTTTCATTTTTTTTATCGATTTACAAGACTATCCAATAATACCCCGAGATTTTTTTAAATCTCAAAAACCAGTTTTTTGCGCCAGGTGATACAGAGTGTACAATTTTAAACAATTAGGTCAAATTGCTGGTATCAAATGAAAGGTTATTTATCGTACCACAAAATCAAGCTTTGAAATTTTGAGAAAAAGCAATTTTTTTTAGTGTTTCTGGATAAAATAAAAATGTGTCCAAGAATACCCCGACTTCCCCTACTATAAATTATTTTTTTTTAATTTGAAGCTTTTTCAACCCTATTTGGATCATTTGGCTTTACATTGGTGGTATTTTACATCTAAATTTACATTGTATTTAAAATTGTATTTCTAATTTACATTGCCGAACAAATTTTAGGAGACTAGTACACATCGGATCGTTCGGTTCACTAAGAATAGAGCTCGTTATCATCGGCAATTGCATTTTGTTTTTGTGTAACTCAATTAGTTTCGCTCGTTGTTTATTGTACAAGTCGCATTGCCATACAATATGGTCGAGATCTTAAATGCCGTTTTTATATGTACATTGGACGTCGGAAACCATGTTTAGTCGCGCGAGTGAGCCCGCTAAATGATAGTGATTGGCCCTACATCGATTTATCGTTACAATCTGTTTCCGACTAAGTCTGCCATTGTGGAACCAGGGCTTGGGGCTGTGTTATAATAGTGAACATATTCTTTTCCCTTTACTGAACTTGCAACATTAACTTTTTGGTTGGTTTTACTTTTTGCTGTCAGTTTAGAACTTTGTCTGATATCAGAGAATGGGATTCGAATATCTTTCCTAGGCTCTTATTGGTGGCTGATTTCGCCAGGAGGTCGGCGTTTTCATTTCCAGTAATTCCCACGTGAGAGGGTACCCAAACTAGTTTGATTTTGCTTCTGTTATGAGTCGTTTTTCCAAACTGTAGTAAATTATTTTTTATTTGATATTTAAGGTGAGTTGTTTTTATATCATTACGTGTTGAATTAAGTTTTTCAAGCGTGCTGAGGGAATCACTGAATATGAACGCATTCCTATGCGTGTTTTGAAGCGCAAGATCGAGCGCATCATTAATTGCTATATTTTCCGCTGTGTATATGGAGGCTATATTACTTATGCTTTTCTTTGTAACTATGTTGAGTGGATTACATACGCAGGCAGTTCCTACGGACTTGGCGTTGGATATTTTACTGCCGTCTGTGTATATTCCTATTGCTTCCGCATCTCCTATATGGGCATTGTTCTAGAATTTTTAAACTTTATGTTGTCGCTCATTATGATGCCTTAAAAATTTTAAATATAAACTTTGCAACACGACAGATCAACAAATTTTTGTTCGTTTTACATGTAATAAGTGTTTATTACTAATTACAGATATGTAGAAAACAATGAGAGTAAATAAAAGTAGTGAATTTGCCTGTTTTTGGTGCGCGACACTCACTACATTTTTTCAGTTTTAACACTGAAACTTTTTGCATCTTTTTTTATGGTCTGTGGTTTTTGTGGAAGTATTTGGGGATGTAAACAAGTGAAAAATCCTTAACTTAATGATGTGCCTCACTGAGGAGTAAAATTATATACCTTCAAACTTGCGAGATAACTTTTTTTAATAGTTGACAATTTAGCAATCAACCTTAGATAATTTTTTTCACATTGGTTTTTAAGAAACAACACAACGGGGGTACATTACCTATATGATAAGAAGTAATTTGAGCCTTTGCCCGAGTGTGTGCCACCTATACATAAAAAATGCGACCACGTCAAACTTTAAATTTCCAAGCGAAACTCACTTTGAAAAATCAAATTATTTAATGGCACATCTACAATTTAGCTTCTAAGTACTTTGGAATCATTGTGATCTTTTCTCCTAAGTTATTAAGGTTTTTTTTATACACGGAAAGATCGAAAAAGCAACTTTTACTGTTTCCGACATGACTGTCTGCTGTTCGGTCGAATCCGAACACAAATTCAGCCGTCTTTCGGGTTTAGTCGTGAGCCAATCATGTCTCGGCAGGAGCTCTCGGTTTTCCAGACAGCACTCTTTACTGTCTAAACACGAACGCTGCCGACAGGAAGTAGTCCTGCGTGCGCAGGACTCTCTCCTGTCTAAACATTAGTGTTTCTGCCTCGAACAGGACAAATTTCAGATGCGATTGATACTTGTGAATACTTGTGCTGGTGTCAAGCAGTGTGAAGTGCCAATATTTGTATCTTGTGAGGTATAGTAATGTTTTATTAAATATATTTATTATATACTATAGTATATAATATAGTCTATAGTATAGTCTATATAGACTATTATGAACTGAAAAATGATATTCGCATGATTTGAGGAATATAACCTCAAAATGTTAGAAAATGATATGTAATGTGGTTCTGTTTGCTGCATGTGACAGTTTATTATAGCTATATTTTTGTACTGTTTATAAGCCTCTCTATAAGAATGCTATATTCCTCAAATCATGCGAATATCATATTTTAGTTCATAATAGCCTAGTATATAATAAAAACATTTAATAAAACATTACTATTCCTCACAAGACACAACTATTGACACTTTACACTGCTTGACACCAGCACAAGTATTATCAACGAATATAGAATCCGTTTATATACTCTTTGGTATGTATTATCAATCGCATCGAAATTTGTCCTGTTCGAGGCAGAAACACTAATGTTTAGACAGGAGCGAGTCCTGCGCACGCAGGACTACTTCCTGTCGGCAGCGTTCGTGTTTAGACAGTAAAGAGTGCTGTCTGGAAAACCGAGAGCTCCTGCCGAGACATGATTGGCTCACGACTAAACCCGAAAGACGGCTGAATTTGTGTTCGGATTCGGCCGAACAGCAGACAGTCATGTCGGAAACAGTAAAAGTTGCTTTTTCGATCTTTCCGTGTAACTTTTGTGTTTTTTTAATACAACAAAAAACACACTTTTTGACAATAATAAAATGATTATTCTTTACAAATCGTTTTAATTTTTTAGTATCCTTAATGTTAAATCATGTATTTGGATTTCAAATTTTAATGAAAACTGACTTTGGATTTGTAATCAGTGGCCTCAAAAACCCTAACATATCAAATTTTATAAAAATCAAAGAAATTTTGTAAAAAAAGTCCGCAATATTTAATCCGTTATTTTAAATTTGAATAACTATTAACTAGGCATTTAATTTTATATACTAGCTTCTAAAAATTAGGCCATAAGCAAAAGAACTGAATTTTGTATGTATATTAAACGTTACAAAATTAAAAACTAATTTTACGAGTAACTTAACATGTTACATTAAAAAAAAAATACATTGTGTATAAATGAGTCACGCAAGGTTTTTCCTGTCATTTGATCAATTCTAAAGCCAATAAAATTAATTTCATGAATGTGCCTAAAAAAAAAATGAAATTTATAGTTCAGGAAGCGAGAAACTTAGGCCTTATCATTGATTGTATCTGGTCCTTTACCGCGCATATCTCGAAGAAAATAGGTATTGCGTATGCGAAATTGCGACAACTTTACCCATTCAGGCGTGAATTAACCTGCGAAACCAAACTGAAGCTGTGTGAATCATTAATATTTCCACATTTGTTGTACTGTATTTCTATATTTGATCCATGTATAACAGACAAAAACTGTACAAGAATCCAAGCTGTTCAGAATGCTTGCTTAAGGTATTCTTATATAGTTAGGAAGTTCGACCATATATCTCCGGCATTCCGTAGATCTGGTCAACTTAATATGCGGGATAGAATGGAGATAACACTAGTTTATAGCCAAAATGTACATTTAATGCCATATTTTTTTTAAATTTATTTAGGCCTACAAAACAAGAAAAGCATGGGAAAAATTGTTTCAACCGATAGGATTTCGAGCAATGAATTTTTGAAAATTTTTTTCGTTTTTTTCTGAGATAGGAACACATACTAGGTCATATCTCCGGTTCAAAGTACTCAATTGCATAAAATAAGTAGGCAAAATTAAAGGTAATTTCCTCACCTACAACTTCTTCTTGTATTATATTGTGATTGGATTAATAGTTTTATAGTTATGGGCCAAATTATGTAAAAAAAATTGCCTTTTTTGGCCCAAATTAAAACAAAATCACTATATGTCCTTAAACATATATAAATCGTTAAAATATGTACAGTATTTTATTTTTTACGTATAGTTCGCCCTTTTGTGAACACAAAACGCTACTTAGAAATTAAAATCCATGGATTAATACGTAAGTTATCATCAATTTAGTAAAATCGTAAAAAATGCAAATTTGTTTTTTTTTGTATTTTGCTCTTTTTTTGTGCTACTAATTTGTTTAATTCATTTAATTTTCTTTTTAATATTAGAAAAAAAGTATTTTTACATATTTAATATCATTCGTAATGAGTTTTTACTTTAAATTTTCATTTTTCTGTAGGCAATATTTTATGATAAAAAAACAAAAATGTCATTTGCATTGCGCGCGCATTTGCAATAGTCAAGTTCTTTCCGTTGTAACCTAAATGTTCTGGACAGCCGAGCTCGCACAGACCATTACGAAAGAAAAATCTGGTCAGAAAGAGAAACTATCACTGTAGGTGCCAACAATGTAGCGTATGAACCGTTAGTAAAGAAGGAAAACATCATTCTTCCCCTGTTACATATAAACCTTGGGCTCTTCAAAAATTTTGTTAAAGCGTTAAACAAAGAAGGACCAGCGTTCACATATTTGAAATCAATTTTCCCAAAACTTTCTATTGCGAAAGTTAAGGAAGGAATCTTTGATGGCCCACAAACCAGAAATGTGACAATTTTGCATCTTTATTAACATCTAATGAGGCTGCAGCCTAGAAGTTATTCCAGTTAGTTGTGAATAACTTTCTTGGAAACAACAAAAGTCCAGATTATAAGAACATCCTTGAAAAGTTACTTTAGAATTGTGTAAAAATGGGTAAATATACAGTCATGTTACTTTAATTTCCATTAATATTTTGCACCTTTTTCTTTATAAAAGTGATTTATAAAATAGATTCTAGACATTCTGAAAAATGTGAGACATTTGCTTTCAAACAATAAAACAACTATAATTTAATTTTGATTACAACAGGAGTAAATATATAACTGAAAATTCATTTTCTGCATTCCCATCTGGATTTTTTCCCGGAGAATCTTGGTGCTTTAAGCGACGAACACGGCGAAAGGTTTCACGAAGAAATCAAAACTATAGAACAAAGATACCATGGTTTTTGGGATGAGAGAATGCTGGGAGACTATATTTGGTTTCTCATCAGAGAAACGAATCAAGAGGAGTACAAGCGCCAAAAAAAAACGAGAAATTACTTTTGATTTGATTTAAATCGGTGTTCTGTATATAAATGGTGGAAAATCACAAAAAAAACAAAATTTGCATTTTTTTACCATTTTACTAAATTGATCATAACTTACGTATTAATCCATGGATTTTAATTTCTAAGTAGCGCCTTATGTTCACAAAACTGCAAACTATACGTAAAAAATGAAAAACTGTACATATTTTAACGATTTCTATATGTTTAAGGACATATAGTGATTTTTTTTTTAATTTGGGCCAAAAAAGGCAATTTTTTTACATAATTTGACCCACAACTATAAAACTATTAATCCAATCACAATATAATACAAGAAGAAGTTGTAGGTGAGAAAATTACCTTTAATTTTGCCTACTTACTTTATGCAATTGAGTACCTTGAACCGGAGATATGACCTAGTATGTGTTCCTATCTCAGAAAAAAACGAAAAAAATTTTCAAAAATTCATTGCTCGAAATCCTATCCGTAGAAAAATATTTTCCCATGATTTTCTTGTTTTGTAGGCCTAAATAAACCCCAAAAAAATATAGCATTGAATGTACATGAATTTTTTGTTTGTAAACTAGTGTAATTGTTTTAAAAATTATTAGTCGGGTGCTGATTGTGAAAACCCCGGATTATCTTTATTTTTCTCTGCATATGCTTAGTAGTAATACAAATTTCCGCCGAAGTGCTATTATAAATACTTTATGCTATCCAACGCACTCAACGAATAAATTCAATGACGCTTTTTCGTGTTGTGCTCCAAAATTTTTCAATAAGTTACCACTGGAAGTACGGAAATGTGTCCTTTTGATTTCCAATTTTATATGTCAAATTAATGAAGTTTACCGGCAAATATATAAAATATAATAGCTTGTAGGTTTATTTATGTTGAGGTTTAGAATCGGGCGACTGGGTTTTGCCAAATAAACGAGACACGATTAATATCAAAAGAGTAATTTATTACCTTATAAATATCCAACTTAATAAGAGTATAAAAGAATCGAACTTATCACGTTGACTATAATCGGTTTGGTCCTTTTAATAACAATCAGTAATCTATATAGAGGAACCGCGCGTGTCGAACGGTGAGTGAGGAGTGAGCCGCGCTCGGCCATGAGGAAGCACTGATGAAGCGCCAACGGCGCCGGCACTCCGCGCATGCGCACGGAACAGTAGAGAGATATGCGAGTGAATGCGCTGCAATACCGACTGCGGACTGCAGCTGCTCGTTCATACTTCGCACTCCCTCCCGAGCAGATGTTTCAAGCAGCTCGTTCGTCGATTCAGTCCAGCTTGCGGACTTCTTTAATATCTAAACAGAAGAAAAAAAGTGTTAGTTCAGGAATTTATTATTCAATATTAATTCAGTCAAGCTTCTATGTGTATCTAGAGGCAATGCCTTCGTAAATATGTCAGCAATTTGCTGTTTCGAAGCAATCCAGGCAACTTTTATTAGACCTCTGTCTACACACTCGCGAACATAATGTTCTCTGACCTCTGTCATGTGCCTGAGCTTAGCAGTGTAATTCACTTGACTGCTAGCTGCAGCCGCCTGATTATCACACCACAAAGTCATGGGCAAAAAGGAATTTTTTAACATCAAACTTAAAGAATTTCGCAACGACACCATTTCCTGACAAGCTTCACTCATCGCCACGTACTCTGCCTGACAGGTTGACAGGGCGACGTATGATTGCTTGTGTGACTTCCAGGCCACAGTATCACCGTATAGCTTGACCACAAATCCGCTGGTCGTGATGGAACCCTTGCAGTCTGCAAAACTTGCATCTGAGAATCCTTGCAAATCGTCGAGCTTCCCTTCAAACTTCAGACCCAGACTCTTGGTATATCTCAGATATCGGCATACTCGTTTAACCATTTTCTACTCTACGTCAGTGGGGTTAATTTGATGCCTGCTCAGCACATTCACAGAGTATGCTATGTCTGGACGAACTGTATTCGCCAGATACAGCAGGGAACCTACTATTTCTCTGTAAGGACCATTTGACTTAGTTTGTGTGCCATCGTACTTATTTTCATTTTCTTCCCTTTCTCGTCTCTCTCTGTTTGCCACTTGATTTGTCACCATAGGTGTTTTCTGCGGATGCATTTCACTGTATCCATATCTTTTAAGCAGTTTATCAATATAGTTTTCAAGTGTGAGAGTTATCGTCTGTTCTTGTCTGTTTCTGTTTATCTCGATTCCAAGGAAATTTTTGGGTTCTCCCAAGTCAGACATTTCAAATTCGGACTTGAGTTTTAATTTGATTTCTTCCAACTTGATCGAGTCATTGCTAGTTATTAATATGTCATCTACATAGAGCAACAGTAGCATGAATTTGCAATTGTCACGCCAAGTGAATAGACAAGGCTCAGGATCATAAGCATTCAAACCTAACTTCAGGATTGTTTCAGTGAATTTTTCATACCATCTTTTCGGACTTATTTTTAGACCATATAGGGCGCGTTTAATTTTGCAAACTTTCTTTCTCTTAGCTTCTATTGCAGTATCAACGCCTTCAGGAATCTCCATGTAAATTTCACTGTCAATAGTTCCATTTAAGAAAGCTGTTTTGACATCGAGTTGACATACTTCCAGATCGAACTTATTTACTATAACAAGAACTGACCTAACCAGCTGTAAACGAGAAACAGGCGCGTAAGTTTCACTTAATTCATATGAATTTTTATCCTTGAAACCTCTCATCACAAGTCGAGCTTTATGTTTTACAGTGCCATCAATTCCGACTTTTCTTTTAAACACCCATCTGGAGTTGATAATATTCGGCCTTTTTCCATCTGAGTCAGATGGCCTGTCAATAATCGTCCAGACTTGGTTTTTCTCCATTGACTCCAATTCACTATCAATGGCTCTTTCCCATTCCACCTTGTCTGTAGAATTCATAGCCTTGTAATATGAAGTTGGATCATTTTGAACTGTCGCTATCAGTGCACACTGTTCATTATTTTCGAGCGAATTTAAGTCTGATTCAAGTTCGATTGGTTCTGTTTGTTGTTCTGTCACTTTCTCTTTTCTCGGACGACCTCTTTTACGTTTTTCTCCCTCCGTTTCCGAAATCAGAGTTTCCTTTTCATCGTCAAACTTTACAAACCATGTTTCCCGGTTCACATCTTCCAATGTGTTTGACCAATCTTTGATACTTCGTTTATTATATTTATCGCCAAATACGAGTTTTTCGTTAAAACGAACATCTCGACTCTCATAGTATTTGCCGTCCTCTGGTTTCAGAAACAGATATCCGGTTGGTTTATATCCAACTAACACGACTCGTTTTCCGAGCTGATCGAACTTAGGTCCCTTCTTCCTTTGCACTTTTATATAGGCAATGCAGCCGAAGCGTTTCAATTGCTCTAAGTTTAACTTCACACTCGGACTGAATTTTTGCAAAGGAGGTATCATCTCATTCGAGCTATGAGGAGTTCTGTTGTAAATATAAACCGAAGCATTCAATGCTAGATCCCACATGTTTTCAGGCAGATGAGTATCGTATATGAAAGTTCTGACCTTTTTCTGGATTGTCTGATTAAACCGCTCGGCACAACCATTGTGCTCTGGTGTATCAGGACAAGCTAGCTGCAACTCTGCTCCAAATTTATCTAGGATACTCGTCGTATATCCACCTGTAAACTCTTTACCCTGATCACATCGCAAGTAACAAAACTTGGCATCATATCCCAACAGATTCCTCGAGCTTTTTATGTATGACTCCAAACAGTATCCCGTTTCGGTTTTACTCTTCATCGGGTATGCCATCGCCAGTCGCGAAAAATCATCTATAAATACAGATATGAATCTGTAACCTTTAGGGTATGTCATCGGACTAATAGGACCCATTGTATCCGAATGGATTATTTGCAACGGCGATGTTGCCCTTTGTCTCGTCGAGCTAAACGGTAATTTGTTGAATTTCGACACAATGCAAACTTCACAGTCCAACACGGAATCGTCAAAAACAACGTCTTTTAAGCCTTTGACTTCAGGAAATTTACCTTGGAATATTTTAAGATATTTTAACGAAGCGTGTCCCAAACGGACATGCCACAACATTGCTTTATTTGTGTAAAGTAAATGATTGACTTCATCGTTATTAGATTCAAAGTTAGTGTCTACACAATCAACTGAATTATCCAGCATATTTATTTTTCTATCTCTTAATGTGTCTTCAAAATTTGAGTAACGTGAGCATTGCTCATTGCTTTGTTTATTATAGTTTTTCTCATTATTTATTAATGAGGATTCATTAAGTTGATCGTTTGCAATTGTCTCTTCAACTTCCATCTCAGTTTCGATCATATTTTCATTATTGGGAACTCTGTAATCTCGCTGTCGTGTGGCAACATATGCAACAACCTTAGTATTAGTTTCAAACTTATTTCCTGTTTCATTCAGACTACCCGATTCAAACTCGATTATCCAATACGGTTGCTCATATATTCCAGACACAAAGATTTCTTTGGACATGGGGTCAAAAATATCTATACGCTTATTGTCTAAATAAATACCCAAACCCTTATCGACAAATTTTCTCAATGATAACAAATTTTCCGACAGTGATCGAGCGTATATCACATTACTCAATTTTAAGGGATTTTCATTGTTCGCGTAGCCATAAACGTTACCTACTCCCTCCGATTTGATAGTCGCTAGATCACTGTCGTTTGCACACTTAATGTCAAAAGTTTTAGTACTGTCGAAAGTTTTAAATATTAGTCGCGAATTGGTCATATGTTCTGTGGCACCCGAGTCAGCCAGAAATCTAACTAGTTGGCTGTTATCGCTTCGTTCTACCTCTTCAAGCTTGTTTTGTACATTTAGCGCTACGTACTTACCCGCTTTGGTTTTCCGATCAGAAAAGCTATTGTTTTTAGACACATAAGGGCTACGAGGATTGTGATTTGACCTTGCTCTTCCTCGTGGTTGAATTTAACCTCGGCCTCTATCAGACTTAGATCTTTTCGAGTCACTTTGATTGAGTGGGCCGCGGCCGTCGGTTTTACGTTTCATTCCACGATTAATATTTCCTCGTTTACCACCTCGATAAGAGAATGAGGGTACATACCTTCTATGTTGCACATTGTCTTGTAGCATCTTCTCCAGCTGACTTTCGCTATAGGGGCAGTCTTCTCTGATGTGCCCCCCATAGCGTTTGCACCGGAAACACATCTTTCCAGATCTGGTGCATTCGTCCTTATAATGCCCCTTGTTGCCACATTTGTGGCACAGCGCGCCGGGGTGAGGCATATGGTACGCCTTGGGCTGCCCTTGGTCCGTCTTTTGTCCAGCTATCAGTTTGCCCTCCCCTCGAGCTGATTCCTGTTGTACAATATAGTCTTTGAGCTGATCTAACGTTAATATTTTGCCTGTGGCATTTTTAATAATAAATTGAGTTTCTCTAAGGCGCAGGAGTGCAACAACAATTGCCTCAAAGAATGCATCTCTTATCTCAACTTCCGAAAGTTCAGGGGTATTGGGCAATTTATTGTACAATCTGACTATTTTGTCAAATCTATCCCAAAAACTGGATGCCTTTTCCTTAATAGGATTATATTTAAGACTATGTAATTGCTTTCTCAAGCTGGTTGTAGTCATTACAGTTTCGTTTTCTTTTAATTCTTGAATTTTATTTAATAATTCTACCGGATCGCGAATATGAGAGACCTTTGAGTGATAAGACATATCTATTCGGTTAATAAGAATATCGCGGACTCTAATCTTGTTCTTTTCTCTTTTAATTTCATTTAGTTCTCGGGCCGGTTCAATTGAATCGTCAATTACATATGATAGATCGCAAATGGTTAATTCGGAGTTTAAATAATCCATAAAGGAATCGAAATCCAGCTCAGGAGTTAACCTGTATTCTCTACGAACTATATTTTCTCTATTGGTTACCTCAATTTGAATTTTATCTGTAATATTATTGGATTTTAAATCGAACTTGTTCAATTCTTCTTTAATTGCCTTCGCAACATACTCTCTGTCTATATTATTGTAAACATTCTCTTCAGCCGAAACTGAACTATTATTCTTACTAAACTTTATTACCTCATTCTTCTGTTCAATAGGAGCAGGTTTCATTTGGGATATTTGTTTCCCCTTCTCCTCCATCCAGCTTTCCACCCTTTTCGTAAATTGACTCATGTTTTTATCGTTTTTTTCCATGTAGTCGTTTATCCATTTCAGGGTGGTATACGACATTTCATCAGACTGTTCCTCCATCTCCTTTCGTTCCTTCTCCAGCTTCTCCAGTTTAATGTTTGTTTCTGAAAAATCAACAGAATTGTTAAGATTTAACACATCATGATCGACATCATCATTTGTCATTTCATAAGATTCAATCATTTCACTAGTCCTCAACTTCTGACGGGATTTCATCAGATCCAGATCCAGTTTCACCTTCACATTTGACTTAACAACTGGGGTGGATTTATTACCTTCTAACTTAGTACGTAAAATTTCGGTTTCACTTTCAAACTTTCCGGCCGGCCCACCGTCAGACATCCCAACTGATGCATCCAGCTTAGAGGACAGTGCTTCCTCATGTTGGCCTGAGAAAGCCTCCGCCGAAGCCACCTCTTCGGCCTTCAGTCGCTTCACTTCTCTTTTCACCGAGTCCCTCACGTCTTCTTCGATGTGCGAATTATCGGCGATAAAAATGTTAAGAATCAGGAACCACTTTTTCGACGAACAACAATCAAAGAAGCAGTTCCTTATCGTAGATGGCAATATTTTATGAGTCATGACTATCGAGTCGTTTACGATGATTCACTAAATGACTAGGCAATCAAATAAATCAATGAATAAACAACCGCGTCTTCAACGAACAACAATCAAAGACACAGCTGTCGCCCCCGATCATAGGTGTCAAACGACTACCTCCTTCTCTGACTAGCAATATTCAGAGAAGTAGTTCTCAATCATCATTGACAATGTCTCGTAACGACAAGCATTCAATCGACGAACAACAATCAATCGAATACTGTGAATTGCCTGGCAATTATTTTTCGGACAATCGTTCAATCAACGAACAACAATCGATTGAACAATGTCAATTGCCTAACAGTACACACGGTGCAGCCGCAACAACAGACACCGCACCGCATGTACCGGCCAACAATATTTGTAATTTGGATCTGTTTCTAAGCATGCAATTTTTAGAAATTTCATTTTACATAAATAATAGATTAACAACGTAAAATGTCATTTTATTCTACCTATTGGAATTTTATTCCCGCTGGACGTCATTATGAAGATCACCTCCTCGTTCAAATCTGGGTAGAACGTATCGTCTGGGAATTTTTCCGTGATTCCCAGCTCATTGTCCTGAATAAGCAGGAACAATTGGACATTCCTTTCATCTGTATGAAAATCGAACATGTATTTTAATTTTACCCAGTTTTAGTATATTGATTCGACAATTTCGCTTATTCTGACATCGCCAGTTTTCTTTAATTCAAGATATCAACTCAAGTTTTCGATATACCAGATAAATCGATTATTAACATATTCCAGATTTCAGGCTTAAAAATTTGAGTACACAACTGTTTCTTTTAATCTAATTAAAAGTTAAGTCTGTAATTTCATCAATTCAATTATTTCAAATTATCGATAATGAGAAATCATTGTTTTCAATTATTATAGTGTTCGGCATTCTGACTAATTTTCGTTAACGAATATTTCAAACTTAAGTTCTAAATAATCTAAATATTATTCTTATTCATGTTTCGCAAGTTCCAGGGACAATCGGCATGGCACGGCAGTGTCGAGTTCTACATGTATCAAATCAAAATTTCAATTGACGGTTTCAACTATTCCTAATTTTTAGGTTACGATTCATGCACGAGTCAATCAATTACGTTGCCGTTCACTATGCATCCGCTCGCGTCGGCCCGTACCGACGCGCCGTTTGAATTTCCCGCTCGCGCCATCGACCGGCAACTTCGCCGTCGTCCTCTTTTGTTCCTCTCGCGCGCGACCATGGCGCCCCGAATCGCCCCCAGCTCGCGCCACGTGCCCCAACGCCAATCGAACGCACCGTCGACGGTTTCCTTCCCGCTCTCGCGTCCATTCGTAACGATTGCCAACCTTTGGTTTGTCGATTCCCGCGCTCGCGCCTATCTATTTTTCTACACAGGCTCGAACCTTCCTTTGTTACCCAACGCCGATTTCCCGAACTTTTTACACTGCATACCTTTCTTTTCCAAATTTTGTTTGAACCGCACTATTTCGATTCTCGAACTTTCCACGATGGCGCGTTTTCCGCGATCGAATGCTGTACTTTTTCCGAACTTTCTAGAACAGCATTTTTGTTCTGGAACATTCTACGCCCAGGCGTTTTCTGCGATCGAATGTTTTATCGTTTACGATAATCGCATGCCTTTTTGTTTTTCGAACTTTTCTGGACGGGCGCGACTTTTTATTTTTGAATTTCACTGTACCGTGGACTTTCCGCGATCGCATGCTTTTCTTTTTCCGAATTTTACAATCGCGCATTTTCTGCAATGGCACATTTTTGTTTTCGAACTTTTTGGACGCGCACGACTTTTTATTAAAGGGGTTAAGCAATTATCAACTTGCGGTTTAGCACTTGTATCACTCGCGGTTTATAAAAATGTCCACTTACCCCTGGAAGTCGGCACCTTGTGAGCGCCTTTGTTCGCCATCTTTCCGCTTACTCGTCTGCTTCGGGCTTTTTCAGAGTTTGTCGCCTATCTCGTACTTGTCCAGCAAGTCCACGAAATCCAACTTTTTAAATTTTTAATTGCAATCCAACTTAAGAACGGATCTACACACTCTTGAAATATTTCTTTCACTCGCGAACCGGTTTGGCAAAAGACAGTCGCCTCAGCAAAATGTTCCCGCGCAGTGGAAGCGTGCTGGGCCCATAACCTGTTGAGGTTTAGAATCGGGCGACTGGATTTTGCCAAATAAACGAGACACGATTAATATCAAAAGAGTAATTTATTACCTTATAAATATCCAACTTAATAAGAGTATAAAAGAATCGAACTTATCGCGTTGACTATAATCGGTTTGGTCCTTTTAATAACAATCAGTAATCTATATAGAGGAACCGCGCGTGTCGAACGGTGAGCGAGGAGTGAGCCGCGCTCGGCCATGAGGAAGCACTGATGAAGCGCCAACGGCGCCGGCACTCCGCGCATGCGCACGGAACAGTAGAGAGATATGCGAGTGAATGCGCTGCAATACCGACTGCGGACTGCAGCTGCTCGTTCATACTTCGCAATTTATTTATTTATTTTTTTTTATCTTTTTATTTTTCACTTATCTACGTGTTTACTTGTCCTCTATCATTATTGTATACTGTTTAGCGCTTTTTATTGTTCTTATCCTAAGTAATTTCATGTGTTATTGTTTGCTTTTTCAAAATGTATACTATTAGTTTTATTAAGTACTGCGTTCCGCTTATTTTATATAATCTGTACTATTTTTTGTTATTAATTTAAATTTATTTTTACTCTTAAAACTAAATACTGATTTAATTTATTTGTGTGTTGGTCAGTCTGCAAAACAGCGTTAGCTGTGGCTAGCCCTTTGGCTCGTAGGTGACCTATTTTGTACCCCTCGTTCGCCAATAAAGACGTTATACTTATTACTATTATTATCTTTTTTTTTTGTCTGCGCCTTTTATGTATATATTGTGAGCACATGCAACGATCTCCTCGAACATTTCGTTTATTGCATCAAAGGGTATATCGCCCGATTCCTATCGTAGACCATGATAATTGTGCATTAACCAATTGTTTAACGTACGTACGTACGAATCGTACTTTATAACATCAGCGTCGGAAATATTCATAATGTACATTTCCTTCTGTATAAACCGATTACCAGGTCCGGGGAATCCTTGCACGTCGGCGATATACTACATTTCTTTTTTATTTAAATTTATTTAATTAGTTACCACTAATTCATGGATATACGTCGTACCTTTCTCTCTAGATCGTAGTATCTCTTCGTCAAATCATATGAATTGGAAATCAAATTAGAGTGTAACAAAAACACTTGGTACCATCCGGTGTTCCTTTCGAGATTCGGTCCCATACGTGTCCATTGTTGATAGTCTGCGAGTTACGATACTCAGATGATGAAGAAGTTAAACGCAATATTAAATCGTTTCAAGTACTAGCACCAGTATGATGGTACCGGACTTTCACAATTGAATAAATCTTTTGTACGATATTCGATTTAATTGAAATGTGCATAGACGTATGAATACAAGTTTCGATCCATTTATAATACAATTGAGCGTACCAAAGTTTTCTAAATTTTAAATAAAAAATGTTCAGTCATTAAGTTGACATCATTTAAACAATTAATTTTTGTATGCGATGTACTGCACTCTAAAAACAAATACTTAAAATCATTACATCTTAAATTTCAGTCCATGCATAAATCTTACATGGTCTAAGTCATGTTATCTAAACTACATCTTTCTTTCTTTCTGTCGATGTGAAAACAAAACGAAAGACGACAAAGTATTTATCATTATGATAATAACAAATTTCTTCACATTAGAACCATGTACAATAGCCCACTTAAGGTCGCCTTATTCATAGCGAATGTGACTTTTGAACTGTCTTCTTTAATTGTCGACCATTCTCTCCCTCTGTCTCTCTCATTAGCTATCCATTTGTTACACATATACGATTACCCGTACACCAAATCGAGTTGTGTGCACATTCTTGTGATGTAACATTCGCACGACTATGGAATGAAATTCATTCTGAAAACCCAACAAGTACAAGCGTAAATATATTTTAATACTAACTAACGGTATACGTCTTGATTCGAAAATGTATGTAGCCTAACCGACATGGCTATTTAATTCCGTTTACAATAATGATTTGGATAATCACACTGCACGAAACGTTGTTGTATTTGTCAGATTTTTGTTACTTCCACTGAAAGGGATGAATTAACCTTAATAATTAATTTTCCAACAAGACTGGGATGCCAGTAATATTTATTCTCAGATATATAAAAAATTACAAAAATAGAAAAAAATAGAATGTTTCGCACGGTATAAAACTACTCCAAAAGTAACGCGGGTTCCGCCGACGCAATCGTGGATTCTTAATGATTGCCTGAAGGGCATACAAGGGTACTTACATCAATCACACGTGTTGGCTGGAATATTCCTTAACCAAAAAGAATCGCACGCAAGGTTTTTTAGTAAATCCGCGGATACCACGTAATAACTATAATTTCTAGTATCTTTCACTTTATTTAACTATCGACTATAATTTTTGGTATCTTTCACTCTATTTAACTATCGCTATTTCAGTTAAATCGCTCGGACAAAATGTTTCGATACACCCGGAGGCTTCGGACAGTATTTCAAAAGTACCGTTGATTTTCCGATTCCTTTCCTCGTACCTTGGATACCCCACCACCCTGCACTATTCGGTTATAATTTAAAAAGGGACCAATGGGAAAGGGAAGTGGAGTTACCTTTCACAAGCGGGAAACTATAGGTGGCCGCAAAAGTATAGAGGTCGCTGGGAATCGGAATGCGCACAAGCAGGGGTCTAGGTGGGGGTAAGGATGAAGTGATGGACAGTTATGTGGATCAACAAGGATGGGAGATGCGCAATGTGGCGCTGTACTCGGGGGAAGTAGGGGTCGCTGCTCGGGAGGGGGCGCTAGAGGTGCAACTGTCTTGTCTGGGATCATGCGCAACTTTGAGAACCGCGTAAAGACCTTGTGTTCCAATGCGTCGCTTCGATATATGCGCAGTGATCCGAAATGGTTTACTGCACCGATAATCGTACATGCGCAAATCAATAATCGACATTAAATCGATATCGATTAATACCTGCGAGTGGAATGAACTGCGCAGCCACGCGCGCAAGAAGACGGACGAGACCATCATGGCGCCGCGAGCCAGCGACAGTTCCGTGCGAGAACAACAATGTCCGACTGCCGGCATTTGTTGGTGGTATTTCTGGCGGCGCGATTATCGACAACACGGGTGACGATCCCTCGATGGCGAACTTCGGTGCCCGCGTGTCGCGTGAAAGCGTCGATGGAAGTAGTTTGGTCGTGCGGGAGAATAATATCGGGAACGGGACGGGCCTAGGGAATTTTGGGAAAGTGCGCGAAGGGATTCGCTTTTTTTTTTTTTTTTTTTTTAAGAGGGATGGATGTGTTTTTTAGGTAGGTAGAGTGTAGTGGCGTTTCCAATACGTGACAACGTCACACCACATTGTAATCGTAATTAGTTAACTAAGTCATTCACGTATGAATACGATTGTTATATGTATTTTGTTAAATATATTGGCAAAAGGAGACTGACCTCCTATCCATCACACCTAGCGTATTAGTATAATACACAAGTCATTATATCAATAAATAATTTTCATGGTAATAAATTAACCTTTGAAAACTTCTGATGTTTTCACATTATGGAGTTTTTAAAATTTAATATTATTATTATTAATATTGAATCGTTTATAGAACTGATGTTTTCATACATTATCACTTTAAAAGACTGCTACCGTTTATGAAATAAAAGACCAAACAAAAATTCAACATGAAGACATGCATAGATTAATTCTATTTAAATGTGCGCATGTGATTCCGTAAACATTAGTCATTTTGAAAGAAAACGTGAAAAATTCTCAATGATCTGCCTGTGTAACGTTGTATTTTTCCTTTATTTAATTTCTCCTAAAAAAATACAGGTACATACAAATAAACTGGACAAAAATTTTTATTATGGGACGCGACCCAAAAATGCGGTTTCCGCTGGACTGGTATGATCGTTACTTTTCCACACTTCCTCGCTATCTTCCTCGCGACCTAAGTCAGCCACTCACGCTCACTGCCAGTTTCTTATTTCTCCCCATCCATTCACGAATTAAAAAAAAAAACGATTTTCCCACTTTAACTCGCCACTCGCCACTTCCGGTCTAACAATCACTCATCTCAATCATCCAACAGACAACAAATATCACACGAATCTCCCGTGCCTCTTTCGCCACTTCCGGTCCGAATCATTAAATTTTTTTTTGTCATCCGATTCTCATTCATTTAATTTTTCGGCTATGCCGCCTTACCTTTTCTTTCTTTTCCTCTTTCTGTATCTCTTTCTCTCGCTCTATCTCCCTGTCACTCTCCTTCTCGCTACTCTCCTATCTCTCTCTCTCTCTTCTCTCTCACTACCACTCTTCTTTTTTATCTGTCTACCTCTCTCGCACCCTCACCTCACTCCACCCCACGACCACACAATTAAATTCCAACCGTCAACTTTTTCTACCGACGCGACTACTCTCTGTCTTCCTCCGACTCTCGCTATCACGACCGTACTCAATTTGAAAATCGCAATCGGTACTGACCGATGACGATTTTCCACCTCTCTCGCTACTTTCCTTTAAATTTTGAATATTAAATGGGTGCGTAATATAACGCGCTAGTGTGTGTAGCGCCTGTATACGTACACACACGCGTGGTCAGCTCGCCGATCGTCGCCTCTCCGTCGCACGATGGGAGACGCCGTCGCCGACACAACAAACCGGCGATCGACGGGAGAGATCGAGCGTCCCTCTCTTACTACTACCCGGCCGGCGCAACTCGCATGCCTCTCACTCCCACTGCCGAGAGAGAACTTGCAGTTCTTACAACGCGTATTATTTTCGCCCAAATATAATTCATATTCTCGCAATTTAATGATATTAATTAATATCGTGACTTTGTCACAATCCCCTCCCCTAAACCGGAATATCCCTTGGATATTTCATTTATTATTCATTTTCAACGACTCACCTCCCAGTCCTCTGCTATTTTCTCTCTTCTGTCTCGTCGCTCGCCACATCCTCCTTCTCGCTACTCCTCTCGCTAATCTCTCTCCCCACTGTCTCGCTAAACTCCCTTCCCAATGTCTCGCTAATCTCTCTCCCCAATGTCTCGCTAATCTTCCTCCACCTTCCTCCCAATTCGACATTTATCCGGACCCCTCTCCCAGTTCGGTGAGTGGTCGGGAGGGGGTACCCCCGAACACAGACCCAACAATTAGTGACTGGGTGTCTGCGGGCAAATGTCGAATCCGGTCCAACAGCTCGAGGGTCTCCCGTAATCGGCTGCTGTCCCGTAGAGATTGAGGGGATCTCTCTCGACTACTCTCATTCCGAGTACCATCATCGAGCCCGCGTGGTCCAACCTGTCGACTTTGTCGACTTCCGCGGCGTTCTCGATCCCGAACCCCTGATGGATCCCTCGGTACCTCGGCTTTCACTGGTGTCGCCCTCGTACTTAATTCCCTAAGGAACGCAAGGTGCGGGGCGGCGCAGCGGGGGCAAGAACGGAGATCTTCGCCCCGTCGACCACAGTTATGGCAATATCTTGCCTTCTGGGGCCGGGGACAATCCCGCCGAACATGCCCCCCCCCCCTGCCAACAGTTGAAGCAGACGTACTTAGGGGGATCCACCCGCGGGTCAAAGCGGATGGGACAAAGACCCCCGAACGTGGCCCCCTCTCGTTTCGGCGCGTTTTCTCTTCTGGGAGATACCCTGGCCGATGATGGCACTCGGAGTGCTGTACTGGGTGGGACCGTTGGCGGGACCGCCGGAGTAGGAGGCAACACTACAACGGACCTAATCCGAGGTCCGGTGGGGGTTTGTCCCGGGGGAGTCTCCGGGGGGGATAAAGGGAGAGCGGGACCCGCCACATAATCATCCGCCGTCCAATGTCGGCGGGGGTTACACCTCGACCTACGACGCGGCCGACGACGAGGCGGCGAGTCCGGATCCACCTCCTCCCTCCATAACTCCTCCAGTGGCAAATCCGCCGGGCCTATTCCCCTGGTGATGGGCCTTCCCGTGACCACATCATCGGGTCGCGTGTCCATGTCTTCCGCTCTCCTTTGCTGCGCTTGTTCTGCCCCCAACTCCGGCGGAATCTCCGGTTCGGTATACCCCGCCTCCGCCACCTCTCCCTCGGGGTCACTTCGCGTCGCTATTTCTTCCAAAATCGTCGTCAACACTTGTACGGCAGCCTCGCTCTGTTGGGCTGCCTCTTCAGGGTTTTCCAGAGCCACTCTCTGCATTTCCCTAACCCATTCTTCCTCCGATTCGTCAGCCCAAGAATTATTCAGTATCGTCAGATCCATCTATAACAAAATTCTTTACTACGCATGCATTCATTATTTCTTTATAATGGACGACACAGACGACACAGGTTCTGGACAGCACGTAAATCACATTCATTCTTGCCCCACTTCATTTCTTTTCAGACTTCTCCTTCCTACGGCGCTATCTCGCTACTTTCCCCGCACCGGAACAACAGGGTTACTTCGCGGAGGGATATACCGCTTTAAATCCGAAACGTGAACCTTGTTGTTAATGCGACTATCTCTCATCTCCAGACGGTACACAGTAGGGGATAGGGCCGCGGCTATACGAAATGGTCCCTCATATTTGGAGGCCAGCTTAGCCGAGAACCGTTGGGCTGCATTCGAAAGGAAATGAGTGCGTCGCATAACTTGATCGCCTAATTGGAATGTCGCTACCCTTTTACCCCGATTATACGCTCTTTCCTGTCTTGCTCGCTCGCTATCTATGTTTCTACTCAGCAAGTCTCGCAACTCATCCAGTCTCTTCACCCTATCTATCCAAACCTCGGGGTCTAACTGCAATTTCAGCGTGACCCCTTCTACTGCTCGGCGCAAGCTTTTCACTGGACGTGGGTGTCGTCCAAAATTTAAGAATGCTGGAGACACTTTGGTAGTGGATTGAGTAGCCGTGTTTACGGCATGCCTAAACTCGTGGAGGCGCTTATCTCAATCCCTATGATCCTGCTTCACGTAAGTCGCTATCATGGTTTTAAGAACCCTGTTACTCTTTTCCACTGGATTTGCTTGAGGGTGATACGGTGGCGTGGTGACATGTGTATCCCGAACTCATCTAGGACGGCCCGGACGGTTTTATTATCGAATTCCTTGCCATTATCGGTGAGAAGGAATTCTGGAGTCTCCCACCGAAACACAATTAACTCCTCTAGTGCTCTGGCTACCGCCTTTCCATCGGCTGTACGCAGTGGTTTTAATTCGACCCAGCGGGTAAATAAATCTTGGAATACCAACAGATATTTGTTCTGCGATTTGCTCGGCGGAAATTCCAGCATATCAGCGGCGACCACCGACCACGGTCGCTCCACGATTCGTTTACCCATCAATCCCTGTGGGCCCGACTGGGACACCTTATACCGTTGGCACTCCTCACATTGTTTAACGTAATTATACACGTCATACCAAACGCCCTTCCAGTAATATTCCCGGATCACTCTATCGTACGTTTTCTCCATTCCAAGGTGACCGGAGGAAACCTCTCTGTGGGCTTCGTCCATCACCCTAGTCCGGTATTCTTTAGGCACAACCAACTTCCATCCTTCCTCTTCCCACTCTATTGGATCCAGTAACTCGCAACATCGCCAACGGTATAATAAATGTCCTTCATTTCTCTGAATTTCTCCACTACCCGGGGACCTACAATGGAGACCATTGCCCCGCTATCATGCATCGCAACAAATGGGCACCCGCCTATTTCGACCTCGACAAAACAACGACTTTCTACAGCAGCTATTTCCTCCACTTCACCCCATCTAACTAACTCTCTACTCTCCAATCTATTAGTCCCCCTCCCCATCAACAACTTTACCGTTTGCTGTACTCTACATTCATGTTGTTGGTTTTGTTCTTCCGGGGAGGGTCTCACATCATTTGAACTCGCTATTCTCCCCTCATCACTTGCTTCACTCACTATCCCCTCTTCAACTTCTTCAGGCACCAACAACTCCTCGCTAACTACCCCTGTTGATCGGCCGGGGAGGATGCGGGGTTCCTGCACCCTCCGGCCCTCGCGTTTCCCCATTGTTGTCGCAGTGGAGCGCATGTCGGGCAGGTTTGGAACGGATTCCCTTCCGCCCCGCATACCTGACACCGCTCCACTGTAGGGGAGGACCTGACGTTCCCCTCCACGGAGTAGGGAATCCAGTCCCGCGGTTGGGACAATTTAACATTATGTTTCCAGTCTGCTGGCATCCAAAGCATTTTCGATTCGGGCACTGAGAGGCTCGATGCCCAGGTTGCTCGCATGTAAAACATGGCCGCCTAGGACATGCCGCAGCTCTATGTCCCACCATCTGGCAATGGAAACAAGCCCCGACCATTGCAGAGCTCTCTAGCCCGTTCGGAAATTCCCGTGAATCCCTCAACGGCTGTCCCGCCCCGGGACCGTTAGACCAGGACCTCCAATTAGGTGTTGGCTCATAACTCGGGGGTTCAACTCTTTGAGGGTATCGAACCAACGGCCCTACGGGCCTCGATACCGCTCTTGCATTATTTAGACCCGTGGTGGCCGGCTGGAACCGAGGGACATCCTTCCATTCCCCAGAAGTTCTCTGGCCTCGACCCGGGCCCACTTCCTCGGCCACCTGCACGTCAACAGTGTCTGGGGACGGGGATCTGAGTTTTGGGGAACTTTCCTTTTTCCCCCTTTTCGGCTGGTTTTTCGGCGCCAGCATCCCTTGGGTCGACCGCGGTTCCGCAACAACTACACTCGCAATCTTCTTCACCTCCCGACCATCTTCCTCATCCAGAGCAGAGACTCGCATAGTGGACGTCGCACGCACGTAGGCACTACCAGGCAATCTAGTTTTATCCTTGGTAGGAGGTTCTCGGTGTCGGCGATCCATCTCTTTCAATTTCTCAAACCGCCCTCCCCATTTCTCCAAACTCGCAAAATCGGTAATCTCTTTCTCGGCTAAATAGGCCCGATATTCAGGCGTGAGATTCCGGAAAACGATCCGCAGTTGTTTATCTATTGACGGGGGCCTTCGGAAGTAGCTCACGATGTGTCGGAAACAGGAGACGAATTGACCAATTGACTCCCTTTTTCCTTGAGTCTGATTTTTCAACTCGTCTTCTAAATCCTCCTCATCTATTTCGCCAATGAAAAGCTTCCGAAACGCCTTCGCGAAATCTCGCCACGTTCGGAAATCTAAATGAGCCATCCGATACCAGCTACTCGCCCCACGATACAAAATAGCCGGAATCGCTCGGAAAAGATCTCGGTCGTCAAATCCGGATTGTTCCCTACAATCCTCTAACCGAGATAGAAACTCTTCCGCCGATTCCTTTTCTTCTCCAGCGAACTTCAATCCCCACTCTCGTAACGTTTTGGTACATCGCAACTCACGGCCCACCTCTCTATTCCTACGTTGATGACGGACTACCCGCTCCCTAGCTTCATCCTCACTATCGCTAGAATATTCATAGTCCATCAACAGCCTCCTCCTTCGAACACTGCTTCGCGTTGACCCCCCACTACTCGGTACACTCCGTCGGTCTGATACTTCCTCATGATCCCGATAATAGTCATGGTTGTCCTCTTTACCATAATACCTATTTGTATTATTTTCTCGCTCCGGTACTACTTCTCGGAACCGTGGAACCGGTCCATTACCCCCTCTCCCTCTCTCGCAATCACGTGGAGCATCTAGTCTCCGATCTCTGCCCCTTGGATAAATTTCATTCATTTCCCAGGAGACTGACCGTCTTTCTTTTTGTATTTTACCAAGTTGATTGGTCTCTATTCCTAATTTCGAATTCGCGAAATACGCCGATTTTCTGGGTGGAACAGAAATATCTGAATTTATGTATTGAAGTGGCGGACCTCCTGGGAGCCCTTGTTCTGGACAATTCCGACCCCACCAAAACGCGCTAGACTGCACCTCGCTACTCATTCGGGACCGCGCGCCACCTGTGATCCCACCCGAAGTATGGCTGGTGGTAGTAACCACCGTAGTCATCGCTACGGTGGTAGTAGGGATAGTGACGGCCACCGAACTAACCGCTACGTTGGGCTTATTGGACCCCAAACCATCCCCCATCAACGTCTTATAACCGAATTCGGTACCACCCGCCGCTTCACCCAGACTCTCCCGATCTTCTTCTTCCCTCTCCAACACCTCTTGAACCTTTTTTGGCCTACCTCGGGGTTTTCGTTGATACCGTTGTAACGATTCTTCCTCTGATTCGTCGATCAGATGTGAAATCGCTGTAGCCGGTATCTCATCCCCCCTCTCATCCCAATCGGGGTACCATGGGACATCCAGGGAGTCGTCAAAAATCCGTAACTCCACTCGCAACAACCGATCTCGCAAAATTTTCTCGGGTCCGTTTCTACTAAACTGTTCCTCCACCCCCGAAAGATTTAATTTATTTATTGTATTTTTAATTAACCTCACATCTCTCGACTCCCGCCCCAGCGCCCTCATTCGCACTGAGTGCTCACTTACCTCAGTCGCCATTTTGTTTACTCCCACTCCTTCCTTTTCCACGACACAATTTGAATTACTCTGGCCTCTATCAACCACACGCGATTCTACTGACTATACCCCCTTTCCTTTTGAAATTTCGAATTTACTTTTATTTTCTCCCACTTTACTTTCCTCCCACTTTACTTTCCCCCCAATTTACTTTCCCCCTCTTACTCGCTAGCTGTGAAGTAAAATTTATTAATCATACATGAATGTTATTAAATACATTTTATATTGACATATATAACATAAACTTATAATACATACTGTTCGCTTATGCATCCGCGGCTGGTGAACACGTTGATCGGCAAACGGTACTCGACGCACCATCTCTGGGCAATAACGCGCACCTTGTCCGTGAACTACGCTACACCATGTACCGACTCTGTAATTTTCACTACCGCGCTTTTCCGTCTTTTGAATACGCGGGTTTTTCTGCAACGGAATGCGAATCGGACTAATGTTTGAACTGTTTCGTTCCTGATAGAGGGGAGTCAGAATTTCGGCAGCGTTAGCGTGAGACACACGTGCGTTTTCGGAGCTCTGCTATTTTTTCGATCGCGAAATTAAATCGAAAGCAATCGGCTTTCAGTCTTCGCAGATTTTCTCCTTCTTGGAAAATCCTGCCCTTCGTTAATTCGCGTCGGAAACCGCGCTTATATTTTTTGAGCATCGCAACTCGTGGACGGTTTATTGGAAACCAACGGCCACACTCATGGTTTCATGTCATCGAGCGTGCAAATAGTGCGTTCGTTCCGAATTAGCGAACTATGGTCTAAGTGTGCAGTGTGTGAAAGATTAATAAAGTTAATTTAGTGAAATAACTCGTTTCAGTGCACTTTTAGCGCAACTTTATTTATACGTCCTAATCCTGACCACGCAAGTTGAAGGTTGTGGAAACCTATTGTTGGTTTCACAGCGATCAATGTTCATTGGCGATCCTGCCAGGATCTAAGGATGCTGTAAGTAGAGTGCAAGTGGACAGTCTAAGTTCAGACGCATACGTTAAAACCAAAAACTATTAAATGGACTGGACATTGTGAAGGACAGAAGTGATTGCGGAAGTGTCATTAATACTTTGAATTTGATTCGGCTTTCCAAATTCAACCCTTTCGCGGCATTCGTCAGTGCGCGGGTGGACATTCAGTCATTATAGTTAAAATCATCGGTCGGACGCTTCCGTCAGTCATCGGCTGGTTCCGCTCATTTTTCGGAGCACCAGTTCGACGTGACGTCACCGCGCATAGCAACGCCTCTGGCGGCCTCAATCGCAATCACGATTTCCGAAGTCGGCACTGTTCGGAGCCATTCGGAAACGCGCTATACTATTCGAGTGTTAGTTCACTCACACGCGACGCTACGTCACGCACTCGTGACGTCAGGCAGTTAGGAGGTGGTAGTCAAACGGGACTCCCTTCTCACGCGCCTTATCGTTGGCCTGCAACTTCGTTCCCCACGCGAGCCGTCTTAGGCTCCACTTTTCTTCGTTCACGCCTCTTAGCGCCGCATTGGACGCGAGCGTATATTCCCCACACGCGCGTCGCCCTTTCTCGCTTCGCTATCGTAGTCGAATCTTCCAGTGCGACGACGGCACAGAGTTTGAACAATCGGCGGAAGCATTCGCAGTTAAATTGCTGCGATTCTGAATCGTTCTCGTCGACGAGACTCGCCAATTCGTCATGCCGAAAACTCGGTCAGAACCCCAAGACGAATACCATGCATTTGCTCAGCTGGTCAGTTTGCAGGTTAATGCCTTTAATTCGATTACACGAGCCGCTGCGCTGCTGAACACTCCAAATGTCACATTGGAGCAGGCACATGCGCGTCTTGAGCACATTAAGAAAAAGTGGGAACAAATCGTCGAACGAGACGAAATAATGGTCCCGTACATGACGATGCCGACATGTAATACGGACGAATATTACGCCGTAGATTTTCTGGGAACCTCCGAAGAGATTTTCCTCAACACGGTGGCAGGTTTGGAATCGGTGATTAACCTGACGGCTCCTCGTATGTCAACGATAAATCCGAACGCAGCTCCAGTGGTCAACGACGCAGCAGTCATCGATGGTATTCATCGACGCACGCAAGTACCGCAGTTAAAACTTCCGCGCTTTTCGGACAATTTCACCGACTGGGTGGAATTCAGAGACCACTTCCAAGCGATCATTTTAGATGACCCCGCATTTAATGCGTTTCAACGCTTATATTACTTGAAGTCATGCTTAGACGGTGATGCCGCGAAATTATTAAAAAATATTTCAATAAATGCGGATAATTTCGAGATCGCTTGGAAGTTACTCAAATCGAGATATGAGAATAATCGTAGATTATTGCGAACGCATTTATCCAATTTATTTTCGATTAAACCCGTTTCGACTGACAGGTGTGCGGCAGACCTACGGAAATTATTAGACTCGGCTCAAGAATCTCTCGACGCGCTTACCAAACTTGGTCGTCCAATTCAGGATGACGTTCTTGTATTTGTCATTACCGAACGTTTGGATCGTAAGACGCGAGAGGCTTGGGATTTTTCGAAGATTATCCCACCTTCGAACAATTAAGTCAATTCTTAAACGCAAAAATTAGGTCGCTTGAAGCATTTGCATCTAGCACACCGCCAAGACCTATTTTACAGCAACCGCGCCCGAAAACTAACCTTGCCTCCCGCGCCCAAACGCATCATTCTAGCACAACTAAGTCGAAAGGTCAATGTGTCCTTTGTTTAGAAAATCATATGATTTATCAATGTAAAAAATTCCACGACTTGACAGTTCAAAATCGGTGGGACATAACGAAGCGGCATAACTTATGCAACAACTGTCTTTCGTCGTATCATAAACTTAATGCATGCAAGAGCGAACGCAAATGTTCACATTGTGGTGATCGTCACCACTCGCTATTGCATGCGCCGATAAACCCCATAAAAGCAGATACTAGCACCTCTGCCAGCGGGATATCAAAACCTGACATAAATTTAGTGCAATCTCATTTATGCACACCGCATTCTCCCGCTCATGTTGTGCTGGCAACCACCAGGTCGACAAAATGGTGCCGATTTCAGTCAGTTCGGTACACAATGAGGAAGTATCCTTATCTACTGACGCGCTTATTGTAAATACGCTAACGACCTACGCACCGAAGCTCCGACATCCAACCACTCATTGGCCGCATCTGCATCACCTCACGTTCGCTGACGGTGATCCTACGAGCGACACACCAATTCATTTGCTCATCGGAGCCGACTTGTACCCGTATGCCATGCGTGACGGCATCATTCGCGGTAACCCAACGGAACCGGTGGCACTGAACACCATCTTCGGATGGGTGATCTCCGGCGTATGTGACGCGCCTACTGAATCCTCATTTGCAGGGTTGAGTCATTCTCATCATGTCTCCGTGCGTGATGACTTACGCGACTCAATCCAACGGTTTTGGGAGACTGAAGAAATCTCGAACGCCCACCCCGTATGTGAAGAGAACGAGCGTTGTGAGCAACACTTTAAAGATACGCATTCGCGTCTACCAAACGGTCAGTATGTTGTTCGCATCCCATTTAAGTCTCCAACGCGACGTGACATTGGAAATACCTATCGACGAGCCCTCCAATGCCTGCAATCGACTGAGCGACGCCTAAAAACTCATTCTCTAGAGCGCGAAGCATATTCCCAGTTCATGGAGGAATATGAGCAATTAGGACATATGCGCGTTGCCTCTACTACCGTGTCCCCACAATCGGTAATCTATCTCCCACATCACCCAGTGGTGAAATCTACAAGCACCACGACAAATACACGGATTGTGTTTAACGCCTCCTCGCTCTCAGCCGAAGGCATCTCGCTCAACGACCTACAATTGGTCGGGCCGTCTCTTCAATCCGATCTGTCGCTTCTCCATACGCAATGGCGTACACATCGATTCGTGCATGCTGCTGACATCGAGAAGATGTGCAGACCGATCCGCGTAGACAACCGGGATGTGGATTACCAGCGAATTTTATGGAGACATTCGCCTGCTGAGGCTGTCCAATCTTACCAGCTTCTAACCGTGACATATGGTACTGCTAGCGCGCCATTTTTGGCACAAAGAGTCCTTCGGCAGCTAGCCGAGGATGAAGGTGCAGCTCATCCGTCAGGAAAAAACGCGTTACTCGATCATTTTTACGTGGACGACGCACTTTTCGGCGCGGATTCGATCGACGAAGCCAAGCGCATACGAGACGACCTTGTCTCACTCCTGAGCAAGGGCCATTTCAATTTACGCAAGTGGGTTGGCAATGCAGCACCATTGCTTGCCGACATCGACTCCGCCAACGTTGGCGTAGCGTGCGACAAGATGCTACACACTGACGATGGGGTCAAAATTCTAGGCATAGCTTGGCAACCCGCGTCCGATTCATATCGGTTTTCATCGAATCAACCGCACGTCTCTGTACTCACCAAGAGGGCAGTACTGTCCCAAATTGCACGATTGTTTGGCCCTCTTGGTTGGGTGGCTCCGGTCATAGTAACTGCTAAGATATTCATGCAGCAGCTATGGCAATGCCAGTTATCGTGGGACTCTCCGCTGTCGGACGAGCTCACTGTCGCTTGGGAAACTTTTTCAGACGCGTTGCCCAGACTCTCGAAAATTTCTATCCCGCGTTGGCTGGGGATGACCGAATCATCGAGCATCGAAATTCACGGTTTCTTTGAGGCGTCATCGAAGGCCTTCGCAGCCGTTATATATCTGAGATGTACCGATGCAGCAGGGAATTGCACTACCACTTTGCTGACTGCAAAAACCAGGGTAGCCCCATTAAAAATATTATCAATTCCGCGCCTCGAACTCAATGGAGCGGTACTTCTCGCGCGATTGTTGACTAAACTACGTGCAGTGCCAGCATTCTCATGCTGCGCGATTCACGCCTGGACGGATGCAACCATTGTGTTGGATTGGGTGAGCGGCCAGTCAGCACAGTGGAAGACATTTGTGGCGGATCGTGTCGCAGAAATACACACGCTGATACCGGAAGTGGTTTGGCGGCACGTCCCGGGCAAAGAAAATCCGGCAGATATCGCGTCCCGCGGCATTTCAGTAGACGACTTAATCGATTCGTCATTGTGGTGGCACGGTCCTTCCTGGCTCGCCGCAGATCATTCGGAATGGCCGGTCTCCAACGATCCTACTGGACATGACGATGTGACTTTGGAACGCAAAGTCAACGCGCACCACGCGGTGGTATTAACAAACCCCGTGGATGATATTGTCCAACGATTCTCGTCTTGGCCTCGTTTATGTCGAGTACTGTTCCGAATTCTTTTAGTTTCTCCACGATGGCGAGAGATTTTCCCTGCAAAGGATCAGTCAGCTTCGTATCTAGATGGTTTGGCAAAAGTGTCAACTAGATTATTTCAGCTCCTTCAAGGAGACGCTTTCAAGTCTGAGCTAGCTATACTCGGCGGTAACGACCCAAGGTCAGATGGAATCCGGGTCTTGCGACCTGATCAACGTCTGCCAAAACCTAGCCCATTGAGGCGCCTTTACCCGTTTCTAGACTCAAACGGGTTGCTTCGCGTAGGCGGTCGATTAGGACAATCGAATTTGGATTTTTCTAGTAAGCATCCGATTATCCTTCCTAATGGCCATGTTTCTCGCTTAATTGTACAACATGCACATGCGCGATGCCTACATGGCGGCATCACGCTCACTCTGGGCACTGTGCGTCAACAGTGGTGGATACTGCAAGCACGAAAAACCGTGAAATCCGTGATTAATCAATGTGTCGCTTGCGCGCGTCAGCGTGCTGAGGCGCCCACTCAGCTGATGGGTTCATTGCCATCGGTTCGAATTACCCGGCCTTCGCGAGCGTTTTCGGAGTGCGGTGTCGATTACGCGGGACCTGTCAGATTGCGTTTGGCGGGCGGACGCGGTTCGAAATCGCAACCTGCGTACATTGTGCTATTCGTGTGTATGGCATCTCATGCGGTCCACTTGGAAGTAGTTTGCGACTACACCACTGCTGCCTTTTTAGCCGCGTTCCAACGCTTCTACTCACGTCGTGGATTACCACACACCGTTTATAGTGACTGTGGGACCAACTTTGTGGGGGCAGATAAGGAACTGCGCGCAGCGTATCGAGCAGCGGTCCAATCTGATGAGCTTCGCGTTCGCGTCGCGGAGGATGGAGTTGCATGGAAATTCATCCCGCCTGCCGCGCCCCATTTCGGCGGGCTCTGGGAGGCTGGGGTGCGCTTCATGAAGCTCCACCTCAAGCGTGTACTCGATCCGCACACGCCGACGTATGAAGAGTTAGCCACGCTTCTATGTCGCAAAGAGGCATGCATGAACTCTCGACCTCTAGCTCCGCTATCAGATGACCCTGACAGCCTCGATGCGCTGACGCCCAGTCACTTTCTTGTCGGCGGACCCTTAGTTTCGGCACCATCCCCACTCACTATGGACTACTCGATTAATTATGGTACTCGTTGGCATTGTTACCTTCAATTGATGGAGGATATTTGGAAACGGTGGTCCCGAGATTACATAACCTCGTGTCAGCATCGTTCCAAGTGGACTCATGAGACCAAGACACTCGTTATCGGACAAATTGTTCTACTCCGAAATAATAACTTGCCTCCGGCAAAATGGAATTTGGCGCGTATAATCACACGTCACCCAGGCAATGACGGCCTAGTCCGCGTCGTTACGGTACGGACCGCGAATTCGGTGTTCAAGCGTCCGATCGCCCAGCTGGCTCTGTTACCAATGTCAATCGATGAACATACGACGCCAAATCCCTCGTCTTAGTATTAAGTTCAAGGCAGAATAATGTAGCCATAGGTTAAGGTAGGTTAAGTTTATTGCGGTATGAATACCGCAAGGCGGGCGGTAATGTTCGCCTATGCATCCGCGGCTGGTGAACACGTTGATCGGCAAACGGTACTCAACGCACCATCTCTGGGCAATAACGCGCACCTTGTCCGTGAACTACGCTACACCATGTACCGACTCTGTAATTTTCACTACCGCGCTTTTCCGTCTTTTGAATACGCGGGTTTTTCTGCAACGGAATGCGAATCGGACTAATGTTTGAACTGTTTCGTTCCTGATAGAGGGGAGTCAGAATTTCGGCAGCGTTAGCGTGAGACACACGTCCGTTTTCGGAGCTCTGCTATTTTTTCGATCGCGAAATTAAATCGAAAGCGATCGGCTTTCAGTCTTCGCAGATTTTTTCCTTCTTGGAAAATCCTGCCCTTCGTTAATTCGCGTCGGAAACCGCGCTTATATTTTTTGAGCATCGCAACTCGTGGACGGTTTATTGGAAACCAACGGCCACACTCATGGTTTCATGTCATCGAGCGTGCAAATAGTGCGTTCGTTCCGAATTAGCGAACTATGGTCTAAGTGTGCAGTGTGTGAAAGATTAATAAAGTTAATTTAGTGAAATAACTCGTTTCAGTGCACTTTTAGCGCAACTTTATTTATACGTCCTAATCCTGACCACGGAAGTTGAAGGTTGTGGAAACCTATTGTTGGTTTCACAGCGATCAATGTTCACATACATTTATCAATATAACAAAATTTTTTTTTAAATATTATCTATTATGACAAGGAATTATTATCACCCACTCGTTCTACTCGCTTCTCGCTACACACTTTATTAAAAAAAAAATAATTAATTATCAATTAAAAAAAAAATATAAAGTACTAATTAATTAATAAATAGAAAATTAAATAATTATAAATAATAATAATGAATTATTTATAAAAATTAATAATAATAAAAAAAAAAATAATTAAAAAATAATAATTAATTATATAAATTAATATTAAAAAAAAATTAAATAATTATAAAAGAAATAATTAATTAATTATAAAAATTAATAAATAAATATTATTAATTATTTAATTTTCAAATCACGACCAGTCACTAGCCGCGTCCTGTCACGGTCGCCATTTTGTAACGTTGTATTTTTCCTTTATTTAATTTCTCCTAAAAAAATACAGGTACATACAAATAAACTGCACAAAAATTTTTATTATGGGACACGACCCAAAAATGCGGTTTCCGCTGGACTGGTATGATCGTTACTTTTCCACACTTCCTCGCTATCTTTCTCGCGACCTAAGTCAGCCACTCACGCTCACTTCCAGTTTCTAATTTCTCCCCATCCATTCACGAATTAAAAAAAAAAACGATTTTCCAACTTTAACTCGCCACTCGCCACTTCCGGTCTAACAATCACTCATCTCAATCATCCAACAGACAACAAATATCACACGAATCTCCCGTGCCTCTTTCGCCACTTCCGGTCCGAATCATTAAATTTTTTTTTGTCATCCGATTCTCATTCATTTAATTTTTCGGCTATGCCGCCTTACCTTTTCTTTCTTTTCCTCTTTCTGTATCTCTTTCTCTCGCTCTATCTCCCTGTCACTCTCCTTCTCGCTACTCTCCTATCTCTCTCTCTCTCTTCTCTCTCACTACCACTCTTCTTTTTTATCTGTCTACCTCTCCCGCACCCTCACCTCACTCCACCCCACGACCACACAATTAAATTCCAACCGTCAACTTTTTCTACCGACGCGACTACTCTCTGTCTTCCTGCGACTCTCGCTATCACGACCGTACTAAATTTGAAAATCGCAATCGGTACTGACCGATGACGATTTTCCACCTCTCTCGCTACTTTCCTTTAAATTTTGAATATTAAATGGGTGCGTAATATAACGCGCTAGTGTGTGTAGCGCCTGTATACGTACACACACGCGTGGTCAGCTCGCCGATCGTCGCCTCTCCGTCGCACGATGGGAGACGCCGTCGCCGACACAACAAACCGGCGATCGACGGGAGAGATCGAGCGTCCTTCTCTTACTACTACCCGGCCGGCGCAACTCGCATGCCTCTCACTCCCACTGCCGAGAGAGAACTTGCAGTTCTTACGACGCGTATTGTTTTCGCCCAAATATAATTAATATTCTCGCAATTTAATGATATTAATTAATATCGTGACTTTGTCACACCTGTAAAGCTTATATAGTTCTATCTTACTTCATGTTTCTTTTCGACAGTCCAAACGCATCGGTACACAAACATGCTTTCAATAATCATTGAATATTTTCTTATGTAAGTGAGTAAATATTTAACGTTTCTTTCGTAAATAATGATACAATTTCATATATACGATCATTATACAATTTCACTAAAACAAGCTTAGTTGCGGTGTTTTGGAAATGTTGGTGACAAAAATAAGAATATGCAATTAAAAGAATCATTTAACACCGTATCTCTATCACTGATTTCATATAATTTTTGCATATTATAACTAATGGAGGATCACCCATTAACTCCCAACCGGTGAACGGTAGATTCTTTAGTTCATTCTAAGAACATTTTTCCTTTGACAAAAAATCGTGCGAACTATAGTTTTCAAGTTATTAAGCATTAAAGTCGGCCAATGAGAGCAGGACTAATTCATTGTCGGGAGGAAATTCAAATAGTTGCATTGCCATAAAACATCGAAAATAAAAATCAAGAAATGCGCATCGGCGATGAACCGGGCGGTATTTGTTTTCGGGTGAACAACGTGTGCCAGATCGACTGTCAAAAATTCAAAACGCCTAAGCTGCAACTCGCTTCTGCCAAAAGAGAATCGCCGAACCGATTTGAAATTCATGACGGACAGAGACTTATAAACAATACAGGAAAGGATTATCAATTTTCAAGAATTACAAATAATTTAAAATTAAATAACCTAAATAAATGGAAATAATTAAATACTGGCTATTTTTTGAAACGCATTCAAATTTAAAAATGATTGAAAATATCAAACATGTTCAAATTCATAAAACTAAAATCGCGCACTTCCAGGGCTGCTTCTAAAATTTACTAAATTTAAAAAAAATGACAAAGGGGAATATTTTTTTTATATCCAAAGGGGCTCGTTATGTTGATTTTGAAATTCCAAGAAACGTTGTGACGAGAGATTTAATTTTATACGCTACATACGGCTTCTAAAATTCATTATAAACTTTATAAGTTACGCTTAGGGCTGTTTCTGGGCGCACACTATTAAATCCTTTTTCACAACAATGAATGAAAATCAGAATATCCACATAATCAAGTCCTTTGGACATAAAAATGCCAAACATCACTCCATGTAATTTACTTTTAATATTTCTCATATTTTAAAAGCAGTTCTGAGCGTAGATGATAAAATATCTCTTCACAAGAATTAATGAAAATCGAAATATCGAAAATTTCGAAAATTTATAATGAATTCTAAATAAATTTACAATGAATTCTAGATAAATTTATAATGAATTTTAGAAGCCCCCTGTAGCGTGTAAAATTAAATCTCTTCACAACGTTTCTTGGAATTTCAAAATCAACATTTACGAGCCCCTTTCGATTAAAAAAATATCCCCCTTTGTCATTTTTAGAAACAGCCCCGAAAGAGCGAGATTTTAGTTTTATGAATTTGAACATGTTTGATATTTTCAATCATTTTTAAATTCGAATGCGTTTCCAAAAATAGCCAGTATTTAGTTATTTCCATTTATTTAGGTTATTTAATTAATTTTGAATTATTTGTAATTCCTGAAAATTTATAATCCTCTGCTGTATTGTTTATAGAAGCGAGTTGCTGCTTAGGCGTTTTGAATTTTTTACAGTCGTTCTGGTACACCTTGTTCGCTCGAAAACAAATAGCGCTCGGTTCATCGCCGCTGGGCATTTTTTGATTTTTATTTTCGATGTTCCATGACAATGCAACTGTTTGAATTTCCTCCCGTTCTGCTATACTTCGCACAAATTTTTGTCAAAGGAAAAATGTTCTTAGAATGAACTAAACAATCTACAGTTCACCGGTTGGCAGTTAATGGAGGATCACCCGATATACATATAATTCGTCAAATGTATCTTGAAAGTGTCGAAATGATCCCTAACATTTTTTTTATTCCGGCCCTTTCTGCCCTCTGAAGTTAACTAATTTTTCGCTAACGGATCTTTCAGATATTTATAAGACATCTTTTAGATATATCGAAATAGTTATTTTCGTATATCAAGGGCGTAAAAGAACTTATCCGCCCGTAAGTGATCACCGCGCTTGATGGGCTGGCGAAGATTCAGTTTTTTCAGTGTAGGCGTAGTTATCCCCCCCCCCCCTACCCGGGGCATCGAAATTTGATGAAAAACTATAGGGTTATTTTTTTGCCGGGTGACGAAATTCAATACTTCCTCAGACAATAGTCATAAGCATTTTAAAACGATTTTTATGGCATTATCTTTGACTTTAGGAAGAAAATGCATAAAAACTTTTTTGTAGAGAATTTAAAGCTCTATCTTTTATGTTTGAAACATTTTTGAATAAAATTTGTATTTTTACAAAATAAATGCAAAAAACTACGAAGAAACATAATTTAGGGCTAATGTCTTTAACAAATGGACGGATCTGCGCCAAAATCTAATCAGATCTAAGTTATGCCAAGACACATATTTTGAAAAAAAATTGTGTCATTCCGCTGATCCGCTCGAGAGTTATCGCGAGACAAAAAAACGGGACATACGTTCGTACAAGATCACGCACACAACTTTTGTTATTGTTGATTTGGGCTCCTTAGGGTCTGAAACGTCGACATTTGATAATAAACTACAGGGTAAGTTTTATGCCCGAGGTGACTAAATTCAATACTTCGTCCAGACTTAAGGTCTGGGTCAAAGTAAATAGTCGCGTGATATGGAAATTACATGAATTTCGAAAAGTAGACTAACAATATTTCAGGAGTCATTCCGTTAATAGTCATATAATGAATTTTAATTAAAATAATGTTATCGGTTCATTTGCAGAAAAAATAATTTATCACTATTTAAATGCGTATTATTAAAATAAACTTGACTACGAATGGCGCGTTCAAATAAACTTTTGAGACGTGTAGTTGCGTGATTAAGTTCTTAAACACGTGGAAATATGCAATTTAAACAGTGAAATTTGAGTTTTCACCATAGGATCCTGATATCTAAGGGTTAATAACTGTTTATAAAGATACGTAATACATTGTATGTACAGAATTACAGTTGGCATCTCGACAATCAGGGTATAAAATCCAATATTACGCTATTGTTACAAAATTAGTTAGTCAATTATATCAAATTTAGTTTATCAAATATATGAATAATACTACGGTATAATACTTAATGTGAACATTAAGATTTTAATAAACTTTATAAAATTAAATATTTTTTTCAGATAGGTCCATCCAATATCAAGGAAACATCTGATAGTCTGACCGACCTTAGTCTCCAACAGAAGTTGGGCAACCAAGCTGAGAGATTTAAATCGCATTGGTACGGTATTAAACGATCGGCCTTGATATTGCCAAATAAATGTAAAAATAACAAACTATTGAAACTTCCTGTTAACAATACTATACGAAAAATAGAGGAAACGAATGAGAGATTCCAACCTGCAATTCCAGTCAGACGAAAATCTAATGTATCTAAGAATCGTTATTACAATTTTAATTTTTCAGATTGGCCGAAAGTCAACTTTAAACTCTGTAACATTCACTTACCGCCAATTGCACACTGGTTACAAAAGGCACCACACATTCTACAAAATCCTTTTACTTCAAAAAAAATCAATGAATTCTCGACAAATCCTAGCATTTTTAAACAAAACGAAAAAAATAAAAGATCAAATACATCATCTCCAAAAGAATCTAATGATCAAAGTGTAATTATTCCACAAATAAAAAGATCATTGTCTCTAAACGACAAATGGTTCGATAGCTGTATTAACGAGACTGTAGATCTTTCAGATAAAAAAAATGAAGTTAACAATTTAAATAATTGCAAAGGCAGTTCCTTAGAGCGCTCACTCTTCAGATCGAAGCTTTCATTACAGCGGCAGATATCTAAGGAATACAAAAGATTTATTTCAAACATTAACAAAACAGGAAGATCTAGTCCTATAGAAGATACCAGTCAATGTATACCTACACCAGAGAACTCTTATAGAAATGTAGGGCCACGAAAAGAAAAAATTACTAGTAAAAATTGCAAGTTAGACTGTGAAATTCTCAAATATTCTACGGATTCTTTTAATATCAATGATATACATAACGATTATTTTTTTAAAATTAGTAGCTCAGAATTACCAGCTTGTCAATCTAACTCTAATGATATTTCATGTTGTGAAATCCGTCATGAATATGAAAAATCTTACCTTGGACCTCAACATGAAAGTAAAAAGTCCGTCAATGGTGCTCACAAAATATATAGGAAAGATGTAGAAAATGATCTTGGAGAAACTTATATTAATGAATATGACAGCATCAAATTACATCATAATTGTTACATAGCACAAACTCAAGAGAATAACCTTAATACATTTCCGAAACGTCCAAAACGTGTACAGACACTTAAAAGGCCGAAATACAACTCTCTCGCTCTGACACCTACACTACTGGCATCTTCGTCAAAGCTTGAAAGATGTCACTATCATAATTTGAATTCTTCTACAAGAAAGTTACATCATAGAATGGATAATAATTCTGAAATCAATACTTCTGTTCAAAATCAGCCTCTATCATTTGATGATTCGAGCAGGAATTTTCACAATGTAGACATTCTAAAAAGTAGAAGATCGAGAAATTCTGTGCAAACTCTACGGGAAAATGTAAAAGATCATATAATTCCCGTAGAAGAACATGTTCCCTTTATTCCTGCACGCAAAAAACTAAATGGTAAAAGTACGCGTTTAAAAAATATGAGAACTTCTAATAGAGTGATAGAAAATTGCCGGTCGAAGAGAGTTTTAAATGAATCCAACCTACCTTCTACATCAATTCAAACAGAATTTCTGGCGCATACGAAAGACTTTAACTTAGAAGTTCATTTAAAATGCAAACCTACATTAACAGACAAAAAAAAACATTCTCACCCCAGGACAATTCCCGTAAGTGGTAATACTGGAGTCTCTGATATTGCAAATCTATTTTCAGAAATTAGGTACATAGATGACGTTCCTGCGAAATTTTCAAAAAAAAAATTTCAGGAAAGCAGTGCTATTATTAAAAAAAAAGGAATTTCCACAGTACCTCTACGGAAAAAAAAATATCTAGATTCACAATCACCCATGCCAAGTATTGTAACTCATTCGTTTATCGAGCATGAATATAATACACTACAGCCTAAGAAGAAAAATTATGAACCCGATATAAAAAAAGCATTATCAAATTCTTCACTAATTGACATCACTGGTGAAATATATCTCAACGATAAAACATTTAATACAGTTATTCCAGATGGGAAAATATTGAATAAAATACAATGTCGCCCGCTTCCATCACCGCCTCGACCTCCAAGATTAAGAAAAGAATCTTTTTGTAATCACGACATTCGTTTGGAAAAGCCAAAAAGTTCAGCACTTGAAATTGTGGCCTCAACTCAAACTGAACCTACACCTGATAGTGCAGTTATAGATGAAAATAGTATACAAGTTAAGAATATTACACCATCGTCAAGACCAGAGTCGCATACTATTAAAAAAGAAATACGTAACCTGAAGGTCGACGAACTTTGTGCGCCACAGCTGGAAGTATACGAGTTTGGCGTTTTAGAAATTGATGTAGATCACACATCTACTACAGAAATTCCCTCTACAGAATGCAAAGAAACTGCTAATAATCTTTTTACCGAACAATTTACAGATATTCAGAATCAACTAGAGATCGTCACAATACCTCAATCGGAAACCAAAACCTACTCCAAAATCTACACTAGTGTCAGTAATCAGGAAATTAATGCAAACCCGAAATTGAAAGAATACTACTTAATTAACCAGGAATTTCTAGAAAGTGAGCCTTTGCTAATAGCAGGAAACTTTTCCCATGAAACACTAACCTCTGATCGAACTGGAAGAAAGGTGCCTCTTTCTTACTCGATGCCAGAGCTGTCACTGTCTTGGAATAGTCCCTTTAGAATTACCAAAGTAAAAGTAGATATGTCGAGATCCTCTTCAGTAAACAAAAATGTAAGCCTTGACAATAATATGGCTCATTCCCTTAAGCCAAATTCTAATGCAATTTTATTAAGATTGGATTCAACCGAACTTCTTAGTGAACATGTATCATCTAAACATGTTCCAGCACTTACATTGTGCTTGAAAAACAATGTAGAACAATTATCACCTTCACCAAATCAATGTACAAATATTCAAGAACCAATTATCACTAATGTGACGCATAATACTGCATCTATAAGTTCACAAAATATTCCAAAGTTTGTTTATCTAACAAATTCTACAATAGTCTTGCCAAGAAAAATTCAAAGTAAGGAAGAAACAAATATATTCAACGTATCGCAACTATTTTCAACGGCTCTTTCATTTTTTAGCAACAGAGTTTTCAAAGATATTGTCAATTCTGTAGTGTTAAAACTTAGCTATGAAAATAACAGAATCAAAGCAATAGAATTGATTATATGCGCTCTTTTGTCTCTCATCGCTAGTCTGCTAATAATTTGTATTTGGTTTCCACATTCTCCTGTTCATCATCATTGGGACTATTTTACTCCGCCCCCGTAAACAGTATAATATTGACATAAATTTAAGCAATTAATTGAACTCGTTTATAAGCTTTGCAGAATTGATTTGATTAATTTTTATTATTGCCCAAAACAGAATTTATGTGTAAAATCTGATAATCCTTTTACAGAGTAATTTTATAAGTTATATCATAAAATCTAGAATTATTGCTTTTCAATTAATTATTTAATGACCAAACAAGTTTCTTTTGAGAATGTTAAACAGATAATGTAAGTCCATAAAAACTTCGCTTGTGCAAGTACTTCACATAATTATGAAAATCACAAAATAATTATTTGAAAATATATTAATGAGTGTTTTTAATTGCTACGTACCTACCATATTTAGGAAATTTATTATCTTAATTGTGACTAACGACTGTTAAAAAACAGCAATCAAAATTTGCACCGGTGCCACGGATATTCAGCAATACTTTTCTCGTCGCAATAGCTACTGGCTAAAGTAATATAGATAGTAATTTAGTAAAATGTTAGTTACAAATAAGAAAAATCATCAGAGTTCATATTGGGCATCTCTCTATCTAACTTTTGGCTGTCGACAAAAGAACCTTTTTCTGTTGTAGCTGCGTATAAACCCATAACAAAATTTAAGTCACCAAATGAGGGACCTCAGCATTGAGGGAACCTCTTTCACCACGATCACCAATCATAGTAGCTTACAATGGTTAAGGAATGTACGTGATGCTGCAGGCAGATTAGCCCGGTGGGCTCTGGCCTTGCAGGTGTATGATATGAAAATCATTCATAGGAAGGGATCCCATCATGTAGTGCCGGATGCCATTTCGAAAATGTATGATTCTTGTGATGTAGCCCTTTTCGTTATAGGTGATTCACAGAATCCCTGGTATAGGACCAAGATAGAGAATATCAGAGAATTTCCTTTTAAATATCCAAGTTGGAAAATAGTAGAAGATAACGTCTACTACCATTGTCCCCATCCCGTAATAGAACCCGCGGTTGAAGACTTAGATGTGTGGAAGTTAGTATTGCCCTTCAATGCTCAAAACATATCAGAGGCTGATACAGGACACTAAATAATTTTTTTAAAACAAACATTTTTCCACACTACCGTTTTCAAGTTATTCATAATTGAAATTAACATGTCAGGTCTGTTTCCGGTGATATAAAGTAGCGGGCATGGTTACATGACACCACCAAGCCGTTCCACGGATCGCCAATATCGTGGGTGAATATTACTGCGAGATATGGCGATTCGAGGAACCTATTTTATCCTAAACATACGGCTTTCGTTGCGGACTGTCGGACTTGCTGTCGGCGGCTTTCGAGTCACATGAGCTGTGGCCGAGTGACATCATCCTTAGATGTTTGGCGATTGTTTTTACGTATTTTCAGCAAGCTGCAACACGGCTTAATTCGACCGGAAGTTTATTGCAAACATTTCTTAATAAAGCTGAACAAAAATACAACTAACGGTATTTCAGATCTACGGAAATTTATTAAGAATAAGGACCTATATTTAACCAAAGCAGATAAAGGCAATAGTTCTGTCATAATGAATAAAAAAAGACTATATTGATAAGGTTGAACAACTATTAACTAATGATAACACTTATGAGAAAATAAACAAGAATTCAACTATAACAACTCAATATAAAATTAATGCTATTTAAAATGACTGGATAAAGAACAAATATATAGAAAAAGAAACTCTACGAATTTTGGTTTGTAATAATGGAAATACCCCAAGGTTATATGCCTTACCTAAGATCCATAAGGCAGGTTACCCGATGAGACCAATTGTATCTGCATTGGGTAGCCCCATTTATAATATTGGGAAATTTTTGCATAATATCTTATAACAAACAATTTCACATAATGAAAATAGAGCAAACAACTCCTGGACTTTAGTTCAAGAAGTTCAAAACATAAATATACCTGAAAATCATTCCCTGTTATCATTGGATGTCGTAAGCCTTTTCACCAATGTACCACATGACCTAATCGTTAAGAGCCTTAAAAAACGAGAATTAGAGATACAAAAATTTACAAAAATCCCGGTTAAGGAAATTATCAAAATAGTTTTTGGAATCTACGGTGTTTGTCTTCAATAAACAACTATACAAACAAAACAAAGGTACACCTATGGGTTCACCTTTGTCGCCTACACTGGCTGATTTATTTATTTATTTATTTATTTATTTATTTATTTATTAACTTTGGCTTGAAGTGTAACCTTCTCTGGCCAACTATAAGTAGCATAACAAAATATATAAGTACAGTTACAAAATACGGAAGAGACAATTGTAAGATTATGAAAGAAAGTATACAAAGGTAGTACATCTACTGATTCAATCGGTTTCGCCGTGGTTTCTTATATAGCTAAATATTTACATTGATATAGAATAATATGAAATAAAATATAATAGAATGAAATAAAATAAAATACGCCCGCAATTGTGCCGAATTAGACATTAAAAGTTCTGCGTAGAGACATTAAAGGAACAAGCCAAGTTCGCTACACTAAATTACTAAATCGCTAAACCATAATACTAAATAAAGAGCTACCTGTCGCGTCTAGCTCCAAAAGTAGTCGCATTAACTTAATGCCAAATGTATCTGCATTGGTACATTTTTTAAGTTCTGCTGGGAGAGCATTCCAAAGTCTGATGGAAGTGACATGAAAAGAACTTCCATAAGTCTCAGTTCTGTACATAGGTATTATAAGTTCGTTGGTGCCCGCCCTTGGTTGACGATCGAGTACAGTACTCCGACGTACATATTGGCTGTGCAAGTACGATGGGGTTTTAGTTTTGAACAGATTAAAGACTAGTATACCAGTAAAGTAGAGTCGCCTTGAGGCTACTGTGAGCCAACGAAGCTTCATTCTGTACGGGGTGATGTGATCATGTCTCTTAATGCTAAAGATGAAGCGAATACCTACGTTAAGCAATCGCTCGACTCGCAATTTTTAGTGATATTAAGATCATTATAGACGGTGCAACAATAATCGAAGTAAGGTAATATCAGCGACGAGACAAGATGTTTACGTAGGTGGAGAGGAAGCGCATTCTGATTAGTTCTTAGTTGCCGAGAAATGCTGTAAACTTTCCTTGAGATGTAGGTGATATGCTCGTTCCAGGAAAGAGTGGAATCAATGATGACCCCTAGATTTTTTGTCGATTTTACCCATGGGATAGAGCAGCCTCGAATAGATATAGTCGTCAAGGCAGTTAGATCGATACTGTTGTTGTGATGCGGACTCCCCACGAGCATGGCCTTTGTCTTTCCTAAGTTGATCACAATTTTGTTCTCCGTAGCCCAGTCACAAAAACGTTCAGCGTTAGCAGCAATTCGCGAAATCGAAGTATTAATCTCAGAATAATGGCATTTTAAAAATATTTGAGTATCGTCTGCATAGATCATATGACGCGAATGATGAAGTACCCCAGGGAGATCATTGATGAACATCGAGAAAAGCAGTGGTCCTAGGACAGAGCCCTGCGGTACTCCGCCATTGGTCGGTAACCACGGAGATAGCTTTCCATCACTGCCCAGGATAGCTTGGGAACGACCCGAAAGGTATGAAGCAAACCATGCTAAGGCCAAGCTGGAGATGTTTGCCGACCTCATTTTCTTGATAAGCAATTCGTGGTCAACAAGATCAAATGCTTTACTAAAATCAAATAAAATGATGACGACTACCATTCTTTCATCGATTGCTTTGCGACAATAATCGGTCACCATCAGTAGGGCCGTTTGCGTGCTGTAACCTCTCCGAAAACCGGATTGATGCGAGTCCAGCCAATTTCTCCTGTTTAAAAAATCATAAATTTGATTATAAGCTAGTCGTTCAACGAGTTTGGAGAATGCACAAAGAATGGCAATCAATCGATAATCAGAGGGTCCAGCAGGGTTCCGCACCTTGCTTAGTGGAATGAGAATTGATTTCTTCCAATCTGACGGAAACGTGGCAGTACTGAATGATAGATTAATGAGATCAACCATGTGTGAGGCAATTGCAGGAAAAGCTTTGACTAAAAAACTAAGAGGGATATCGTCCGTACCTCTTGCCTCATATTTGGCCTTCTCCATGCAATCAGCAAGATCAGTAATGCTGACATTAGAGAAATAGAAATCCTCATCATTAAATTCGCTGATGCCGATAGGATTCAAATAGTTCCACCCTATTGTGTTGTGCTGAGAAACGTAGGGAAACGTAGTGCAGATTAATTTCATGGGCTGTACAACAGAGGGACGACTCATGATTCCCCTTTGTAACTAATTCGAGTTTACGTAGCTCCTTCCATATAAGTTTCGGGTTTTTGAGCCCAGATAAGCGATTTTGGTAATAAGTTTCACGAGCTTTTCTCCAGGCAAATTTAGTTATGATCGATTTAGAAGATGAAATTCTAAACCAAATAGTGAAGAAACCTGCACTCTACAAAAGATAGGTGGATGATATATTTATGATTTATCCAGAAAATGACATCGAATATCTTGTTGATTACCATCCTGATCTTAAATTTACTTTTGAACTGGAAGTAAACAACAGTTTACCGTTTTTGGATGTACGTTTTTTTTTAAAGAAGGGAACATATTGTTGACTAATTGGTATAGGAAACCGACTTGTTTGGGGGAAATATATGAATTTCAATTCTCATCATCCTATACACATGAAACGTGGCATTATCTCAATGCTTGTTGACAGAGCAATTTTCCTTTCCAATAAAAAATTCCATTTTAATAATTTAAGATATATTTACACTTATTTACACAAGAATGGTTATGACTTTCAATTTATACAAGAAAATATTAACAATAGAATTAAAATTTTAAAAGCTAGACAAAAAATACAGGAGATTAACACGGGACAAACTTTTGACTTTTCAAATTGTATAGTAATACCGTATATCAAAAAATTCAATCAAAGGATTAAAAAGATATATGACACGCTTAACACTAAAATATATAATAAACGTTTCAACTCTTTGGAATCGTTGTTCAAAACAAAAATTGACGAGATAGATCTATTACAAAAATCGAATATAATTTACAAGATAAACTGCAGTGAATGTACAGCTACATATGTAGGGCAAACAAAAAGGTATCTAAAAAAACGAATTTATGAATATACTAATAATTGGAAAAGAGAAATTGGTCATACAGCACTAACATCGCATATGCTGAATACAGGACATAGTTTTAAATTTGCTGAAGTGGAAATTTTGTAAACAGAACCACATTGGAAAAAACGTAACATCAAAGAAATGATCCATATTAAAAAACAAAAATCGAGCATAAATTTTAGAACGGACACAGAAAAATTAAGTGATAGTTATAATATTTTAATTAATGATTTGTAAATAACGTTGTATTTTAAAAGGTAACGAATTTGTATATATAGGATTGACACATTTAATTATGTATTATGTTTGTACTGCGAGTCTAAGATTGTGTGTGTGTATGTTTACAAGTCAGTGTAATCTATGTCACATATTTAGTATATGACGTACGGTTACTCATGTCGGGTGCGTGTTGTTTGTTTTATAATTATTTTGTTGTAATGATTGAAAATGTCCTTAATTTATATTTTTGTTCATATTTTTTTTCGTGTGTTATATTTTGTTGGTTTTTTTTCTATGTATCCTCCAAGAGGGTCGAAACGTTGAGCGTGAAATAAAAAACCTGTTTGGTCCTTTTATCAACCAATAGGTTTGAACCGTGTTGGCCATTTTTTTACTCTTTTAACTAACGGTTACGTTTACTTTTAACAATCTGCGGATGTACAGCGTCCGATTACAAGAGTAATTCTTTACATCTGAGATTTTAAAAACGAAGGTACGAGTATGATATTCTCTTGGTCGAATCCGTGACGTATCAAGTGTTTCAGTTTTTCTTATCTCTAATGACACATTATAATTAAACTCTAGGAATGCAGGTTCGACGCATAACCCTGCATACGTAACACGCCCGGGGTACGAAAAAATTGACGTACCACCGTCATTTGCTAATAAAATTACAATAATACGCAGGACCTTCAGTTAGCATGTGTTTTAAATCTTACAAGATTTTGTGGTCATTTTATACATTTGAAAAAAAGTTTCTTAATCTATGTTTCTTAATCCTATGATTTAGTCTTTTGGCTCCTGCATTTCTCGTCATGGGGCAGATCCTCCACTGAGTCATCAATATTTAGATACTCCGGTTCAATTTCATTAGTAAACACTGTCATAATCACTCTTGCTATGCTTGAATTCTTACGCGGAGATTCGGTTGTTGTGGAATGCATTCTTGTAGGATGATTATCTTACGGAGATTCTTCCAACGGAACCATCTCCATAAGACAATTATATGATGATCATATTGCGACAATTCCTAGACATATATAAATCGAAATATTTTGGAGCTTAGCAGATTCTTACGTTTGTTAGTTTCGAGATTCCTTTCGGTTTTGCAAGTGTTCTTTACTAATAAAAATACATGTAGTATATAATAAAACTAGTGTCGGGATAAAAGAAAAATAAAGTGTTAATAATTGTATTTATTAAAATGTGTTATGCATAAGGGTGTCCGGTGGTGCACGTAGCAGCATTTCCTTTCTCGGTTTTTTTAGGGAAAATATTATTAATGAAATCTTAAGTCAAATTCTACAATCATGTATTACCTACTCCTTATCATATTTCTATATAGATATTTAGGTCTATTCTTCGGATAAGATGGATTTCACGTCAAATGTCCAGACAAAAAAAAATTAACTCCAATCAAGCCCCAATTTTTTTTTTATGAGTTGTCCTATAGGTTAGTAATTATTCAGGAAAATATTTTTTAATTTTATTAAAAATTGGAGGAGAGGGGGGGGGGGTGAAAGTTTTGAACTTTTTTATGTCACGCGCTACTTTGTGTATTTATTCCACTTAAACAAATAAATACAAAATTTGTTTCAGATATGATTTTGATAGGATTTGTCATGAACTTTCAATTGGTGTAGTCCATTTTGAATTTATTTTTTATTTTGACCAAAATTTTTGAAAATCAAAATATAATTCAAGTTTTTTCGACTTTGGGCACGTTTTTTTTTTTATATATTTTTAACAGAAAGCTGAGGGTTTCTCCCTACAAAATACTTGAATTTCAAAATATCGTTTTTTTTTTGTTTTCGAGAAATCGAATTATAAAGATTGCGCGTCACTGCACCAATGCACCGCGCCGCTACGCTGACGACTTTGGATTATTGCCGACAGGTGGCTGAACTCGTGGCGTGTTTTCTCATACATGAAACGTTATATGATATAAATATTAATGAAGATAAAACTTTCCAGAAAATTTGTTCATATCTTCAATAACAACTTTCTCGCTGAAATTTTCGGGATACCCGAAATTTGCTTGATAAACGAAGCGTTTGAACATATATTTTGCAGTTTCGTAGAAAACAATTAATAACTTTATTGCTTATTGGGATATATCGTTTATTCTTTCTTCATTAGATGCGCAAAGCTCTAATCATTAATTAATTTTTTTATTAGTTTCAAATCTTTCAAAATTGACTATGCTACAGCGAATTGAAATTAAAAATGTTTGCGTGCCGGCTACGCAGTAGCCAGTCCTGCGTAGACAGAAGTGAGTCCCGTTTCGCCCTTTCCGTGTATAGCGCGAGCTCCAGATCGACTTTAAATGGCGCCGTACTCACATTCGTCGAGGATGTAGGAAACTGCAGAGAACCCACATCAAGTACACACGGAGAGACTCACGCCCGGCGAAACGTTCGGCTACCATGCAAGCGAGAGCACGTTGCTGAGACGACCACTGGAGAGCGCGTCTAAACCATAGAACGTCATGGTACCTTAGGCGTAGTGAACTCGACTCTATTGTGCCAACTGTTTTCGAAGTAAGATTAACACAGCGTTTTCAGGTGCTAATTGCCCACCATTTTCCGCTGCCCGCCATGTCCGCTATTATACTTATATTATTTTATGTATTAAATAATAATAACGATTTAACGTATTTAACTTAAACATTATTTAATTCGAAAAAATAAATAATTGTTTATTAATATTGATGTTGAGTACATTTTTCGTGAAAATAATTGTTATAAACATCAAGTAAATTACTGAATTTTTCAAAATTGTTAACAAGGTTCCGTCGACCATGTTTGGCGACATTAAGTTGATTATCTTATTTGTTTACTTGGAAATGAACATTTTAATTAGCACGAAAAGTCGTAGGGTTATTTTGCACCCAAAAAATCTGTGCTAGTTAGAGCGGCAGAGCGATAAGCCAGATTGACAGTTAGAAGGTTAGTTGCGCACAGCCTTTCGTGTTGCTCGCGCAACGTGCTCTCGCTTACATCGCAGCCGAGCGTTTCGCGGGGCGTGAGTCGATTCCCGCCTTGTAAACAACGCATCGAAACATAAACAAACATCGTGGCCCGTCTTATGTATATTGCGAGCTACTGCTTGAATACAATTTTGAAGAGCTGTTTTCTAGGCCGGGGATCGAACTCACGACCTACGACTTCGTAGTCAAGTACGCTATCGCTTGTGCTACGAAACCGATACCATGATTCTTCTAGGTCCTCGTTGTCCGGCGTATAATCCTTTCGATTTTTCATTTTCGTCTTTTTATTCGAGTTTTCTCTGATGTTTAGTTCTTCCGTTTCGGAATACGTGGTGTCTGTATCCGGTTGTGACGTAAGTTCGTCCTCAGTAAGGAATCCTTCTATCGCTCTCCTACGGTTTCGAACATCATCTAACCGTTTCTTATAGTTTAAATTCATTCCTGCTTCGGATACCACTTCATTTTTTATTATTTTGAATTTTCTTTTGTCTCAGTTCGCTTTATTATCGGGTCAATTTTCAAATAGTCCGGCACTTGTAGTTTTTCTTTTATGTATTGTTTTCTTTCTTTTTTCTTCACCGTCGTAAGAGGTTTTTTTATTGAAGTTGATCCGACTTGTTTTCTCGACCGAGTTTTTTCTTTATAATTTCCTAATTTCATGTAGGCTGGTAATTCGAGTTTTTCGACCTCGGTTATGTATTTCCTTTCAACTGTCTTTTCAACTCCCAGCATTTCTACATCGGAACTCTGGCTCTTTTTGTCGCAGTCAGTCACGTTGTTTTCAACATCTCCGTATGTATCGGTTTCTTCATAGAGGTCTTTTCCTCGTTTCTTAGGGGCAGGGTTGCCCGATCCATCGGCGTCAGACACCCGTGCTCTTTTTTGATATTGCTGACGCTCTTAAACTTTATTTCGTGTAAATTTTTTGCTTATAGAACTATGTCGCCATGATAGACTAAAAGTTCTATCCCTTGTAAACCGGTTAAAACAAGATCCATCAATCTTTGGAATTCACTAGTGCCGTTTTTTATTCCCATTGGCTTTCGGGCATATTCATTAACACCATAGAGGGTGGAAAATCCCGTTTTGTGGTCATCCTTTCATCCATTTCAATCTGATGAAATCCTGATTCAAGTCTTAAGTGGTAAAATATTCTGCCATCCCTAATTGATCTAAGACATCGGTTATATTCGGGATTGGGTATGCATCACCAATAGTTGTTTGTTGAAGTCTCTGAAGTCTATTACGAGCCTCCACTTTTTCTCAGCATTTGGTCCCGCTTTTTTCGGAACCACCTAAGCTGGAGAATCGTAAAGAGATTTTAACGGTCATATTATTCCAGCTCGAAGTAGCTCAACAACCTGGCGCTGCATTTCGGTTTTTATTGATGGTTTGTGTCGCCATCATTTGGCACGTATCGGCACGTCATCCGTCGTATGGATGCGATGCTTAAAGACCGTGGTCGCTCGCAGTGACTCGCCCAGTAGGTGGAACATGTGCGCGTATTCTTCGATCAGCGCCTCTACATGTTCTCTTTCTTCACTTGAAAGCGAATTTAAGTCTATTTGAGATAAGACTGCTTCGGTTCTATTGCATTTATTCGCCGTTGCCCTTCCAATTTTCGCCATTTTACCCTCCGTATTTAATTCCTCTCAATTATCCGAAGGTACGAAACTTTCTCCTTCGCCTAAGGAAGCTACATTCTTCCGAATTTCACATTTCTCCAATTCGATAAAGGGTTCTTTGATAAAAAATCGGTCGATATTTGTATTATGACACATACGTGCGCATACCCGTTCCGATTTGTGGCGAGCGCATTTCCGTAAAACACGCCAAATCCCACATCTGTCTTAGAGGAATTAACCCGAAATCTCTATCGTTTACTACACGCATTCGAGCTACTGCCCGATATCAAGATGGAATTTCGATTTCCACGCGTGCTACAAATGGAAAGATGTAATTATCAACCCGTACACAATCCTGCTCGTAATCGATTTTTGCACGAAGTATACGAAATCGCCTAATATTCCGTCCTCCTTAATCGGAAATTCGTCGTGTATAACTTGCATTTCTTCGATTATGCCTACCACATTTATTTTTACAGAGCCTAAAATCCTAAGCGATATCTGTATCGGGGCCAAATTTTTCTGATATTTTACTGACTTTTATTCAATTTATTTTGGCGCCGGAATCTATGAGCGCATGCAAAAGGTTCGATTATCGAATCTATATTCTTAGTCATTCGAAAAGCTCAACATTTCCGAAATCCACGCATACCCTTCGGCGTCGAGAGTACGCACCTGATGAGGGGTGTTGTGATGGATTCGACGGGTCCATACCATCCACAATAATCGCATTCTTAATCTCTTTGCAACCTCATAGATACTACATGTGCGAATGCTCGATTAAGCTTTCCCTTACGATCCTCGAGCATGAGATCTCGATCTCGATGATCCATCTGATGTCTTTCGCGTTGTATTTTTGTGCAAGTTTCGGCGCTCTCTCAATCGCGGGTTATAATGTGGCCGGATTGGCATGTAATAATCGCGCCACCATCGGCCCTTTTGCGCAATAGATAAAGTGATCGAGCCCTTCCCTGGTGGCACGATTCGTAAAGCGTACCAATGTCCACGGTCGTATAATCTGCCGAGGCAATCTAGCAGAGCTTTTTCCAAATTCGACAAATGTTGTAATCGCTCGATTTTGGATAAAGAGTTTTCAGTTTCATGAGTTAATTAATTTGCTCTGTCGAAGCACCGTAAGTTGTGCTCAAGTCCGTAAGAAATGCTTCTACCGTTACGTAGTCAGCAATTTTTTTTGTACAATTTAAATATATGCGCTTTCCCTGTGAGTCTTTTAGGTAACATGTGTAAGTAAAGTAGTGTGTCCTTGGGAGTAAGTAACGTGAAACCATCGCGACATGCTCCTTCAAAACCGGGGAATTTATCAACCGACTCGGGAAATCGGGAATGCTTCTTACAGCTTGCACTATCGGCGGAGCCCTTGCAACAACGTTGTACGCGGCAATTTTACTAATCTGGCAGGTCAATGCGTGGGCCGTTGCGTGGGCGCCATTGCGGCGGGGTCCCGAGGGCGAGCACAGTTTCGCGGGCATTATTGTGCGAGAATCGTTGCGCGGAAGGCGGCAGGAAGTAAGAACAATCGGGATTGGCTTGCGGTGCGACGACGTGGCTTGGCGTGGCGAGAGAGAGGGCGGATACGATGGCGGCGAGAGACAGTCGCGATTTTGTCTTTGACGAGTGAGGATCGTAAGAGGCGCGCGTTTGCATCCTTTGAGACGAGCGGGTTTTAGTGCGATTTTAATTGCGAGTGTGTGGAGGAGAGCTTTTTTGGATTGGTGGAGTTATCTTGGCCCCCTGGATTGAGTGGAGCGACGCCATGGAGCCTTCGTCGTTGCCCACGGCCACAGCGTCTGGATCCTCGAGACGTCGAGGCGCGCTGTGCGCGCGGTTTGATACCACCCTCTGCGCTTCCCTGCCCGGCTTCCTAGAGGACTTGAAGCTGCGGTTCCATCTCCGGAGATGGCTTGAGTCCAGCTTGTGCGGCGTAGGTTAAGGTTGCGTGCCCAGCGAGGTAAGAGAGCTCCTGAGTCGTATTCGAATGATCATTCGAGGTTTTTTATGTACTTCTCGCGATTGTAATTTCCGTTCTTTGTAGCAATAATTAATGTTACTTCTATAAAAATAAACTCTTTAGCTTGCTCCTGCTTTTCCCCCTAAACCGTGGGGGTTTTTATGCAGAAGCAAGTTCTTTTTGTTTCTCGCGAAAACAGTGTATCTTTGTTCGAACCTGCCACCCACTCATCATTCCTTTGTTTTTCTTGGACTCCGGCAATAGGTGCGGTGAAATAAAGGTAATTATCTGTTCAAACGTATTGCACCGTAGGTGGCGTGGGCGCAATCCCCTGTTGTATAATGTTTGCCTCATTGTCCCCCATATTTATAAAAAAAAGTATTATCGCGACGATATCAAAATTCAGTTATATATGTATATGTATATATATATATATGAGACATTCTTTTACAAACCGAACACTTTTTGACCGACTATTTTTTAAATCGTTTCATAATTTTTTTGCTAGTTCCTGACATAAAATTTTTTTTTTATTTTGATTGGGAAAACTTCAGCTATCTCATGAAATTAGTCTCCATTGTCTAGCTTAAAAAATGTTTCATTGTTTCTTACAAATTAATTATTTATTTCTAATATTCATAAGGATCACCATGTTTTAAAATTTTTTTAATAATACCATTGAATTCCTCGTCCAATTTCCTATAAGAAACGCATTTTTCCAGAAGGGCTGGAAAATTTTCTTTGATATTATTTTACGTCGACTTTTGTGAACCCACATGGGAATCCTCCGCTTAAACAAGAATACGATCGTGTAATGAAAGAATATCTCGATTTAGGTCACATGTCGCGGTATTACAACCGGATATTTTCTCCCTCATCACGCTGTTGTAAAGGCATCCAGTATAACCACAAGGGTCCGCGTGGTTTTTGACGCATCGGCGAAAGCTTCCAACGGAAAGTTCCTTAATGACCAATTATTAGTCGGGCCAACGATGCAAAATAAATTATTTGGACACCTCTAAAATGTTCGCGTCCATAAGTATGTCCTCACTGCGGACATAGAGAAAATGTACCGGCAGATGTAGATACATCCAGACGGTCGGCAGTACCAGAGTTGTTTTGGCGCTCAGACGAAGAGCTTCGCGTTTTCAACTTAACACCGTTACATTTGGTATTTCGTCAGCTTTGTTTTCAGCAATTCGACCCATTCACCGATTAGCCAATGATGAAGCTACAGCTTTCCTTCTAGGGGTAAAGATTCTGAAGAAAGATTTATACGTAGATGATTTGCTTACCGGGGCCAATACCCTAAGAGAAGCTTCGCGAATTAAGAGTGAAGCTATCGAAATATTGCCTACAGGCGGATTTAACATTCGACAATGGGCATCTAACGACGCACGTCTCTTAGATACGACCCAAAAAAAGACTAAATGCGGTTGAACTTCTAACTGAGTCCAACATGGTATTGAACACTATAGGGATATCGTGGAATCCAAGTAGAGATAAATTATCATATACTGTGAAACCGATGGAAATAGCTGAACCAATTTCAAAGCGCGTTATTTTATCAGAAATCGCGAAAATTTTCGATATCATTGGACTGCTCGGACCGATTATGTTGACAGCAAAATCCATTATGCAGGGTTGTTGGAAATCTATATTAATAAAATATTCCGAAAATGGAACGCATTTCGTAGGAACCTCGAATCAGCTCCGGGAGTTGTACGCTTTGTCGAAATCTCTTAAATTTCGAAGTCGTGTACAAAATTTCATGTTAAGAAAATCTATCGTTTGGCATTTTAACCCTCGTCTCACACCTCATTTTGGAGGTATCTGGGAAGCGGCTATAAAATCGTTTAAACACCACATGAAACGCTCACCTATTGGTAGGGCGCCCTTTTAACACGCTGCCTGAAAATATCTCGTTTCTTCCAGAATCTCATCTCTCATCTTGGTGACTAATTACAAGGACCCGTCAAGAATTTTGGCGAAAATAGCATCAAGGATACCTCAAAGACCTGCAGAAACGGCAGAAATGGGCCAGCCACTGGGTTAACTTGATGCCTGACTCAATCGTCATAGTGATCGACAAAAATCAACCGCCCATCCAGTGACAACTTGGAGGAGTCATCCAACTAAATTCAGGCGATGACGGTATCGCAAGAGTGGCTAGCGTGAAAACTGCTCACGGAGTATATAAACGAAACCTGAAATCGCTATGTCTTCTACTAACTCACGAGAAATATTAATGATTGTAAATTGTACACACTGACAAAATAGATTACTCGTGAATCTTGATCGCGTAGCTCTCAACGGGGGGAGCATGTTCCGTCGATACAGAATTAAATTTGGCGGGAGTTCGGGAGTACCGTTCGGGCGATTTCGGTTTGGCATTTCGCGGGTCCGGGCACGCACGGTTGCTGCGTGGGAGGTACGAGCGTGGATTTCGGGGAGCGGGGGGCCTTATCGCGAGGACTTCAGTCTGGCTTGGGGAACAGAAAAACACGGCTATAACAATTTACACCCACTTTACAATATTCCATCCTACAATGTTAGATTCAGAGGCTAAACATACGATAGATGTGTAATCTTCAAGTACGTCGTACTCGTAATAACGAAATTACACCCTGCGATACCGCCGGAAGTTGTCGCCTCAACAACTATGACAACGATTAAAAATGTCAGAATTGAATCTTTTACTTAAAGTATAATAATAGAAGAAAAGTTTACGCCTAGGTGAGTTATAAAAAAAACATCGGTATTGGTGTGGTAGTGTGCCAAAAATTGCGAAAATCAAATTTTTTTAAAGTTTGGGAATTTTAATCTCGAAAAGTTTACATCATACAAAGTTACTAAGGACCTTTTTTGTTGAAAATTACCCAAAAAATATGAAAAATTTTTTTTCCAGAGCAAAAAGAACAAAATTATTCAATTGTTTTAAAAAATTATTGCAAACAATTGACCGACTTTTTTTGAGCATTCCACCCGAAAAATTCGTGTTCAGCGGCCAAAAATACATAATAAAAAAATTGTTTCAAATGGGACTTGCTTGCACAGCTCAAAACTTACGCCGATGATACGCATGTATTTTTGTCTTTCCATCCTTATATGTTCCACCAAGCATTACTTGCCTTGTCGGATAAGCCTAATTTAATAGCTGCTTAGTTAAGTCTAGCTTCGTTCGAAGATTGACCTTTCCGATATAAAGATTATTGTAAAGGGTAAAGATATTCCGATGGTCACATCCGCTAGAGATCTATGTATCAGGTTTACCTACGGTATCAGGATGTACGACCATATCGTTTCTGTTTGTAATGTCTACTATGCGATTGCGGTTCTTTTCATGTATCTTTTTGGTCAGACTGGAAATCATTTTTAGCTGTGTCTCGCTCAATGTACAAGCTTTTTTTTGTACATTAAAGACGATTATTTTTTTTTAACGGAGAGGGGAAATATGCGTTAGACACCATAGGAGGTTGAAGATGTTGGTCAACCCCCCGTGTGTCGGACTCCCTTGCCCATGGTGTTCAGGGCGAGATTTACCGCCGAAAACCCTAACCTCCCTTGGCTCTCCATAATTCACTTGTGCAGTCTGCAGCAGAAAAGTGGACCGGATATCCATCCCTTCCGCTGCAAAATGCACCGGGCCATGTCGATGGTAACAGCAACCACTCCCTCTACCATCGATTCAGTGGTTGCAGGATCTCATTTGATCTCAGCAGACGGAGAGATCCCAGCAGCACTGCTTTCTGCATTCGGCCTGCGATGGAATTTCCATGTAGTTGGCAGGCCGGAATACTTTTGATGTTATCGAGGAAAGTTGGTCTCATTACTCCCAGCACTCCAATTATTAGCACGACGAGCTTGATTTTGAATCCTCGATACAGGTTGGGAATCTCGAACAGGAGTTCCTGATATTTCGTCTTCCTTACTGACTATGTTTGTCTCTGCTGGTGCAGAGAACTCGATCACGAAGATGGATTTGTCATCGAAGTCAACAAGGACGATGTCAGGCTTATTGGCTGATATTTGCCTGTTCGTGGGAAATGATGAATTCCAGTATATTCGACACGGCTCTTTTTCGACTACTACCGTAGGTGCTGCGGAGATAATAATACAGCACTCGGAGAGCCGCATTGTGACGTGGGATGTATGCTGAAACTACATATCTTGCACAAGCTGGCAAGAGATGCATTAGTGTCTCAACGTGACATCCACACGATCTGCAAAGCGTACTCTGCACGGCCTGGTGTAAGATGTTGTGGCGGTACGCTAGATATTGACGACCCCATCCTGGCATGCGAAGATAAAACCCTCGGTCTCGGATTTCAAGCCGGCTGATCTTAAGAAGGAGAAGGTCATCTCTGCCGACAAGCCAAGTTGTTGGACATTTCGAAAGAATTGTCCATGCAACGGCTTGTCGATATGCCTTCCCTCCAACATACGGAGTTGTTCCTTCCGTATGTTAGCCCTGAGACGCACTGGGCACAGATTGATGACTGATTCAGCCTCCTGTGCACCACTACGTCCCACGTTGAAAACCAGACCGAGGTTTCGCGCCGCTCGTTCCGCCGCGTTGTACAAGAACGCCCCCTTCCCCTGAATTTTATGCTGATGTACTAGCATCATCAGGGGATCCTCCGTTCGATTAATCACGTCGCAAGCTGTTTCAAGGACCAATCGGTCATGCATACGCTCCAGGCTTAAAAGGCCACGACCTCCCATATTTCGGGGCAAATACAGTCGTTCCACGGAAGATCTTGGATGCAAACTGCGTTGCATACAAATCATCTTCCGTGTGCTTCGGTCAAGATCCCTTAGCTCGTCAACGTTCCACTTCAGTGCTCCAAAAGAATAGAGCACTGGTGATACGGCCAACATATTCCTGGCTGCCACCTTATTTCTCCCGGTCAATTCTGATGACCAGATCTGACGGAGAATGCGCCGGTATTTCTTAATGATGGTGGTTTTAGCAGCCTGCACATCCTGGACATGCCTTTGAGGTACGCCCAGGTATGTGTCGGCTTCTTCGGCGTTAAGGCGGCGGATGACATTTCCGTTGACGAGCTCCATATTGTTGTTATGGGAACCTGACCTTCCTCTGTGCAAATGAACGACTGCACACTTTTCCAATCCGAATTCCATGCCGATATCTCTCGAGTATGTGAGGGCGATGTTCAGAGATCGATGTAATTGATCTTCGCCTGATGCGTATAATTTAAGATCTTCCATATAGAAAAGATGGGTGATCTTATGTACACGTTCACCAGGCGGTCCACACATGTACCCTTGAGATTTCCGGAGAGCAACGGATAGAGGCAATAGTGAGATGCAGAAGAGCAGAGGACTCAGAGAATCTCCCTGATAGACACCTCTTTGGAATTGAACCAGTCTAGACATGGTTCGACGCTTGCCCGATGTCATGACAAAGCGTGTTTTCCAAAGAGGCATCAGGTTTTCTACAATTCTCACTATGTTTGGGTGGACATGGAGGCGTTTGAGTAACAAGCTTAAAAGCTCGTGCGATGTTGAGTCATACGCCTTCATGTAATCCAGCCAGGCTATCGACAGGTTACGCTTGTACTGGACTGCGTCCTGACAAACACACCTGTCGATAAGCAAGTTGTCCTTGCAGCCGGATACACCCATTTTGCAGCCTCGTTGTTCTACTATCCGTTGCCACACCGGTTTCACGGATTCCTCAATACGTTTGTTCAAGATGTTAGTGAATAATTTGTATAACGTATTGAGACACGTGATCGGTCTATGGTTTCTCGGATCGGACAAGTCTCCCGATTTTGGGATCAGTGTCGTTCGGCCCTCCACCAGCCAGTGCGGAATGGGTTGGTCTCCATTTATATAAGAGGTGAATATTCGGGCTAGGTGTTGATGGACAGAAGTGAACTTCTTCCACCAATAGTTATTAATTCCATCCCAGCCCGGCGAGGAGAAATTCCTCGCTCCCGTGATGGCATTTTTCACCTCTAATGCACTGACGGGTGGGCAATCTTCACTTTGTTGTGTGACTTCATCGCACAACTCGGTGAAGATTTCAATACCTGGAGTGTCTGCATTAAGCCTAGATGTTTTCTCGTAGATGCTCCCCCAGAATTCCTCAACTGCTGCCATCAACGGAAATTCGCTTGAGGCTGCTATACGATGTTTAAAGAGGTTGGAAGGATTCGTCCAAAATATTGCATTTTGCCGAATTCCATCCTCCCGTCTTTGCAGCCTCTTTTTGGCATCCGCCAAAACTCGAATTTTATCCGCCAAACGTTGCTTGATGTTGAGCAACTTCAGCTTGTACGTCTGCAGTTGTTGTGCGAACTTCTTGACTTTTGCCGTAAATGAACGGCCAGATGTTAAATAGTCGATCACACACTGAACTCGGGAAGCGAGTTTCCGTGTCAGTCGAATCTTGCCGTTCAATTGAGACATGCGTTTTGTAATCACCCGAAATCTGTGTCAGATTTCGCGGAGTCACCAGATCACTTGCAGCCTCGTAAACGGCACAATTGACCTGCCACAGGTCGCAGTCATCCGGAAGAGCATCCAGAAGTAGGCTATTTGCTCTGTCTAATTCTCGTTGTTTAGGCAAAATGTTCGTTGTTAAATTTTTCCTAAACACGAGTGTCGTGCTTTCATAATGTGGAGCATCTCTCTCAGCACCGCGTACAAGCTCAGTTGTTATTGCCCGCACATCCGGTACCGGTTGACAGCTGGGAACAACGAAACCTGTCCGCCTCAGATAGGCCACATAATCTCTCAGTTGTTGTTGAGAAAAGCGATCTGCCAGTTCGGGATGCATTACTGCAAACCGACTATGCATTTGCGCCATGTAGCCCCTCTGTTGCGGACACCTCTCCTCGTAGCAGCGCATTAGATCTTACCTGAGATCTTCCGTCCACTGAAATCGTCCGTGGGAATGAACAGGTCGTTGTCCCGGGACACCCGTTTCGGCTCCTCCACCTCGGGACTGGGCTGCATCCGAAGCAGCCCGATGGTCAGGAGCCCTGCGCGTTATTCTGTGAGTAACCGCAAATACAGGGAGTAGGATGGTTAGCCCTACTCCCCGTTGTTATGCCTCTCTCGTTTGTCTCTTACCTCGCCATCCACTGGGGTTGGTTACCCAATCTCTGGCAGATTACTAAGAGTCCAGGGCCCACCGGCTTTGATAAGCACACGTGGAGGTGAGAGTAGGCCATTTGGGAAGATAGGCTAAGATGCAGCTTTTTGCATAGCCGCATTGTGTTACGCATCATTCCCTTTGGGCCCCATATTTTTTTTTTTTTTTTTTGACGGAGGGTGGAAATGCGTTAGGCACCATAGGGGGTTGAAGATGTTGCGTAACCCCACGTGTGTCGGACTCCCTCACCTTTGATGTTAAAGGCAAGGTTTACCGACTAAAACCCTAACCTCCCTTGGCCCACCAGAATCCACGTGTGCAGTCTGCAGCAGAAAAGTGGCTCCGATATCCATCTCCTCCGCTGCAGACTGCACCGGGCCATTTCGTTTGCAACTGTATTATTATTATTCTAACTTATTTTTATATATGTTTTCGTTATTTCTGGGTATACTTATTGTTATCTTTTTCCTCTGTCATATGGGAAAAGTTTTTGGTTCTCATTTATAATTAATTGTTTGATAATGAAACTTGTCAGAATTTTTAGTACACGATAAAGACGATTATTATTATTATTATTATTATTAATATAAAAGGCTACGGCAACATAGGTAGCTCCTAGACTATTACGTGTCAGGTCTGATTAGATGTTAGAGCAGAGTTATGTTAGGAAGTGCAGAAATTTTAAAAACCTTTTCTTTTTCTCGTACACAGAAACATTTTGTCGAAAATCTAGAATGTGCGTTTTTTTTAGATGACGTTAATTTTTCAAATCCGTTTTTCAAATTACAATAAGGCTTATGATAGCGCATAGGGACCGGCCGGAAAATAACGTTTAAAAAATTGCAAAACACGATTGTGGGAAAACTATTAATCCGCCAGTTTCGGGCTTTTGCATACATAAAATACATGTCAATCCCGAAGTTGCCTCAAAAGGCCAACGCTCCATCTAAAAAATAGCTTAGATATTATTGTCAAAATCTGCTTGATTTTCCGTTTTTCCCAATTTTTTCCCGTTCTAATCATTCGATCGAGGTGTACGGTTTATTTTGTAGATATTTTTGTCTTTAACCATTCATTCCAATTAGATTTCTGTAATAGTTTGAAAGTTATAAACAAACAAAAAACAAGAAATACACGATTTTTGGATATTAAATTGTTTATAGGAATTAAAAAAATAAAGAAATTCGTGTTAAATAGAGGTAGCATTTAATCTACGCATTTTGCTGCATATAAGAGCACAGTTCATTTGCTAATATTATTTTTTTCCTAGACAAATGCTCTACCGTATGAATTAGTGTTTTGAACAGTTATTCGGATGATCTGCGGTGGGGGTCGAGTATTAAAAATGCTCATTCTAAATTTATCTTATTTTCAGGAAAAATTATACTATTTAAAAATATTTATTGAGTAACAAAAAATATATTTACAAGAAAGGATAGTCGATCCGAAAGTCGTCATGTTTAGTCGGATACAGCTCAGGCACTGGAAAACGAAATTGGCCAAAAAAGCGGGATCGAAGCCGCCGGTTACTTCTTAAAAAACGTTGAGGATATTTGTATTCTTATGATTGTAATTTTTAACTCGATAACATTTCAATTCGTTCAAAAAAAAAAGAACAGAAGGTTTTATTAAAGTATCATCGTCTGCTTTTCTGTCCTTTCATTCCGATGCATAAAGTTATAAAACTAAATGAAAATTTTATTCATTCGAAAAAGGTTAATTAATATTTTAATATATCTAAATTGATTATTAATTTTCCCGAAATTGATATGTATTACAACATAGAATAACATTTTTTATTTTAATAAAGTTTTTTGAAAACGATTTGTTGACTTTTTTATGCTAAATGTTCACTGACGTTATTTAAACTGTAATTTGTTATGTTATCTTTTGAATTTCAATTCACTCGATTAATTGTGAATATTTCATTTTTAATTTTTCATTATAAAATGTATACATAATATTTTTCCACGTTACCCTATCTGCACGGGCGACCGCACTTTAACGGTAATTTAATCGACAAAAATAACCGGTCGAAAACGGCCAAATTACCGCTAAATAACCGACGAAAAACCGCTGTTCCAAAACGTCGATCGGTCGATTCTCGCGAAATTACCGCAGATTAACCGATGAAAAACCGCTCTTCAAGAGCATCGACCGGTTGTTTCTAGCGAAATTATCGCTATATAACCGATGAAAAACCACCATTCCAAAGCGGCGACCGGTCGTTTCTTGTACAATTACCTCCGAATAATTTATCGTAAATAACCGATTAAAAACCGCTCTTCTACAGCGTCAACCGGTCGTTTCTCCCAAAATGACTGCAGAATAACTGATGAAAACCCGTTCTTCCAGAGCATTGATCAGTTGTTTCTCGTAAAATTACCGCAGAATAATCGATAAAAAAACCGTAGTACCATAGGGTGGATCGGTCGTTTCTCTCAAAATTACCGAAGAATAACCGATGAAAACCCGTTGTTCCAGAGGGATGACCGGTCATTTCTCACAAAATTACCGAAGAATAACGATAAAAAACCGCGATTCAAGAGCGGCGGCCGGTCGTTGCGGACCAAAATTACCGCAGAATAACCGCTGAAAACCCACTATTCAAGAGAATATAATAGTTAATAATTATTTGCAATAACATGCATATGAGGTTTTTATTTACTTATTTTATGTTTTGTTTTGCATATCTATAATCATCTTTTATAGATCTAACAAATCTGCTCAGTCGCTGTAGTAAATGTGTATGTAGGTATCACGATGAGAGAATTCACAAACGTGCATGGTGAAAACCTGAACGGTCAGGCTTATTATACGAATTACGGCGCTACTTTGCTAGAGGATTTCGACGCCACCTCGCGCTGGTCGAGAAAACTCTATTTGAATGAAGGGTGCTTTTCGTCGGGACGTATCGTGTCGAAATTACCGCTGAATAACCGCTAAAATGTTGTGTTAATCAAGATCGCATACCGGTCGTTTCTCGCAAAATGACCGTAGAATAACTGATAAAACCCATTGTACCACAGCGTCGACCGGTCATTTCTCCCAAAATTACAGTATAAAATAACCGATAAAAAAGCGTTGTTCCACAGCGTTGACCAGTCGTTTCTCAAAAAATTATCGCGGAATACCGATAATAAAACCACTGTAACAAATCGTCGACTGGTCGTTTCTAGCAAAATGACCGTAGAATAACCGATAACTCCCAGAAACGATCTGTCTCTTTTGTCCAAAACTAACGAAAAATAAATAATAAGAACCGATCTCTCTTGGTATCTAGCCGTTGCTTGCAAATTTTTTATGACATAACTGGAAAATAATTACTAACAAATATTAAAGCAGAAGTTATAGGTAGATTTTAGATGCATGCCTCGAATACTTTTCTTCCGAATCGCTGATTTGTAATTTTGCTTAAAATTTTCATCTAACACCAGATGATAAACCCGTGTAAATGAAGTCACGAAAATCACAATTTGTGGGCCGCCAGAGATAACTGCAGGGAGTTTTTCTGCAGAACTCTCGTTCCGCCCGATGTAAATCCAAACATTATATCGCAAGATCATCCGTCTGACCCAAATTAATGTGCAAATGCAGAGCTGGCAATGTGAGGGCCGCTCATATGGAACGAAATACTGCCCTGTAATTTTGCTCTAGTTGTTTATAAATCTTCGAGGAAGACAAAGCAACCCGCACAGTTCAGCGTTGAATTGGTGAACTACGGTTAATTGTGCCAAGCCATTTCACTCGTGCCATGTAATATAAAATAAATGATATGAAGATTTGGCACCCGGTGGGAAAAAATACTGCACGTCCGATGTTAACTCATTTAATGACGTCACCTCGATCACATAGATCGTACCTCGAATATTAGATTCCCACACCTGTATTACCGGGGCAATGCACAGGATGTACCTGTTAAAAGCGCATACACGGAAACCCATGTTAAGTCTGGACATCTTGTCATTCGTCAATTCGAATGTAACAGCACTGGCTAATCTTGCTGTTGGTATGAATATCAGTAATATTAGCATAAAATTAAATAGAATAATAGAAACCGCTAAAGCTTAGTTATTTCCTATTACATATTTCGTTTAGGTTTAATAAAATATGTCCTGACCCAGAGATGTAAATTATTTTATTTTTTTTAATTAATAATTTTATGTCAATTGCATGCTATCGTGCATAATGGACGGTAAGCGACGTTAAATTAGAATCAATTAATCAGAAGTTGTATGGTCGATTTGTGTGGTCATGAAATTTGATACTGGTTTCCCTATCCGCACTTTTAACAGACTCCCCCGATATGTATAGAGTCCTCAATAGTAACATAATTACATGTTTTCTGCGGTTGAAAGATTTTGGAGGCATGCTGCATACCTATTTTGTAAGTGTTTGATATTTGGCAATATATCCTCTTGATTATAGAACTAAGAGTGTTTAAGGGCACGTCATACTGTTTTTTTTGGCTTATCGACAGTTACCGATAGTCAACTATTGAGTTTATTAGAATGATTACAATTGATGAGTTTACTGCTATTCTAATGTAGAATATACGTTATAATCAATCATCGATACAAGTGGGTAAACGTTTTTTTTCTGCGAATGTGCAGTTTGCCACCCGAGGTGAATGCGAGTTGCAAATTCGAGATATAAACTCCATTTTTATATTAACTACGACTATAAATCTTGTTCGTGACAAGGGAAGAAGAATACAAAATCGCTCATCAAATCCTTAAAAGATAAAGTGAATAACTTACCAAATAAAACTCTTCTCTCAATGCAATAATTGTAAAGTGTGTTGTAACAGAATGCAGAACATTTTATTTATCATACTTACATATATAATTTTTTAATTCATGTTTCTTAGGTCGTCTTCGTATTCTTCATTGCCGTTCGTAATTTTTTTTTATCATCTCTTCCCCAGAATACACAAATCTTTTCTCGTTTCTGACGAGCTTTGCAAATTTCATTCCATTTCTTTACTTCTATTTTTTTTGAAAAATATACTTTTATTTCATCGTCCCACGCAATTGCTTATATTGCTGAAAAAATGGTACATATACGTATTGGTAATATAAATTACTTTATTCTTAACATTTTTAAAATATCCATTCTTTATGGCGCAAAGTCCGCTCTTTTGCATGGCGCAAAAAAAAATTGAAAATTTTGAAATAAAAAAGTCAGACACGATTTTTATTCAATTTTTCATTTGGTTTTTAAATATTTTTAGTGATAAAGTCAAAGGCAAGATCTCCAAATACTGCAAATATCGCGTCAAAAATGTCTAAACTACAAGATAGGGCTAATAAAAAAAATTGCATTTTAAAATGGCGGCGCAGTCGAAATCTTTGTTTTAAATTTCCAGTCTCCAATATACAGCTTTTGAAATTCAGCTGTTTCTGTTGGAACTTGATACCTGCGGATTTTTTGGTCCGCTGATTACTAATTTGAATTCAGACTTTCAAAATTTCAAAATGGCAGCTTTAATATGGCAGACGAAAAATCGTAATGTTTGTCAATTTGAGTGAAGTTTGTTATTTGGGGGTTTTCGGTCGCTGATTTCCAATCTGAAGCCAGATTTCCAAAATACAGAATGACGGCTCTAATACGAGAGATTAGAATTTGTTCTTTTTATTATTTGCCTTGATCTTATTAATGGGGAATTTTGGAGATCGCTGATCTCGAGTCTGAAGTCAGATTTTCAGAATTCAAAATGGCGGCTCCAATACTGTAGATAAAAAATTTTATTATTTTGATTGAATCTTATTATTCGGGAATTATTGGGGTGCTTCATTTCAAGTGGAATTACAGTGGAGAAGAGTTCAAAAGAATTTTCCTAAAAATTATAAAAATCAAGGTCACAGAAACAAATTTTACAAGAAATTCTTCTAAGCGGTGTAATGCTTGTTTTATATAAAACAAAAATAAAATGGAGAGAGGGCTTGTCGCCTACAAATCAAATAACGCTACCCGATAATAGGAATTTCTATTAATTTTATAAAAACAAAATAGTATTTTTTATCGCCTTCGGCTCGGGCCGCAACCATCACATTTGCTTTCGCACTTTTATCAAACGATATTTTACCTAACGAGGGCGAAAAATTTAAAAGAAACATATTCCCGTACGCCTTTGCATGCGGTAAGTGGCCACTTTGCGCACGTGTTAGGAAAATCTATTTTTTGTAACGCATGCACGAAAAACGCGTATTTTTGGGGGTATTCAGCGTGCGAAAAGTGAGTGTTTATCGCACAGAGTGCGTAAAATTTTACTGCGCATGCGCACAAATGCAAAAAGTTTGGAAGACAATCACTTTCCGCATGACATAAACCATAACCTATATAACCTATATAAGCTGCTGATTCCCGCACTCTTCACAAAAACATCGATGCAAAATTCCTCAAAAACCTTGGAGTAATAAATATCAGTGAAAGTGTCAAACATTACAATTTTTCGCCCGCCATATTCGAGCAGATATTTTGAATTTTAAAAATCTTATTCCAAATTCGAGATTAGCAACCTTAAAAACCTCTGAGTAACAAACTTCAGTCAAATTGACCAATATTACAAATTTTTGGCCGTTCTAAAATTACATTTTCATTACCTATCTTGTAGCTTAGACATTTTTTACACGATATTTGCAGCATTTAGCGGTATTTCCTTCAATTTTGTATCAAAAAATATTTAAAAACTAAACAAAAAATAGAAAAAAAATCTTATTTTTTTAATAAAAATAGTGTGTCATTTTTTACTTCGACCCAGACTAAGGGCCTGAGCACACGGGGCGGTTTTTTGCCGCGTGGCGCATATTTTTTCCTTGTTTTCACGCCGCCAGCGGCCGCGCGCGGCTTGACCGCGTGTCGCCGTGTCGCATTTCACTCGCCGCGTCGGATTCCACCACCGCGCCGTACCTCTCCGCACAAGACTCTGAAATATTAACGTACAAGTCAAGATGGACGCAAACATTAAAAAAATCCATATTATTATGGTTACTGCACCGTCGGATCAGCAAAAACAGAAAAAGGATAAACTCGAAACGACGATACTGGGATCATCCAATCACCAGGGAACGAGGCAGTCACGGATTTTATACTATTCTGTTCTCCTGTTTGAAGGAAGATAACAATACATTTTGTGAATTTCTTGCAGCAATAGAGTCAGGATAAGATAACAAAAATACACTAATGAGAGAAAGTATTTTCCCAGAAGAAAGACTCCTTATTTCCTTGTCTTTTGTATCGTTTCCAGTCGTTTTCATTAACTTTACCAAATTGCATAGAATTTGTACACAGAAATATTATCCCTTTCGATGTAGATCTATAATAGATCTGAGATTGAGATATTTAATATTCTATACGCTCTGTGAACATATCCTTTAGAATTTGGTCTTAACATTTTTTAAAACTTTAATTTTTTTTTGTAAATTTCCAAAATAGTATAGTATGTATATAGTGCGTAAAGTGACTTTTTTACCCGAGAGTGGCACGTGGGCAGAAGTCGCCGCGTTACGCATGAGACGCATATGATATTTTATGTCCAGGGCTTGCGCTAAAGTGCGTGCGTAAAGTCATTTTTATTCCAGTGCGTAATAGTATATTATGAAACTAGTGCAATCACATTCGCAGAATAAACATTTACGCACATGTTTCATACGATATTTTATATCATTTGAGTGCGTGAAATGCGCCCGAAAAATGTCAAAAGTGTGTAAAATAGCATTTTACGCATCGAATGGCATAAAATAATTTTTTTAAATATTAGTTTTGCATTAAAAATAAGTTTAAATGTGTAATAAATTTGAGTATCTCTAAAATGAGATTATATCTAACTTAATGAAAACTATCTCATAAAAATAAGTTTCAGATTCAGCATGTAATATTGTCGAAAAAAATATCGGATGTAAATTTTCTCATAAAATTCGACAAATAATATAAATTTTATTTTTAATTATAATAATAATTATTTCTTATTCAGTCTCACAGACGTGTATATTTAATATTCATTATTATAAGAATATAAAAATCCGAATCGAATATCTATTTCATAAATAGAGTCTGGAAATCCAAACCGGAAATATAGCATGGAAATCCTACCCGAAAGATGTCTCTAGAAAATTGGAATACTGACGATTTTTTTCGCGACGTGATGCGGCGATTACGGTGTGACGTTTCTCAGGCCCTAATTCTGGACGAAGTATTGAATTTGGTCACTTCGGGCAAAAAAATTACCATAAGGAACCCAAATCAACAATAACAAAATTTGTGTCCGTGATCTTGAACGTTCGTATGTCCCGTTTTTTTTTGTCTCGCGATAACTCGCGAACGGATAAGCGTATTGACATACATTTTTTTTTAAAATACGCGTCTTGGCATAACTTAGATCTGATTAGATTTTGGGGTAGACCCACCCGTCCATTACTAAAAAAAATTAGCCCCAATTAAGTTTCTTTGTAGTTTTTTGCATTTATTTTGAAAAATACAAATTTTATTTAAAAATGTTTCAAACAAAAAAGATAGAGCATGAAATTCTCTACAAAAAAGGTTGTATGCATTTTCTTCCTAAAGTCAACGATAATGCCATAAAAACTGGTTTAAAATGTTTATGACTATTGTCTGAAAAAGTATTGAATTTGGTCGTCGCGGCAAAAAAATTACCGTATTGTTTTTCATCAAATTTCGACGTTTCGACCCCCTACCCCCCAGGGGTAGTCTTTGCCAGCCCCTCGGGCGCGGTGACCACCTACGGGCGCAAAGTTCTTTTACGCCCTTGATACGAAAATAACTATTTCGATATATCTAAAAGATGTCTTATAGATATCTATAAGATATCCGTCATAGATCTTTTCGACACTTTCAAGATATCTTTGACGAATTATATGTATATATATTGTATATATAATATCATAATAATACAGACAGTAATTAGTAAAACACATTAAACATGTAATATGCATCGAATAGTCTATTAGAATACAAGTGCATGAAGTAAGTGTTTTGCAACTTTTATTTATTAATACTTCGGCTGGCCTGTTGTTGGGGTCGAAGTTTTGAAAATGCTCATTTTCAATTTTCATACATATAAGAAACACTATATTGTTGTAACACATCTATCGAAGCCACTTGGACCTAAATATGATTGGACCCCCAAATATCAATATAATTTTATAATATAATTGAAAGCTGTTAGTAAACAAACGAGTCTTAAGGAATAGCCGACTCTCCACTGGGTCGAAGTTTCTGAGCGAGCGAAGCGAGCGAGGCACCACGCCAACACTAGTTTTATTTCAAAAGACACTGCACCGATCATAAAGGGATTTTGTTTCCAAATGAACCAAAATTAAGTATAACGTAGTTTGTACCACGCTGATCAAAAGTGTCCAGAGGACCAAAACTTAAAAATGGACCGTTTTCAAGATACAGAGCATCGAAAGTCTCAAAAAACGAGCATTACTTATATCTTAGATGAGATAAATAATAGTGCAGAGGCCTGCACACGTGCTCTACGGGCCTAATAATTCTGCTTAAGGACGTTCCTGCCGAAATCGATTTTCTACAGATTTTCTCGAAACTTCGCGAAAAGATTATTTTAAGTGTACTTTATATGTGGGCGAAAGTTGAGGTATCGAATCAATATCAGATTGAGATATTCAGCTTCAAAGTTTCTGGTTTTTACATGTGTTCCTTATACCAAGGCCATGAAAAACGGCTCTTTTCTTAAATTGCGGAAAAAATTGTCTATAGATTTTTTTGAAAAACTAGTATGTCATGCGGAAAACTATAAGAAATAAAACGAACACAAATTCTATAGGGCATTCAATATTAGATTTTGAAATATCCTTGTGCAAAGTATGCAATGAACGGCTTTTTCGATCGGAACTATCAAGGCGCGGGAAGCAGTGGCAACAGTCGGCGCAGTGGAACTTGTGCGCATTGGGAGAAAGAGTGAGAAGGCGATACAGCTGTCTCTTTCTCGCGCAGGAACGTCCTTAATAATTCTTAATAAAATATAATACTGAACTTTTCAATTATTCTTTAAGAAAATATGACACTGAATAAAAATTTCGATCTGACTGATTGATTGTAAATAAAAAATCCATCCCGTTTTGGTGTTTTTTTTTAAAAAATGGGATTATCTGGTTTTTCCTAACGACCACAGAATTCTTACAGAATTTATCTGTAAATTCAACACATTTATTTGTTAATGTAAAACAGATTTATCTGTAAATAGAATATCAACACATTGCATTCTGTTAAATATTGAGGGAATTTTTAGCGTGGAGTTTCCAATTCCTTTGAGTTTAAATTTCAAGCCAAAAATTTTGTACTCGCTCGGACGAAAAATGGTGTTCGTGTTTTGGGCGTAAGTAAAATTTGCACCAGTAGGCGATCCCCCGATACCCTCAAGACGGGGATCGTTACTTGTTTCGTTATATATATTTTTTAACGAGTGCACGATGTCGCTTCCCGCATGCTGGTAAGTACTTTACAGATACTTTACGTACGCTCATTGTGCGAGTGCCTAAATCAATTACGTCATGCACTCTACCCTCGCATGAGAAGCCGAACTTCACGCACACCGTTAAAACAATCTTTAACACTCTACGCGTGAAACTCGATGTCACGCACCACAGAGAAGTGAAATCAATTTACATGCATGTCGTGTCAAAAAATATCGTACGTAACGCAGGGAATATATCGATTTCCTACGAGTGAGATTATTTCGTATATGCCCGTGTAAACTACTTGAATGTCAGAAATTATGTTTTTAGCTAATGTGTACCTTCCATGGGTGCAATTTCGTATAACGTCTTTTTCAATTCTTCCACTTTCCACTCATATCCGTTATTTTCTGCGACGCAGCATGTCATAAGTGACGCAATTCTTTTAATATTCCATCGGAAATATTGTCATTGAATATTTTTTAACGTTTGATATAAATAAAATTATAAAACTAACTATGTAGAGCAGAAAAATAGTGTACGGTCCAATAAAAAAGTAAGTCTCAGATCATATGTTAGCCAGCCTCGGCTTCGCCTCGGCCGACAATTTCATGTGGTCTAAAGCATTTTCTTTTTTACTAGACTAGGATCGTAATATACTTCATAAAATTTCTTCATAAAATAACCGACCCAAGGCCCGTTCAAAACTAACGGTCGGTTTATAGTCTGTGTTCTATAATCAAGAGGATACATTGCCAAATATCAAACACTTACAAAATAGGTATGCAGTATGCCTCCAAAATATTGCAACCCCAGAAAACATGTAAGTATGTTACTATTGAGGACTCTATATATATCGGTGGAGTCTGTTAAAAGTGCGGATAGAGAAACCAGTATCAAATTTCATGAATAAATAAGTTAACATCGGACGTGCAGTATTTGGTCCCACCGGGTGCCAAATCTTCATATCAGTTATTTTATATTACATGGCACGAGTGAAATGGCTTGGCACAATTAACCGTAGTTCACCAATTCAACGCTGAACTGTGCGGGTTGCTTTGTCTTCCTCGAAGATTTATAAACAACTAGAGCAAAATTACAGGGCAGTATTTCGTTCCATATGAGCGGTCCTCACATTGCCAGCTCTGCATTTGCACATTAATTTGGGTCAGACGGATGATCTTACGATATAATGTTTGGATTTACATCGGGCGGCCCACAAATTGTGATTTTCGTGACTTCATGATTTCATCATTTTCAATCATGATTTCATCGGTTATTCTGCTGTCATTTTGGGAGAAACGACCGGCCGCTGCTCTTGAACAGCGGTTTTTTTGTCCATTATTGTGAGGTATTTTTAGGACAGAATTAACCGGTCGACGCTCTTGTACGACAGGTTTTATCGGTGATTCTGCGGTAATTTTGTAAGAAACAACCGGTCGTCCCTCTGGAACAACGGTATTTCATCGATTATTCTTCGGTAATTTTGAGAGAAACGACCGGTAGACTATTGTAATTTTGCGAGAAACAACCGCTTGACGTTCTAGAAGAGAGATTTTTCATCGGTTATTTTACGCTAATTTTGCGTCTAATGACTGGTCGACACTCTTGAAGAGCGGTTTTTCATCGGTTATTTAGCGATAATTTTACTGGAAACAACCGGTCGACGCCCTTGAAGTCCGGTTTTTCATCGGTTATTCTGCGGTAATTTTGCTCAAAACAACTGATCAACGCACTTGAAGAGCGGGTTTTCATCGGTTATTGTACGGTAATTTTTCGAGAATCGACCGATTAATGCTTTGGAAGTGCGGTTTTTCATCGATTCTGCGGTAATTTTGCTCAAAACAACCGATCAACACACTTGAAGAGCAGTTTTTCATTGGTTATTAGACGGAAATTTTGGGGGAAAAACGACCGCTCGACACTTTGGAACGGTGTTTGTTCATCGGTTATTTAGCGATAATTTTGCTGGAAACAATCGGTCGACGCTCTTGAAGAGCCGTGTTTCATTGCTTATTCTGCGGTAATTTCGGGAGAAACGACCGTTTGACGCTTTGGAACAGCAGTTTTTCATCGGATATTTTGCAGTAATTTTGCAGCAAACGACCGGTCGACCATCTTGAAAAGCGGTTTTTTAGCGGTTATTCTGTGGTAATTTTGCGAGAAATGACCGGTCGACTCTTTGGAACGGTGTTTTATCATCGGTTATTTTGCGGTAATTTTGCAGTAAATTACAAGTCGACGCTCTTGAAGAGCGGTTTCTTATCGGTTATTCTGCGGTGATTTTATAAATTCTGACCATACGCCTTTTTCTCGTAGTCCGGTTTTTTCGTGGTAATTAGGGCTCTACAACTGTTATTTTTTGACGGATTCGACCGGTTTTTTTTTTTTTTTATTTTGCGGTTTCCCGTCCTATACGACTCGAAATTATTTCGCGCATTTATTACCTGTAAAATCGTATTTTATTTTATGGTTTGATTAATATTCTATCCGTTATTAATTCTAATGCCATTCCATGTTCTGTCTGATGTCAGATGTGCGTTGCGAGTTCTAATCCCGTCGATACGCACGGAAAATATGTTGGAAGAGAACGCCACCTAACGACGTTACGGAGCCGCCCATCCTCTTTGACTCGTCATTTCGTCCGAGTTTGGGAGCGTGACATTCCTAAAACTCTGGAAGAACGTCAAAACTAAAACGCGGGAAACTTACCGCGCCGAGAAGAGGCCGTATGAAACCTCCAGACCTCTAACATCATATAAGTAAAATGAAGATCGGGATATTCGATTTAAATATTATTTTAATAGCTAATCATTAGACCTTTTGTTATATTTCCAGGTTATGAGACCTTCAAAGTTTCGTTTTGAAAGCTAACATTCTTTATTTGTGAATACAATTTCTATAATAATAACAATAAAATGTATAAATGTATTAAATTACTGGATAGAGATGCGATTTTTACTATGTATAAAACATAAATATTAGATATATGTATGCATCTTTAGCTTATCTATAGTTTATACATCTATATCTGATACATATGTATATATCTAGAGCATATTGATAGTGTACCGTTGAGTTTTAAAGGGTTATGAATGTTAAGAAAGATGTCTTCATAGAAAATTCTAGTTTATCCTTTTTTCATTTTCTAGAAAAATTGGCAGATAATATGCAGTTTTTTAAATTTTGTACATTTATTTACCGAAGTGGGGATAGTTTATCGTCAACTAGATAAGAAATTAATAAGTTTTCCAACAATCGAAAATGTATTCAAATGCATTGAAAATTGTAATGCATTAAAATTCGCTATTTGTACATTAAAATATAAATGTATTCATGTACATTCGTATCTATTAATATAAACCAACAAAAGAAATGAAAAAAAAAAAGATTTCTGGGAATTACATTGCATTCATATTTTTAGTAGTTTTGACAAAGATATTATTTATGCATTCATTTCGATTAAGAATATAATTTAAAAGTATTTTTGGATTCGAATGCATTCGTGAATTTCAAATAGCGAATTCCAAAACAAAAAAAAGTTCCCGCTCGAAAAAAAAAAATAAGCTTATCGATGATGCGCATTTTCTTCAAATTCGTTCTCGGCATTCGCCAACAGTGTTACCGTTCACGACAATCGCCAAGCTCTTGTCCCATTGGTTAATTTCAATGCTGAGTAACATGAAAAGGGTAATGTAAACAAATTTTTGACAATATAAGTCACGTTCTAGAATTTGACGCTTTACCTGCTGGTAAATGGGGTTCAATAGGTGGTTATACACGGTGTATATTAATTAAATTAGGTTTGTGATTACATCAACATTATCATTTAAAGCTTGCCACGAAAAGTTTACCTTATCGCTGCTCGTGTGAGCGTGTCGTGCGATCACGTCTGCAGGTCACCTGCCCGACGGATATCCGCATCCGAAAACGTGCGAATCGGCATTGTATCGCTGCATTCTCTAAGAAAACGACACGCTGCTCGAGAGAGCTCTCCTTTTTTGGAATCGGGACTTTTGATCGAATCTCGCCACAAGTATCTTTGTTGTAATTCGGTTGAAACGTCTTAAATATTATTTTGAACAAAACCCGCACCTCGCGATTGGAAGTATGAACCAGCCGAATGTGCAGAAAATCCTAAAAAAATAAAAGGGAAATTGCATGATCCAAACAGATACAATGAACAGTCGTTAAAGGGACACCCGTATTGTGAGATTGCAGCGGATAAGTATATGTAAGTAATTTAAATTAATTATGCTATTTGAATTATGTTAAGTATGACGCTGCGAAATTTTATGAGACTATCAACAATCTACTTTCGCCAGGCCCGGGGAAATTTGTAACGCGATGTAACTAGGTACGTTGGTATGCAAGGAACTGAGGTAATGTACTCAATACCACAGTCCTTACTGATACTTACGGTTGGATTGATGCATTTTGCAGCAGGGTTGCTCCAGTATCGACTCGGTGTTACTTGCAACTTTGGAGGTGCATCTCTATTACGGAGACGAAGGGAGAACAAACATAAAAATTGTCGGATTTCACAACCTATTATCCAAAATAGTAAGGAAATTTGGAATGAAGCACTGGATATACACTTATATATCTGAATGTCTCAAACTACTTGTTAATACTGTAAATTACTTGTCAAAACGAAAAAGCTGCCTTGTGTTAGTTGTCAAAATATATTTCATCCTGGGTGTGCTAGATTGTGCGCATGACCTAAAAGTAAAAAACTGTCATCAGATTGCTATGTTCGCACATTTACGCCAGATTCGGTAACAGTGGATATTGGGGATTACTCGGACGAAAAGCTACTGTTTGCACCTTCCAGGGATCATTATCATCGCCGTCGATTGTCGCTCAAATTGACGTAAGCATGTCAGGTTCTAGTCTTATCAATAGCGCTATCCCCTCCGTAGCCGACCAGCGTGTAAGCGAGGAACTCGCCCCTTTTCCATCCATATTGTCGTACCTTGAAAGTGACATTCGGTATGTTTGGCACCGAGCTGGCAAAATTTTTGTGCGTAAGAATGGAGGCTGAGAGATAATATCTATCCAGTCTGAGAATGACCTAGTCAAATTAATTTGACTACCTTCACCTGGATCATGCTCTCTTAATATCTCATCACCTTCTATACGAGCTGTACATGCCAAAGTAAATTCTCTGCTTGGTCATATAGAGGATGTTAAGTCATTACTATCTGGAACGGATTTGGATATACTTGGTGTCACTGAAACTTGGGCGAATTTACATACATCATCTAATTTTTATGAGAGGGGGTGGTGTAGCATGTTATCTTCGAGATACGTTTCGTTACACAGTTATTGAATCGCCACACATCGAATAGATTAACGATCCGGAGTTTTTATTATTAAATGTTAAGCCGTCCAAAAATCAAATGTATTAATACCTGTTATTTATCGCCATCCAGGTGGTTATGTTTTAAATAAATTTATTGAAACATTTAATAGCGTTATGCATCTTCATACAAATTTTATTTTGATGGGAGATCTTAACCCCTTAACTGTCAGTGTCGCATATATGCGCGGAAAAAAGTCGTGCCATTTTTGTCTCATGACGCATATGTGCGCATGTGAAAGAAAACATGTTTATACTTCATCGATACGTCTGTAATTTGGTAAATCCTGGTTTTTGAGGTCGCTGAATCTGAATCTGAAATCGGATTTTCAAAATTCAAAATGGCGGATCCAATATGGCGGACGCAAATTCTAAAACTGATTAGATTTTGACGAAAGTGAGTACCTTCAGGTTTTTGATGTCGCTGAACCCGAATCTGAAATCGGATTTTCAAAATTCAAAATGGCGGATCCAATATGGCGGACGCAAATTCTAAAACTGATAAGATTTTGACGAAAGTGAGTACCTTCAGGTTTTTGATGTCGCTGAACCCGAATCTGAAATCGGATTTTCAAAATTCAAAATGGCGGATCCAATATGGCAGATGCAAATCCTAAAACTGATTCGATTTTGACGAAAGTGAATACCTTGGGGTTTTTGATGTCGCTGAACCCGAATCTAAAATCTGATTTTCAAAATTCAAAATGGCGGATCCAATGTGGCGGACACAAATTCGAAAAAGAGATGTTCGTGTTGCTGAATGTAGAAATTGAATCCTGACTCTAAGTTTCTGAAACTCGGATACATTATAACGAATAAAAATTCCTTCCATCCATGGCATTACAATTATCCATCATAAAAAATGTAATACAATTTGTTGTTGTTTTTATATCCCGCTCTCTGCCGAACCCAGAGTCACGAATCGAGGACGTGGCGGTTGTTGACTCCGTTTTTTTTTTACATTTTGTATTTTGTATTTTGTTGTGCTTTTGGCATTTTTAAATTTTTTATTGTTTTTATTTTCATTATGATTTTATTATTTTTTTTTCTGTATCTGTTGTTTTTTCATTTTTTGTGATTTTAGGATTTTTGTATTTAACATTTTATAATCTCCGATTATGTGCTTGGGCAACAAATAAGAAAATATTTCGGTATTTTAGGTGATAACACAATCATTCGTGATACTTCTGGAAGCAAGGTACAACGCATAGTGAAACGTTATTATATTCTTTGCACATGAAATATGTTTCCTTCCTTTTTTTTTTGGAATGACATTCAGTGCATCGCTGTCTCTTCTTCTTATCGTCTGAAAGATAGGATGGATAGTGATTTCGTGACGAGCGTAGAGGATTTTTGGGTTTACAATGATACTTTTTAGGTGATGTGTGTTGATCACAATGCTCTTCTAGCAGCTCTGCTGCCAGTGCACGACGGAACTATAAAGAATTCTTTCTTTTACAGTCAGTTTGGAGATGATTATAGACGACGAAAGCATTGTAAATTGCAGTATCGAATAAATAAAAGTATAATTTGTGATACCACTTGACAGTTTTGTGAATCGTTTCGTAAGAAGAAATAGCCTGATCTGTTTTGTCTACACCTCCCATATTGTTATTATAAGAGATAACAACATTGGGCTTCATGATCTTTTTTTTGGTGTGCCTATTTACTCTTCCGGTATCAGTCATGGCTGGATGGTGCATTGTTGTGAGCATTGTAACAACTTTTTTGTCTTTCCACGCCAGAAATGCCATTTTTGGAGTGTACCAAACTGACATGTCACCAACTCTTAGATTTTTTGTGTTCTCCTTTGGCATGTATTTACGATTTTCACGCACGGTTCCGCAGACATTCGTTTTTTCATCGACAAGCTCTTTACATAAAAGTGGAGATGTATACCAGCTGTCAATGTAAAGCGATCGGCCTTGACGTGCAAGATCCCCAAGTAATGTTTTTACTACTGTGCCAGATATGCCTATTCCTTGGCGGGCTCTTGCATTTTCACGATCTTTACCTGTGTATATGTTTAGATCATAAACGTAGCCAGTTTTTGATTCGCAATTTTTGTATACTTTTATCCCGAAACGAGCTCGTTTATTTCGATTAGATTGCCTAAAACTTAGTCGACCTTTCCACGGTATCAATGATTCGTCAATGCTTATATCTTTTCCTGGTCTACAAACGGCTTTGAAGTTTTCAACCAGAAGTTCGTCAACAGGACGAATTTTTCTTAGCTTATCTGTTGAATCATCCTCATTTTCGCAGAAATGTAGTACAGTCAGCAAGAGACGGAATCTATTGTATGTCATCACAGAAGAGAAAAAGGGTGTTGCTAACATTGCATCTTTGATCCAATACATGTCAAGCGATGGTTTGTGTACAATTCCCATCAAAATAATTATTGCATGGAATGTATACATTTCATCAGGATATGTCTCTGTATACTTTACTATTCTCGATTGCGGCTTCAGTTTCTTAGCAAGGCTCAAGGCATTTTTTGTATCTGCAACATAGCGATTTGTTTCGAAACAAATCATCTCAATCATATCTTCCGAAAGAAACTTTTTAAAAATCTCAGCTGGACTGCTGTTCTTATTCAGCCCACTGTTAGATTGCACACCGGCATTCAAATCAGTAAATGGATGAAGTACTGGCTGAATTGATGACTGTTCAGACTGATCCGTCACGTCAGATCTTTTCGGAACCTATCCAAGCGCTCAGATAATGGTACACTTTCATTATCAGATTCTGAAAGCACATGTTGAGCATTTTCCTGTGGCCCATTATTGGATTGCTGAATCCCTTCTGCTTCATCGTCACTCTCGCCGATCAACCAATCATCGTTATCGAGAGAAGTGTCTGTGTCCGAATCAGAACTATTTATTTGTACTTCATCAATTTTGCGTTTTCGAGTATTCACCGAACGTGACTTCAACATTTTGGTAAAAAAAGACCGTTTCTTACAATATATCCTGTATTTTCTTAGAAATATGATACGATAATCGATGTAAGAAAAATTAAAATTCGGTTCTTATTTTTTATACGCTGAAAAATAATACATTAGTCTTCCAAACCCTTCGATGATTTCGGTATATTGAAGAGCGATTATGCGGCTCTATAGTAGATGAATGCCAAGAACAGTGCGCTTCAGAGACCTAGACCTCTAGAGCCTGCAGCTGAGAGTTTTTGGAAATACGTGTATGAAGCCAGATAAAGTCAGTCTATTTCAAATGTAAGTGTCTTTATTTCCGTGACCCAAACTCCCATACGAGACAACAAATTCCTCGCTAAATATTTATATTGTCTATAATGAAGTGAAACTTCTTTAGGCGCTTTACCATAAATAGGATCAACGGAATTTCGTATGCAAGGAAAAAGGCGACATCATGAAGTTGGATACTTTTATAACGCCTTAGCGTGAATCGGAGCCTTACCATGAGGTTGCCTCTACATAATTGAAATTTAAAAAATTATTATATCTTGAGAACGGTAAGAGAGACGCAAAATCTGAGAAAATTTTAGGGGTTTCTAAAGGGCGGCAGAGTTCTCATTCACATTTATAATTTTACAGTTTTTACTAAGAAGACGATACTTACCCATGAGCACTAGTGATATAAGACACTTATGCATGCGCAGTAGTGACATACGACCCTTATGCATGCGCAGTAGTGACGTACGACACTTATGCATGCGCAGTAGTGACGTACGATACTTATGCATGCGCAGTAGTGGAAGAGGACTCTTCGAAGGATTCAGGACGAAAATTCCAAATTCGCGATCACGAACATCGAGAGATACAACTTTTGTAGAAATCAACCCATTTTTCGAATTTGCCTCCGCCATATGGGATACGCCATTTTAAATTTTAAAAATACGATTTCAGATTCAGACACGTCAAAAACGACAAGGTATTCCACTTTCATCAAAATCTAACCATTTTTCGAACTTGCGTCCGCCATATTGGATTCGCCATTTTGAATTCTGAAAATTCGATTTTAGATTCAGATTCAGCGATCTCAAAAACCTTAAGGTACACACATTCATCAAAATCGAATTATTTTTCGAACTCGCGTCCGCCATATTGGATCCGCCATTTTGAATTCTGAAAATCCGATTTTAGATTCGGATTCAGCGACCTCCAAAACCATAACACTGAATTTATAGGATAAATCAATGAAATTTTTTGTCCAAGACAGAAATGGCATGCAAAGCTGATTTTCGCCTGACAGTTAAGGGGTTAATTATAATTTGCTTCCGGCTAAATCTCGAAACTTGCAGTCATTTATAAATGAATATTCCTTGTATTTAGTTCCACATGGTGCCACGCGTCACGACGGATCCGGATCTCATTCGCAAATTGACGTAAGATGAACTTTTGCAGTTTAAAAAATCTGATGTGCCCTTTATCGCGGGTCATGATTACATATTAATTGATTATAAGTTATTAGCTCCTAAGTCTAGCCCAAAATTGATTAAATTTCGCGATTTCAATTGCACTTCCATGAACGAATTAAATGAAATTCTTGGTGCAAAACTGAAAAAATTTGATTTTGCTTGTAATAATGTCAAAACAAATATTAATTTTTGGTATACGTGTATATTTAGTACCTTCAATGAGTATGCCCATTATCGAGTAAGAAAAGTATCTTAGCTTTCCTTACTTTGGTTAACAGCCGGTCTAAAAAATAAGATTAAGGTAAGAAACCAATTATACAAACGGACTCGTCATAACGGTAATTATTTATTATATTCGGAATATAAGCGCGTACGTAGCGGCATTCGTACTGAAATTAAACTTTCCAAGGAAACATACTTAGCCAATGCGATAAATAATGTGGCGAATTCACATAAAATATGGTCTACTTTAAAAACTGTGGATTCACTAAGCTTAAAGACAATTAAAGAAAATTGTCCGTTAAACCAATTTACCGCTTCAGAACTTAACACCTATTACTCGTCACTTTCTAGTAAACATCCTTCATGCACTTCCAGTACTTTACAACAGATTCTTTTGGCACCTGAATCTTGTGACTATCCTCTGATTTCCTTTAATTTATTAGATGATATTCAGGTATATCAAGTAATTAATTCTTACCTTGCCAAATTTCGTGGCCGAAGCCTACGATTTTTCCTTACATCACTGCTATCTTTAATTCTTCATTCCAAACCGGAATTTATCCATCTACCTCGAAATTGTCATGTATTATTCCATTAAATAAGTCAGCATCATCTAGATCTCCTTCCGAGACCAGGTCTATACCAAACGTACCGCATTTTACGAAACCTTTGATCCACTTGTAGTAAGACAAATAACAGATTTTCTCGAATATAACAACATATTAAGTCCTTTCCAGTCTGGGTTTCGGCGGAATTTTTATACCCAAACAACACTTCTCAAAATCATGGAGGAGATACATGTTGCAATTGACAATGGGTAATATCTCATACTGGTTCTTTTTGATTTCACAAAGGCGTTTGACTCTATAAATCATATGATCTTGTTAACTACAAAGAAGAAAATCGATTTCAATAATATAGTTATAAAATGGGTCTTTTCTTATATATTTGGTAGGACACAATCAGTGATGGACCTAGAAGGTAACCGTTCGGAACGTCTGACGAGTTCATCGGGCGTTCCACAAGGGTCGAATCCTGGTCACATATACACAGCAATGATGTTTGCTGATGATCTTCAAATTTGTCCGTCATCTTCACTCGATGATCTTAATGTTACCATCGAGAAACTAAGTTCTGATGGTCAAGCGATTGCTGATTGGAGTAAGACAAAAGGTCTCTCATTAAATATGAAAAAAAAATGCAAGCAATTATATTTGGCACTCCACGAAAATTGTCTTTGTTATACAACCAGCCTGTTGCACATTTAATCATTGACGGCACAGTTATAGGTACTATGTTGTGAAACGGTCAAAGATCTTGGAGTTATTTTATCGTCGGACCTTACTTGGAATAGCTATATTGCTAAAATATCGCGCTTAGTATATGGCACCCTACATGCATTGAAATTTCGTGGCAATCTTCTCTCTCCTAATATAAAAATACTACTTGTACAATCTTTGATAATGCCACACATCGACACCCTTGTTTAGTTTATGAGGATGCATCCGAATACCTTAATATTAAATTACAGCGACTCATAAAGAGTAGCATTAGATTTATATTTTCTCTTAAACGGGACACTCATATTACCCCACATCGTGATAAATTGGAATGGATGACTGTTGAAATGCGTCGGACTTATTTTTTAGGCACCTTCGCGTTCAAACTGTTCGCCACTAATACACCAGCCTATTTACTTGAATTATTTCGGTTTCCACATTCCTCGTTGTTGCATCGTGACACGTGAAAAATCTTTTACACTGTTGGTTTGGCATCTGTGGAACATATTACCAGAAGATGTGAAGTCTGCTGGCACCGGCGCGGCGCGACGTTTAACCTTAAATTAGCGAAATATTTATTGTCAAACAATACTGAGTGATCGAAATTTTGATATGGAGCGTACTCTGTAATTAATGCATTTACTGCTTACTAATGATTCTTTTTTCTTCTGCGCTGTCTATTGCATCAAATATTGTATCAAAGATTGTTTATTGTAACTATGATATTTTTTTTCTTACCACATGACTTTTTAGTCATGGTATAATAAAGACATACATACATACATACATACATACATACATATATACATACTTGCTAAGAAGACTGAAGAAAACACCAGTGGTGTATCGTCCTTTTAAATTAAATTGGTGTGTCATCCTTCTATTTCACATACGTTAATGGTCCATACGTTGTAGTCCCTTAAGAACTTCATCAGGTCGAGTCTTCCAGCTGCGCACGATAGTAAAAAAACCTGTAACGTTAAAATATTTAATAATAAAATAGCTACATAAAGAATGTGTCAGTATCATACAGTACGTGTCGACGGTCTAGCTGAAGAGGAAAGGTTCCTGGGGTTAGAAAATAGGTATTCACATACTTATATATCACAGTCAGCTGATCACCGGTCCAGTGTTCCGGTACTTGATTGCTGTCTGGCTGACCTAAAACAAAAACCCCAAATAACTTAACCACCAAGAAATAGTCCCTTTTACGTAAAGAATATCCCAAAATTAACTCACCTAATTCGTGAAGTAAATCCGTGTCGACGTTCTTAGCTCTTGTCACGTAGTTGCTGTCAAACAGCGGAATCCAGCCGGTATTTTCCATTGAATACAGTTTTCTGCTCCTGTTTACGCGATCCTGGAATGAACATCACAGAGACACAATTACTGTCACGCACTATTTCCGATGATTAATTTATTAATTTCGAGATTTTTAAAGAAAAACGAGACGATCTGTCCCACGGTTCGTAGTTTGCCGTAGACTACCAGTTGCTCAGTTTCTCGCGCATCTACTCAGCCATATTACCGAGTCTCTTTTCTAATTGGTCCGTTCCTAAGTGTGACATCTGTGTTGCTCTTCCCTATTCGCACAGTTGACGTTCGTCGCACTCATGCATGGGATAGACGCTATCACCGTCGCAGTCGTCAAGTCGACGTTCATCACAAACGTGCCCATTATAGGGTAACATACCGGGGGAGTTGTTCGAGGCAAGACATATCGGAACCCATGTTACGAACCCACGTACCGAGTGCGGATAAGCCGCGGGGGGTGGGGGGGGGGGGTCGGCAGCGGTCCCAAATTCGTACCTTCGCCCAGCTGGCAGGGTTACCAGATTAGGCGATTTGTCACCTTTTAGGCGACTTCTAAAGCCAGTTTGCGACACAAAATGGCTCCAAAGCGACTGTCGCCATATAGGCGATTTGTTATTTTTCGATGTCGCATTTAAGCGATTTCACTCCCAATTCATAGTTACAGAGCGTATTTGGGCGGCTACACTGCGGGCACACCGAGTGTACTCAAAGCTGCCCGACTCAAGTTTCACGTTGCAGCCGCAGCGCTGCCTGTCGTCGCATAATGGGCCTACGGCACGTGAGTCTAATCCATGAAGTAAGAGATATCTCTCACTTCATTAATTTCATGGTCTAATTAGGATTTGTTTATGTATATGTCGGCTGATGCAGAGCTCGGAGCTGAAACCTCTATTGTCCATATTTCAAAGTACATTTGTAACTTTGTACAAATTGCCGTGTCCAAACCCCGTGATTGTGCAGAGGAAAATGGGAAAGCACGGAAAATATAAGAAAAAATACAAGAAAGAGTGGAAGGGTGAACCTGTCTTTAGAGGTATATTTGCTTCATATCCATAAATTTTCCTGACTTTTTTATCACAGCCAAACGAAAAGTTTGGATAAATTCAATATCTCTCTCTGGTACAGACACAAAGCCAAACGCAAGATACATAATGTATGCATACCAACTTTGTGTTGGAGCTCGAAGGCTGGTTGGAAGAGAACAAAGATGCTTGTGCAACCATAGACAACAAAGAAGCTCGATGCAAAGTTTGCAGAGTTGTTTTACGGGCCCAACATGCTGACTTAGTAAAGCATGCTAACCTCATTATTCACAAGCAAAAAATGGCTTCCCTGAAAGTTGAACAACAAAAATTACGTTCAAGTTGTTTGATGAATTTATTTCTTATTATTGTGAATTGTTTTTAACAAAAAGTGATAATTCTATACCAACCAATATTGATTATGAAAGTTTTAACGAATGAAAAATTTAGAAATTTACTAATCGAGGCAGTATTTGTAATCTTAATCCTTTATGCGAAACTAATTTAAATATTTCTATATTTTATTTAAATTAATAACTATTTTCATGCAACATTTTCCATCAATTATATATCTTTAATACCGAAATGTGCAACCGACATTATCCAATTTTGGTAAGTTGTTGAAGTAAGTTTAGAAATTTACTAACCGTCGCAGCTTTTGAGATCTGAATTCTTTATGGATCGATGCATTATATTTCAACGAAGTTTGAAACGACATTCCGTTTGTGACGGTAAGTTGAACAGACGTGCTTTTCTTCGCTCCGCATTTTCGTCTGATTAGTATTGCTTAAATCTCTTTTTTTGGGAGTTCAATTTATAGAGACGTGCTTCCGGACTGGCTTGGATTAATTTCTCAGTGAGCTTTTGAGTGTCCGAGCCTCCAATCCGGATAAATTCAACTTTTTATTCCGTTCATCAATCGACGAAGTGACAGTTACACCACACTCTATTATCGGTTCATGCGGTGACGTCACCCTTCTGGAAAAGCAGTGGAGAACCAATCACCAGAACGCTTTTATCGCCAACAGTACAGGCAAAAATTCAAATGAAAGGAAGGTCTTTTGCGCAAGGAGTCGACGTTTTGTTTGTCGCAAGTTGAACTTGGCATCTACGTCGCGGCTGACATTTGTTTTTAGGAAGACATGAGCATTTATTTTCTGCACCATTGGATCAGAAATACTGGAGCTGTCAACTTCGCAAAACCGTCGGATTTTCGTACGACAGCCGATCCCGCTTGGATGTAACTCGCCTGTATATCGGTGAGTTCGTTCCTTACTCGTGTGCGGCCCACCATACGCTCAATGTGCTCATGCCACGCGCTCTCTCCGTCAATTGCGCGCGCATGCCTCTGGTAGTGTTTGTTTTCGTCCGTGTCCATTCTCCGTCTATACCGCTCGTTCTTCGGTCAGGCACCAGTCGGCAGCATCTCTCGGGCGCGACTTTTGACTTTTGATTTTGACATATGACTGATAAAAGCCCGTCTACTATTCGGCCGCAAACTTCTGTCACGCCCGGCACCGTTTGCACTGACGGAAAGACGGAACAGAGCTTACCGCTTCTACGTCCGCCGATTATATCGGACGCCCCTCAATTGCCAGTAAGTGAATTTCGTACAGAACCAATAGTTGCAGTTCACTCGAGGACTTTGGTTTCTGTAAACGAAAGCGCGACTGCCCGCTCGCAGACGACGTTTCGAATTCGACACAGCACTCTAGGCGCCGTAAATTTTCGCTCCCGTCTGCAGATTCTTTGGTTACCCCGATGCCACCTATGGAGACTGTTCCAGTTACGCAGGCCAGCTTAGATTTCTTGCAAAAATCTCTTCTGGCGGCAATTAGAGAGTCTGAGCGGAATGTCACGGCCAACGTCTCCAAAGCGCTTCAACCAGGGATCGATGAATGCGCCAGGGAAATCGTGGTTGTCAAGAACGCAGTTGTGGAAATGCGCTCTGATTTTTCTGCTCACGTGGCGGCGCTAGAGGGGAAAATCGAAACGCAGGACCAATTAATTAAAAAGATGGCTGCCAAGCTGGAGGCTCAGGAAAGAACCTTGAAACGAAGAAATTTAATTTTAAACGGCTTTCAACCTGGCCCAGCCCCCTTGAAGTGTGAAGTTCAAAATTTTTTAAACGCGAAATTTTCCATGGCAGGTGCAGTATTATCGGCGAGAATAATCCGCGCACAACCGTTGGCCATCCTGGCAGAATTATCTCTGGAAGAGGATAAGTTCATGATCCTGTCGGCAAAGAAAACCGTCCTTAAAAATTCCACTGTTTTTATCAATTCGGACTACACCGACAACGAACGCTTTATGGCCTTTAAAGTCAGGGAAGCTCGCCGTGCCGTGGTTGCTAAAGGCTCTTCCTTTAAACAAAAGGGCAATATGATTGCCGTAGATAAGGTTTGGCGAAAATGGTCCGAGGTGGACCAAGGTTACACGGTCATCTGTGACGGCCCAACACGGGAAAGAAGACCTCTCTCGGCGAGTCGTACAACAAATATTGCTGGTACTTCGGAAGGAAGGTCTTATCCTTCGTCAACTCCATCGGACTACTCATCGACCTCCAGCGCTGCACAAATTCGCTCGTCTCCGGTTTCATCGCCAATGGATACCGTCGCCCAAAATCCGCTCTCGCGTTCAAATTTTTAACGGGTCCCCGTCCCCTGCCTCGATTTCCTGCCGTAGCGTCTGCCACCAATAGGAGGGCGTCTTTATCGCGCGGCAGCGTTGCGCGTGGTAACGTCCAGTCGGTTCTTAGGGTAGTTTTTTGGAATGCCCGCGGTTTTTTTAATATTAAAGAAAATTCGTTTTATTCGTCTTTCAGGGTTTTTAATTTTTCTGAGACATGGTGCGACTCCCTCCCCCGTGTTGAGGAGTTAAGTATTGGTCATTCGTTAATTTTCTCTCCGGCGGTCCGCTGCAGTAACTTTGGTCGCTGCAGCGGCGGTCTCCTGTCCTTAATTGATCTTACTTTTTCTACTAGACAACTTGCTGCTTCTCCTTATTGGCTCTTTTATCTTCTTAACACTTCCCCGATAAAATTAATAATTAGTTCCTTTTTTTTTTCTCCTAATTCCGATTTAACTTCCCAGCTTAAAAACCTGCAACCTGTACTAGACTCCTTGAGTTTCCAATATCCTGACTGTTTAGTTCTTCTAGGTGGGGACTTTAATTCTCGAGTGGGCTCATTTGTGCTTACAGTGATGTCCCTCAACTTTTTGATAGCTCTTCAATTCGGACGTCGAGGGAGTCGCATGATAGAATCTGTAACAGTCGCGGATCTCTTCTGTCCGATTTTATGCAATGTAACAATTTTGTCTTGTTAAACGGGCGTAGTCCTAGCGGCAACCCCGCGCACTTTACGTTTCTCGGGCAGAGGGGATTCGGCAGTGTTGATCTCGTTTGGGTTTCGGCTTCCCATCCCTCATTCATTTCTGATCTTGAAACCGGCGATGGTCTTTTCGGATCCGATCATCTGCCAATAATTATCTTGCTTTTCTTGCATTCTGAAAACTCTCTTTTGGAGCCGGACGCTGTCGTGCCGTTTGGGCGAAGCTCGGTGAGATTCTCCAGGTCGTGTGACGGGGTAGTGAATTTTGTAGAGTGCCTGAATCACTCGCTTAATGTAATTAATTTCGATGATTTGTACCCTATAGACGCCTGTTATGACATTTTTTCGAATGCTATTCGCGCCGCTGCGTCCGAATCAGGCCTGATCACGAAATCTAATAGGCAAAAAAAACGTAATTGTTATGTATCGTCTAAAATTTGGTTCGATGGGGACTGTGTCGCCGCGAGAAGGACCCTTCGTCTGTCCCTAAGACAAATGAGAAGAAGTGCCTTCACCGCCGAGTCTACTTGCACATTTATTAATGCTAAAAAACTTTATTTGAATTTAATCAAGCGCAAGAAATCGGAATATATCGAAGCGATTTCCGGTAAATTCGCGTTAGTCCGTAACTCCGCGGATTTTTGGAGCGCTTTTCGATTTTTTAGGAAAAAGCCCGGTGTGGGACAACAGGTGTCTGACGAATCCTGGAGAGCTTATTTCCTGGAGATTTTTCCTCGGGAACGATGCCCCCTCGAGACGTATATTGGCAACTTTGACCCTGCATTGGACTCTCCCTTTTCTATGGCGGAACTTAGGGACAGTTTAAGGAGACTAAAGATAGGCAAAGCCATAGGTCCTGATGAGTTACCGGCAGAACTCTTTAAATTATTAGATGAAACTTGGCTCACCCACCTTTTGCAACTGTTTAATAGGATTTTTCTTGGGGAGATTTTCCCCTCGGGTTGGGCCAGCGCTTCCATTTTTACGCTTTTCAAGAAGGGCGCGCGAGACGATCCGTTTAATTATCGTCTGATTGCGATATCGAACGCGGTCACTAAAATTTTTTCCCAGATGTTGTGCACGCGATTGACTGACTGGGTTTCGCAGAGGGAAATACTGCCTGAGGAACAATCCGGATTTCGGGGCGGTAGAAGTACCGAGGATAACATCTTCGCACTTCTCGCCACCGCACAAATCGCGCTCCGTAGGCCAAAGGCAAAAATATATGGCCTGTTTGTCGACTTCAAAAGAGCTTTCGACTCAGTTCCCCACGCATTGCTCTGGAGAAAATTACTTAGCCTCGGTATTAGTGCCAAGTTTGTGCGTCTGCTGTGCGCCTTATATCGAACAGCCACGGTTCGTCTCTCCACGGAAAATTCCACTGCGATGGAATTCAATGTAACGAAAGGCGAAATACTAAGCCCTTTATTATTTATCTTGTACATCCCAGATATTGTATCTTTTTTTCGCGAGAAAGGTGCGCGCGGAGTGGATGTAACATTATCGGTCGACTTAATGATGTTGCTCTATGCCGACGACCTGACCATCTTCGCGTTTTCTCCAGCGGATATGCGTAAGAAGTTAATCTTGCTATCTGAATATTGTACCACGAACCAATTAACAGTCAATACTAGTAAAACAAAGATTATCTGTTTTAGAACAGCTGGACGTCTGGATGAGCATTCGAGATCTTTTTTTTATAGAGATGGTCCGGTCGAGGTTGTGAGCAGCTACCGCTTCCTAGGTATCGTATTTTCATCCTCTGCGCTTGGTTGTCTGCCAACAGAGGACGCCGTTGTCCGAACAAACGCTGCGTCTGCCGCAGTTTTAACAACTATTTATTCGGCGAAGATAGATGCTTGGGATGCTTATTGGAAACTCTACAACGCGCTGATCGTTTCCGTGCTTCTATACGCAGCACCTTTTTGGTCTCTTCGTTATTTGGAAAGGCTGGAGTCCGTGCAAATTGCTCTTTTTAAGAAGCTTTTCAATTTGCCAAGAAATGCAGCGGCCTACTTAATTCGGTTGGAACTGGGAATACCCTCAATTGCGGTAGAAATATTTAATAGAGCTATTAAATGGGTAATAAAAACCCTTAGAGTGCCGGACTCCAGGCTTCCAAAAATCTTATTGATGCGTCTCAAGGATTTATCCACCGCTTCGCAGGATTCTGGGAATTGGTTAACCCACTTAAGGGCTTTGGCTGACAGGGCAGAGGCGGGCGAGCTCTGGGAACATTTTAATGCCGAATTTTGGGAGCGTTCCGGGCCAGTTTTGGTCAGCAAATTTTCAGAAGCCTGTAGAAAGAAAGACCTTGCATCCTATTTCATGTCAGAATCCATTCAGTTGCCAATTTACCGTCTTTCTACGGACACCGCATATACATTGTACCCTCCTCGCCTGCCCATGGACTGTCTTAGAGTTAGGGCGCAGCTAAGACAAGCGTCGGTTTATTCACGCTCGCTCTTTGTTGCTGGTCGTCGTTATTTTTACAACCCGACAGTTTTGTGCACACTTTGCAATCTAAACGCGAACGAATCGTTGCTACATATCTTAACTGAGTGTCCTTTACTAGCACCGGTTAGGCACGAGCACGCTGTAATGTTAGGATCGCGACCTGTCCATTCGTCTGGTTTACTGTGCGGCTTAATATGCGCTAATGACGTGTTATCTGCGAAGTTGTTACTAAAATTCGTTAAGGCCTGTTTTGTACGGAGAGCCTTTTTGCTCGGAGATTAAAGATGGCGCGTAGCACTATCGTGAATACTAAACTTAAGTAATTCAGCGGAGGTCATTGTTAGCCTCATTATGTAAGAATTGTTTTATTTTTTATATTATAATTATTTTGTATCCGTCACTTACGGAACTCGTTCTCAATGGGAAATTTCTCCCTATTTAAGAGAATAAACTATACAAATACAAAAAAAAATTTCAACGAAGTTGATTGTGTGCTATTTTATAACGATTTTTATATTGAAATATATTAAAAAGTAATGTTTAGAGAACTTACTTCTGACATTAACTTTAAAAAACATTTAATAGTTTACTAAAAAATAAATTTTTTATCTTTGGAGGTTCAAAAAATGTCACTTTTATGCACATTTTTATTATCGATTAAAATTGTTTAGCCTAGGATGAATTTACATTAAACTCACGCTATAAGATTAAAAATTCTTTAAAATTTTTATTCTTAATCAATAAAAGTGACTTTAATAATGAAGTAATTAAAGAAGACGTTACTTAAAGACGATGGCAAAATTGTCAATTTTTACGATTTTGAAAACCTTAATTAAAGCAATATATTTAACTTTTTAAATTGAAACTTACATTAATTGACGTATTTTTCACTGAAGTTTCAAGATTCTGGGGTCTTCTCTTTTAAATGGTCGCTGCATTTTCAAATGGCCGAGAACATTTTCAAATAAAGGCACTCAGTTGGAGGTTTTCGTAATTTTTGGAGTCCTACAACTCTCTTGGAGAAAATCGAAAAAATGTAAATCTTCTTGCGCCAATTAAATCAGTTCTTCCACTGTTAATGTTTGACTTTGGTCCCGAAGTTATCTTTTAATATAAATGTGTTCTAAAATTTGTGTTCTGATAATGCTTTTAACAGGTTAAATTTTCACTTGTTTTCAAACTGAGGTTAGCTTTTATGTATTTTATATGACTATATTTCACTTAATTTATTTGAAAATAGAAATCGAATATATAAAAGCTAACTTCGGCGTGAAAATAAGTGAAAATATAACCGACTAAATGCATTTTCAAACACACAAATTTTAAAATTCATTTATTTTGAAAAATAACATCGGGACCAGAGTCAAATATTAACAGTGAATAGTGGAAGAACTAATTTAATAAGTACAAGCGGATTTACATTTTCTATGTTTCTCCAAGAGATATAGGACTCCAAATATTACGAAACCCCCCAACTGAGTGCCTTTGTAATTAAAGATGTTCTCGTTGCGACAATTTAAAAGAAAAGACCCCAGGATCTTAAAACTTCAATGAAAAATACGTCCATTAATGTAAGTTTCAATTTAAAAAGTTAAATATATTGCTTTAATTAATATTTTAAAAAATCGTAAAAATTGACACTTTTACCTATGAATAACAATTTCTTTAATTACTTCATTGTTAAAGTCGCTTTTATTAATTAAGAATAAAAAGTTTAAAGAATTTTTAATGTTATAGTGTGAATTAAATGTAAATTTATCATAGTCTAATAGATTTTAATCTGTAATAAAAATCTGCATAAAAATTACATTTTCTTAAACCTCAAAAGATAATTCTTTTTTTTTATTAAATTATCAAATATTTTTTAAGGGGACCCAATACTGAATTTTCAGCTATATTAAGTAATAATTAAAAAAAAAATTAAATATTTATATTCTGACACTATTTTGAATGAAAAATAAAGTGAAAAAGAAAAAAAAATTTCGTTTTTTCTGCATTTTTGACATTGTAATTTTTCACAAAATCAAAGTTTCGCAAAATCCATACCCTTATTTCTTAGGCAGAGTTTCAGAACCAAAACAAAAAAAGAATTACCGAAAAATATTTAGATTTGTGGAAGAAAAAGCATTTTTTGTACTTCTTAAAAACATTTTTTCTCTACTCTAGACACTCCAATTTTTCAGAAAGTTAAAATTTCGCAAAATCCATTCCCTTAATTCTTAAGGAGCGTCTAAGAAACAAAACAAAAAAATAATTATTAAAAAATATTGAAATTTGTTGAAGAAGAAACATTTTTTGTACTTTAAAAATATTTTTTTATTTTGCAAATAATGTGAGATAAAATACTTAAAAGTTTTTTTTTCATCTGATGTCTCGCCTAACATTGTGTCAGAAAAAAAATATTTTAGATTTCTTTAATCATTCCTTTACATGGCTGAAAATTCAGTATTGGGTCCCCTTAAAGGTAATAATAGAAATAAGTTCTTGAAACTTTATTTTTTAATATATTTCAATATAAAAATTGTCGCTACCAACTTCGTTGAAATATAATATATTGACCCTTATACGACGCGAATTTCAATTTTGCATTTCTGTACAAAAATAGTTAAAACCGGTATTATTTTAGGCGTAACCTCGGCCAGCAAAGAATCAAAATCCGTGGATATGCAATTAGCTGTCATTGTTGCTTGTCATTTATCGATACACGTTATTGATCACGTTACCGCGGCTTTAAAAAGGCTAGGAAAGGGAAGTATCTTAGAAAATTTAAAACTCCATAAAACGAAATGTTCTAAAATAATTTCGGAGGTAATAGCTCCAGCTATGTTGAATGAATTAGTAGCTGACATTGATGATTCGGGATATTCAATTATCGTTGACGAATCAACAGACATTGCTGTATACAAATATTTAGCAATATGTGTAAGATATTTTAGCAAAAAGAACGAAGAAATCGTTACTGATTTTCTTGGATTCGTGAGTTTGACTGAAGCCACAGTGCAAGCTTTATATAGCGCAACAATAAAGTACTTAACTGAAGTAAAACTGAAGGTAGAGAATATAATAGGCCTATGGACAGATAATGCGAGGGCTATGGTTGGCTGCAACCATTCATTATATGTATTGCTTCGTGATCGAAAGGTACGTAAAAATGTTTACAAATAAAGTAACGTAAAAGATCGAATATAAATAGTAAATTACGTATGACTAAAATATATATCTTTCGTTTTTCAGATTCCTCACCTTGTATTGGTACCATGCATGTGCCATTCTCTTCATTTAGCGGCATCAACAGCAGCTGATCAGTTGCCGAGCACATTAGAGTTTTGGATGAAAGAAACTAATAGGTGGTTTTCGAACTCAGCACTCCGACATTCTGAATACAATAATTTATACGCGGCAATTAATAATGGATCGATGCCGTCCCAATTAGTTAAGTTATCAAAAACTCGATGGCTGGCTTGGCATGGCGCTGTTACCAGCATTTTAAATCAATGGTTGGAATTACAAACATATTTTCAGGCAATGACATCGCAAAGACGTGACAAATGCACAGCAAACATATTAAGCGATATGTATAAAGATGATTCTAACAGATTATATCTCATCTTTTTACAACCTATTTTAAGTGACGTTGTGCGAGTCAATCTTCTTTTTCAAAAAGATAACGCCGAGGTTACAAAACTTTTTGAAGCTCTACGAATCTTACTACTATCGCTTATTACTCGCATTTTAAAGCCTGAATTTTTAAGTTCTGCACTGACATCTACATACCTTAATGATAATGATTTGAAATTTGTGGTCGCTAGGAAAAACCAGGTAACTCCATTTTTTTTTAAATTCAAGAACCACAAAAAACAGGACGGATTTCGAAATTATAATCTCCCTGTCCGATCGAAATTCTGATTAAGTTTCACATTTTAGAGTGACTTAAAAAATAGAAATCACACGAATACCAGCTGTGTTAGGCAAAAACCAGGTAATTCCATAAATTCTGAAATGAACTAGGAAATTGAGCGTTTATGCAAACAATAATGTTGAAATTTGCTTCGTATTATCAAATACTTGGACTAATCTATAATCTAGAAATGTGAACATTTCATGACTCTCTTAAATGCATTTTCCTTGTGTTTGAAAAAATGCTTGGTTTTTCCTATAGCGACCACAGATATGCATGATTTATATTGAATAGTTCCCTACCGGAAAACTACAATAAAACAGGATTAACATTGTCCGCTTTCCTTCAGTTTAAGGCATCCTTTATACGAGGTATTTCTTACGTTTAGGTTTAAGGGAAACCGGGCATAACGGTACAGGTTAAATTTTTTTTCGTAAATTTTCACCATCTGTAGTGAAAATGTACGTTATAATTAGTGAAAAGTAAACAATCCTTTTGCAATACCCAACGTGAATTACTCCTTTATGTAACATTAAGGGGAGTCACCTCACTCAAAATCAGCTCTATGAAATACACCTTTAAAAAATATGAAAAAATGATTTCTTTAGAAATTTTTGACGTGGAATTCAGTGGTGCTAGAATAAAAAGTGTAATAAATTTGTTTGACACAAAAAAATAGAATTTTTTAAAATCCATGCGTAATTATTTAGAAAATATGTTTTTATGTTCACCCTAATTTTTTTGAATTTTTAAATTAATTTAGAAAAATGTAGCATTATTAAAAAAAAAAAAACTTTTTTTTGAAGCTAAAATTTATGGGTCAAAAGAATTTCTTGCACTTTTGATTCCAGCAACACTGAATTCCTCGTCAAAAATGACTAAAGAAATAATGTTTTCAAATTTTTTAAAGGTGTATTTTATAGAGTTGATTTTGAGTGAGGTGCCTCCCCTTAACAGTAATTAAAAACGATAAAATAGAATAGAATAGAAGAATAGAATAGATTTATTTCCCACATATATGAATAAATACAATAATTCTTTTGGGAAAGGGTACACATTTCGGAATAACAATTTTATACAACAATAACTAAAAAAATACAAAAATAAACGATTGCGAACACGGCTTACAAACTGCAAAATGAAATTAAACGGTCGCTTACATCTCGCTAGCGGCGGCCCATCAAAAACTCTCTACGCTTAAAAATACCACCGATAAAATAAAACAATACTTTGGCTGCAGCTAAGTCCTCTGCACAAATAAGAGTAGCCAAGAAATTATCTAAAGTACATTGCTTAAGCCTCGTGCTTCAGAGAGTTCTAGTCCTACAGGCCGTATAATGCGGGCAGTCACAGAGTATATGAAGTAGCGATTCTGGTACTCTCTGGTTACACAGGGAACACAGTACGCTCGGGTCCCATTTATACGCGGTGTTTCCAACAAAAAAAGATCGAGAGTACTCTGTGGCTGTCCTAATTTGAATTTTCACGCGCACGTACGCAAGCGGGCAACGATCCGGAAAAAAAGACGCGTAGCCCTCGGAAAGTCTTCTAAAAAGCGGTATTTGCGGGCTGACTGAAGCAAAATATCTACTAAGATCACGGCTTCGTAGCTCATGCGCAAAATCTTGGCAAATCGCATCTAAACGCGCTTCCCAGTGATCCGCCGAGAAGTCGAGCCATAGATCCTCAGAGGCGGGCGAGCTCATTACATCTTTCAGCTGATGTATCCAGTTCAGTGCACCTGAATCCGGATTTCCCTGACTGAGCTCCCACAACCTAATCAGACCCATCCTTGGCAGACTGGTCGTCGGCTGCCTGAGAAGTCTAACAATAAATAGCATCGTCCGACGAATTATTTCAACCGATATTGGGTATAGACCCAATTCGAGCCGTAGTAAATAAGCTGGTGTCGACCTCGGAAGGCAAAATAGCCTCTTAAAAAACTCGAGCTGAATTGATTGGAGCTGGTCAAGGTAACAGATAGACCAGCAGGGTACAGCGTAAAATAAGACGGAAGTAATCGAGGCCTGATAGAGCTTGAGGACACCTCCCCACGAATCCGCCTTAATAGAAGCCATGACAGCCAGTGTAGAGGCCACTGCCTGTCTTGTTCTGACTACCATGTTTTCCATAGCCTTCAGCCATCTTGCAGATGAAGAGACAATAACTCCCAAATACGGGTAAGTTGCCACCACCTCCACCTGCCTATCTTCGTAAAAGAAGGCTTTTGAAGATGAGTCGAGCGGACCTCCCTTTCTAAAGATTACTATTTTAGTTTTTGGAACACTGACTGTAAGTCCATTCATATTGCAATAAGTTGCAAGGGCTTTCAACTTGGATTTAAAATCAGCAGACGAGAAAGCGAATATTGCCAAGTCATCTGCATAAAGTAGCATCATCAGGTCAAAAAGCAGAGTGTAGTCGATGCCTCTCAGTCCACAATCGCGGAAAAAATCAATTATATCGGAAATATAAATAATAAAAAGTAAAGGGCTCAGAATTTCACCCTGCAGGACACCCTCTGACACCCTGAACAGCTCAGAGAAGCCTGAACTGTTATTTATGTAAATCATCGCCGAGTCATATAACGCTTTAAGCAGTCTTATTAGTTTTGCACTGAACCCCAAATTATACAGCTTCTGCCACAATTTTTCCCGGGGAATTGAATCGAACGCTCTGCGGAAGTCAACAAAAAGCACGAAACATTTATTAGCTCGTTTTCTTAACATGATTTGAACAGCCGCGTTAAGTGCAAAGATGTTGTCCTCCGCAGAGCGCCCTCTCCTGAAACCTGATTGTTCCTCCGGCAAGATGGATCTTTTTGATAGCCAGTTTTCGATTCTCGTAGCAAAAATTTGCGAAAATAATTTAGCGAAGGCATTTGTTACGGCTATTTCTCTATAATTTGCAGGGTCCATGCGATCGCCTTTTTTATGGAGCATGAATAAGCTTGCGGTCATCCATCCTTCCGGAAACTCTTCTTTTAACAAAATATCATTAAATAGGTTTAAAACGAAAACAAACCAATCACCGGACAATAATTTTAAAATATCAGCTGGGATGCCGTCAGGTCCAATTGCCTTACCTCTTTTAAGCTTATTCATGCTGGTTAGAAGCTCCTGTTGAGTAATCGGGGAATCAAGCTCCATATCATAGGTACCAAAAAACAGTGTCTCAGTGAGTGGTATTCGCGGATAGAGCAACGCTAGGTGTGTCCCCCACGACTCCAGAGAAACAGAGGAACTGCCCGAAGGAGCCCGCCTATAACTCCGGATCGTAGCCCAGAACCTACCAGCATCGCTGATACCAGCGAAATCGTCCATCACCTTTCGAGAATATGAGTTCTTTGCAGAGGCGAGCACGCTCTTATAATTTCTTCTGGCCCCAATATACTCTGCTTCAAAAGGGGGCGCATAATTGTTTGCACGCATAATGAGTAAAGCGGTATTCATACGGTTTTTGGCATCTCGACAACTCGCGTCTAACCACCTAGCCGCCCTTCCTACGCCGCGCGCACCACCAAACTCGCTTTTCCTTACGCTTAAAATCCCCGCATCCAACGCCAATTTCTGTATGCCCGCACAAAAGGACGGAAACAGCTGGACAGTAGCAAGGCTATCCAAATTATCTGAATAAAACGAGGTATCGCGCATTAATTTTTTAAACTGCGCAGCCCCTTCACACGACCAGGTGATTCTACGCCTCTCACACCGAAAAGCCATGGGGCGGCGAGTCGACGGTGCTGTCCAGAACATAGATAGCACCAGACACGCAGGGAGATGGTCCGAGCCGCTGGCATCAGTTCCAATAAAAAAATCTTTCACTAAATGCAAATAACTACCAGAGACACAGACTAGATCTACAATACTATGGCCTTTTTCAACGACATAAGAAAATTGAGCAGGCGAATCGTTCGACGAACGACCATTCAACAATATAAAATTATTAGCATACATAAAATCGTATAATTCTAAACCGCGCGAATTTGTTCTAGTATCTAGCGATGTTCGGGTTAGTTCCAACTGTGTATCAATAAACAATTCTGGGCTATTCATTTCCAAATTTACGTCCCCCGGCCATGCGTTGAAATCACCGCCAAGGATAAACATATGTGATGGAAAAGTAGAGCATAATTTATCTAGTGAGATTTGAAGAGTCTGGAGTTGTGCAGAAAAATCATTATTTGGCGAAAAATAGAAGGCACCCAAAATTGTGCAAACCGGAAAGGAATTTACCCTAATAAAAATCCAATTGGCAGTGATCTCAAGTACTTCAGGGCGACCAGCCGCAGGAATTACCGAAAGCAACCCCCCACTATACCTGCCTCTAAACCCCGTGGGAGTAGCAGGAACGCAAAAATGTTCGAAGCCATCTTGAAAAGTAGACATTTTCTGCTCCGGCCGCCATGTTTCCAGGAAGTTGTAGACACCTTTTAGTGGCGCAGCTAAAACGGTCGCTAGGTTAGATGGGCCGTGTATGTTCCAGAACGTATAGCGAATTTCATCATTGTTAGAGGCTGATGTCAAGCTCTTTTGTCGTTGACCAAGAGAAAAAGCCATTCTAGGAGACCAAGATGGAACTTTTGTGCACAGGCGATGGACAGGAACATTATGGCCCACGCGACTACCCTTAATAGTGAAAACAGGAGGTGCTACTTGCAGTTTTTTGGAATAGCTCCATTTGATGACGGAGGCATCTCTACCTCCATGTGCGGTGACGTTAATGCCGGCGTCCTCCTAGAGTTGGTGACAGATGAGGCTATAACAGGAACAAACTGCTCTGCTTCCTCGGACCAAGAATGCAAAGTTCCATTTATTGTCACTTTATGAGCCTTTCTAAAGACAGTTTTATTTTCGGCTTTAGCCTTCCTGACTAATTCTCTTGCGAGGAAGTCAATTTTCCGCTCGCGTTCGGTCAGATCGCTATCTATATATATTTGATGACCTGCTAATTTTTGCCTTTTTTCCGCCATAATTTGCGATTTGATTCTGGCCGACATTAATTCAACATGTAAAATTGGAGGTTCTTTCCGAATTAAGTAAGCAACATCGACAACATCGCTTAAGTTAAAAAAGTCAGTAAAAAATTTGTTAGCACAGCTCGTTGCATCTCCAACTACTGTTAATCCTCTTATTCGGACATTTTTTTTCTTTAAAATTCTTTCCTGGTGTTCCAACTTGTCATTTAATATTTTAATTTCTGCGTCATTCTGCGAAATACGGGTTTTCAAATCCCTGAACTCAGACAGCACGTCACTTTTAAATGTTGTAAAAGCTTTATACATTTTATCAGCATCGTCTTTCCTCTCCCTGTCTGCGTTATCCATTTTTACCGAAAGCGCATTGAGCGATTCCTGAATCAATTTCAGGGGGTCTACATTATCATTTCCTTCTGTTGTCATGTTTAGAGTTGGACTTTTTAAGACCGAACTGCGCAGACAATGCTTCTTCAAATTAGCACAGTCAGTGTTTGGAAGTTGTTCGTTCTCTGGCGAGCGCTGGCGTTTAGACACCTCGAAGAAATCTGTCAGTACCGACGTGTTGTCATCTCTATACGACAACCAACGCGCCGCTAAAGGAGGAGCCCCCACCGAAGAAGTAGATGGCTTAGGCGTCAATGGCGAATCGTCCCTCTTCAGCATAACCAAGCGGGTAGGCGTAACCCTGGAAGGAGTCGAGGGGAACCTAGACCCCTCTCCAGACATAGGCTAGATAATGCGTCCGAAAATTGCAGTCTCGCTCCGAGTCGATCAAAAATTAACGGTAAATGCTGACAAACAAATTAAACCGTGACGTAGAGACTGCCACGTAAGCTGACACCTGGCTGTAAACAATGTCCTAAATCCGCGCGAATTACCGCGTGTCGGCCAATTTTCTCAAACAAAGTAGATAAAAAATGAATTTTCTTGGCTCGTTATACGATGGCACTAGCCGAAAAGCAGGCAAAATTTCCACTGACAGAAATCACACTGTACAAAACAACAGTAAAACACAAGCAACTAAACTGTCACAACACTTTGTCGTTTGCAGGTTCTCGTTGAAACAAACCGAAAAGCCTACAAAATTGAAATATATTTCTGACAGAACCAAATAAATTTATGCACAACTTTTATCAGGCAACTTAGAATTACGTTTTTCTAAAAGTCGAAGCAAATTTTCACTTTGGAAACGAATTATCGCCTATAGTTTAAGAGCGCTATTCACAGACGTGCGGTTCGGCCCGATGCTGAATGTGTACTCAAAAACGATAAAAGAAAAGCAGGTATTTGTCCTGTTTTGCGCCTGGTCCGGGGCACAATGGGACATATATGTAATTTTCGGTATTATTTTTATTAATAATTAAACTTTTAATATTTAAAATATTTAAATAATTAATTGTAATATATGTTTAAGCTTTAAAAAAATGTGTTTTATCAAAAGAATAATATAACCAATATGTAATAAAAATTTTAGGAACATACAATAATTTTTCAAATTATAATAATAATAATATATATACAGTAGCCCCTCTCACAACGGACATCGTGTTCTCTCTGTTCCCTCTCATATCGGACACGGAAATACACGTGAAGGATATGTCCGTTATGAGAGGGAAAAGAGAGAACACGATGTCCGTTGTGAGAGGGGCTACTGTATATAGATATATATATGTTGGGTGGATGCGAGAGAATGGTACATAGGGAAATCCATCTTAAACCTACAAATGGTGAAGTGCTTAATGAATTGAAGAGCAAAATCACATTAAACTTGGCAATAAAGATTGAAATTAGAATTTATGATATAACAATTTATTTAACAAATAGCTTACATTTCATGTTGCAGCTTGTTTCGTACTGGACAAATAAATTTGTCCAGGCAACAGTATTTGAAGGTTAAACTAGATGCCTTCGACCCGGGTGCCTACAATTTTGGCTAAATTCGTATTGTAGTTCCCTGACGAAAGGCTGATGCTTCCGGGAATATTCCCATTTTAACACTGCCAGGAAAGAAGGCGGCAGAGGGTAGTTCTAGCATCGTTAGATTCGAGTAGTTTCTATACATATATTGTAACAATATCTTGTTCCTTAAATAGGGTGAATATGCCAATGAATGGACGGTTAAGCATTTTTCACACTTTGATCGATTGTAACTTTTGAATTCTTTTATGAAAATTTAATTATGATACCACCATTAGAATCGCTAGACTCTGCTCTTTATGACCGTGTAGTTCAACCTTTGATTTTATTTAATTATTAACCTCGTCTTCATACGTTTGTAAAAAAATCCGCTAAACCCGAATAAATAGACGGGTTAAATCAAATGGGACGTTTTCAGTACCAGTTTTGGATGGCTTTAAAACTTTGCTTTGATTTTACAAAATAATAAACACTGGAAGATCAATAGTACTGTAAGTATTGTTTTGAATGTTCAAAGAACATAAAAATATGTATTTTGTTGCATGTTGTGCATCATACATTCGTAAGAAATAGAAATATGTAGAAAATCGTCCATTCATTGGCATATTCACCCTATATTAAAATTGAAAATGAGCATTTTCAAAACTTCGACCCCGACCGCAGATCAGCCGAAGCACTGATAAATGAGCACGTCTTGTTCACACTGATGCTTAAAAAAAACGTGATTTTTGAGCGTTTTTTTGTTAAACCTCCCCATACTCTAGTATGCATTGTCTCCAAAAACTAATCAGATCTAAGTTTGGCCAAGAAAAACCCAAATCCGTTTGTACTTTTTAAATTCGTTATTCCATTCGCGAGATATCGCGTATACAAAATTTTGCCCACGGACGGACGGACGGACGGACGGACGGACGGACGTACAACCTAATGGACACCAATTTTTTTATTGTTGCTTTGGGTTCCTTAGGGTCTGAAACGTCGACATTTGATGAAAAACTATAGGGTAATTTTTTGCCCGAAGTGACCAAATTCAATACTTCGTCCAGACTTAGTCTGGGTCGAAGTAATACATATTTTTATGTGTAAATTAACATAATTTGCTATAAATTCATTTCTGGGGAAATATAATCTGATAACCTCAATATCAAACAAGTTTTGTCTACATTTCACCAATTACAATCAATAGGCCTAAGAATATATGATTTCCCTATGTACCATTCTCTCGAATCCACCCGGTATATATATACATTTATAAGTTACTTAAAAATACAATAACATATGTTCGCTATATCACAAAACTGTCGTTAAAGATGAATAAATCAAAACTAATTATGTTTTATTAAAAATAATGAATTAATCTGAAATACTGCTTATTGTTATTGTCTTCCAGTTAGAAGAACGCACCGACAACATGTCCTATTGTGCCCCATATCCAATTTTTCAATTAAATCAAGATGTCTGACTAAGGTCCTGAGCACAATGAACGAGTACATATAGAACGTGCACGTAAGAATACTTCCCTCCTTTATTATCAGCGCTACTTTTCTCAAAAAGCGACTTTAGTAGAGCACTAGATATACAGGTATTCTCATCCGCCATCTTGGGTCCGCCTGGGTAGAAAGGTAGGATGGCGCTGTATGTTATAAGCCTATACGAGACTATAGTATATGCTGTAGTTTATGGGACCGAGCAAGGCGGTTGGGAATACTCATATATCTACACTGAGGGACTGTTCGGCGCGTAGCGGTACCAGTGTTCACAGATTTAGTATGCATCTCGGGCACGCGCAGTACGAAGTTGCGCTGATTGGCCGCCCGACTCCCCGCGGAACCGCGGGAATTCAAACGGTACGTTGGCGGATGAGTTTCAATGCAAAATCATCAATTTTGACATGAAAATGCATTTGAAAAATTCGGTTTTTTGACCAAGTCGGTGCAAGACATGTATCTTTCTGAAATACTGAAGAAAGAATTAGGAAATTGCAAGAAATATTCTTTTTGTAAGGATGACAGTACAAAAATTCCTGTTTTTTGATTGAAATTGTATGCGATACGTGATTTCAAGCAATAAAAATTCAAAAATACACTCCAAATATTTTATCAAGACTACCTTCCTCCAGGTTTGGTTAGTTTAGGTTAGATGCTTCCAGGTTTAACTAATATTTTATGAAGACTGCCTTCCTCCAGGTTTGGCTATTTTAGGCTAGATGCTTGTAGGTTTATATTTCATTTATTTTGTTTATTTTATTTATTTTAATTATATTATTTATTTCAGGATTTTTAATTTATAATAATTTTGTCAGATAGAAATTCGGATTAAATATTACATTTCCAATAAAAATCAGAAAGACACCACATTTTTGGTAAAAACCAGGTAACTCATATTGTAAAAAAACAAATAAAATGAATAAAACAAATAAAATAAGCAAAGTAAATAAAATAAACAAAATAAATGAAATATATAAAATAAATAAAATAATTGAAATAACAAAAATATACAAAATAAAGAAAACAAATAAAATGAATAAAACAAATAAAATAAACAAAAAAAGGTAAAATAAATGAAATAAAAAAAAAAAATTACCGGGCGCGGACGCGAACCCCCAACCTCTGCATCACCAGTCAAAGACCGTATCAACTGAGCCAATGACACGGAAATCGTGGAATGTATGTCGCATTTGATCATCGGACAACCGGATAAATTTTTCTATACTATTACATATTAATCAATTACAGTAATTTACTTTCAAAATACTTTTAAAGAGTCATTTTTACCATATACGTGATAAAGAATAAAATATTATTTTATAATTTTATAATTATAATAACAATTACATAATGTGCCGTATTCTTTTAGTAAGATTATTTTCAATAAAATTCATTACAGCATACAAGGGAATCATTTATTTATAAATCTTGGAGTGTATTTTTGAATTTTTATTGCTCGAAATTACGTATCGCATACAATTTTAATTAAAAAAAACAGGAATTTTTATACTGTTATGCTTACAAAAAGAATATTTCTTGCAATTTCCTCATTCTTTCTTCAGTATTTCAGAAAGAAACATGTCTTGCACCGACTTGGTCAAAAAACCGAATTTTTCAAATGCATTTTCATGTCAAAATTGATGATTTTGCATTGAAACTCATCCGCCAACATGCCGTTTGAATTCCCGCGGTTCCGCGAGGAGTCGAGCGGCCAATCAGCGCAACTTCGTACTGCGCGTGCCCGAGATGCATACTAAATCTGTGAACACTGAGCGGTACGAAATTGGTCGACAGCAATCCGAACGTTAGGCTGTGTACGCTTCGAATTTTCAGACCGCTGCCAGACGAAAATTGTCCGAACGCCATCCGAAATTGGTTTGGGACTATCCGATAGTTGGCGCGCTTCTAACCTACGCGTAGTCCGAACGAGTTGCGACATTTCGGTCCGACCCAGAACCACGTGTTTCGGCACAGTTTCGCATGCCGTTTGTTTATGTTTTATGTATAACGAACGTGCGCAGTGTATACGCATAAATTGAATATTTCATTAGAATGTCAATATAATACATATTAATTAATATTCATTAATGCGTTTCACAGTCTTTAATTATTTTCAGATCATTCACTGTATATTTATATGTATGATCGTTAGTATATATATATACGTACTAACGATCATACATATAAAAATCATATATATATAAGAGGTAACTGAATTTTGTCTTCGTCGACAAAATTCATTAATGCGTTTCACAGTCTTTCATTTTTTTCAGATCATTCACTTTATATTTAAATCTTTTCATATTTTATTTGTACTGTGTTAAGAATTAAAAAATAGGTATATGTGTAACATTCATATCTGTAACAAGCAGACATAAGATATGTGCTCTAACCGACAAAATTCTTTAATACGTAACCCAGTCCGACTTCATGAATGTGTAAGATATACGTTTGCTACCTGTTTTAATCACCATTAATATTTAATATATTATATATATGTGTGTGTTTTAAATATTTTACTCTTAATACTAAAAGGACCTATAAGCTATATACTTTAGTTTCCTATTGTACATATACAATTAAATAATAAAAATTAACTGAAATGTATAATGGCAATCACGTCTTGTTCAATTTTAACGAGCAACCTCTTATATTACAAAATTAACAGTAATTTGCAACCCATATATTAGTTTTAATTAACCTCATCATCATACACTTGTCAATACAGCTGTCATCTTTTACCTATTAGGGTTACATATACATATATATTTATTATATATATATTTGTATATATATTTGTGAAGCATGAATGTCGCCTCTTTTTCGTATTCCCGCGCGCCTGCGACTTTTGGCTCGCAGCGGTCCGACAAAATCGGACGTCTCCCGTCAGAAAAATCGGTCGACATCTGTGCGAAAACTATCGTCGCGCTGCTATACTCTGAGTAGTTCGGGTGCGGTCCGAAGAGCCTCTCAGTGTAGTACCTTAACGTTAGGCGACAAAAACGGCGATTTAGGCGACAAGAACGGCGCTTTTAGGCGACATGAACGCCGCCAAACGGCAACCCTGCCAGCAAGGTTCCCTGATTATTCCAAATACTGGACGTAAGCAGAGAAAATTGCACGGACGGGGATTCGAACTCGGAACCTTCGCGACATTCAGTTTGTGCAAATTAAGCGGACGCCTTAGCCCGCACGACCATCCCGCCGTCACATTTTAATTTTAATCAATATTACCTTATTTATTTAATGTTTATAATACTGCTTAAGTCAGTTGAGTCAATTAGTTGTAAACAATCATTTCTACTTTTTTTATGTCCTATTGTAATTTCCATCAATATTACACCCTTTACATAAATTTTATCACAATAATTACATAAATTTTATGCATAAATTTTTTACATAAATTTTACAATAATTTACAAATAATTATTTTTTCAGTTAACGTACTTATATATGTATGTCTCATTTCTTTTATCTGTTTAAACAATTGGTTATAAATAATCATTTCTATTCTTTTGCTAACTTCATTTTAATCAATATTACACGATTTATCTAATGTTTATATCATAACCGTTAAATTGTTAGAATTAATTATTTATTTTTTACATCTTATATTCATACTTCGCATTTATTGATTCCTTGTAATATTGTACAGTTCTTTAAATATTCAATTATACACTTCTACAACGCGTATTCGTAGCTTAGTTTTTATAACTTTGTTATATTGTTATTTATTTCCTAAACCTTTCATATAATTTCGTTGGGAAGGTGATTTCATCTTTTACGTTTCTACGCGTTTAGACGTGCTTTTCATGTACAGCTATATTCTAGTCTCTTCTCTTTTTCTCTCAATCATATTGAGAGTGTGCTCTTCTATCACTCACTCTATTTCTCTTTCTCAAGTCTACAGCTAGGATGTTCGTCTGTGTCGGTTTATTTATATCTTCCGTTGTATCTATACCATTTTTGTGTAAGCCCATTACTCCCAAGTCCCGTTGACTTTTCCCGATCCTTTTTAAAATTTCCCTAAATATTTGATAGCACCATGCAAGACCTAACACGCTTCAAGGCAATCTGCTCCGGTCATAGTTTCTTTTTGAATGGGAGTAGGCTTATGAATACGAGTATCAACTCGTTTCGAGAAAAATTATTGGATAGATTTTCTTACGCAATTACAAAATAATCCCAGAACTAGCTATACAAAATCCTTGTGAAACGCGCATTTCTTAACAGTTTCTTTCGAGTAATCGAAGTTGTCTCATCTACGTTGTGGTGGAGTTTAAAAAAATGGAGAAAATGGAAACAACAAAGAAAATTATCTCGACCTTGGAGAAGGCGGAAAAAACAAATTCTGCGCTCTCAAAGATGACGCGCCCGTGAGTGAATTTCATGAGTTCCTCACCGAGTGCGACAACTCTCTCGCGTTTTTGCGAAGGCAACTGTTGAAAAAGATTGACGTCGGAAGTAAACGGCATGTGGAATCTGCCATCATCCGCGTAATCACCCTTGCAGGAAAAGGCAAAGAAGAAAGTATTGGCCAAGGAACGACTTGGACCTCGTGATAATATTAGTTGCGTTGAAGTCCATCCGGTTTTCAAAAACCGTAACAAGACGGAGGTCTCAGTGAATTTGGGGTATTTAGACCCGGTGAAGTTTTCGCCACTGTCAAGTATAAAGTGTTGGAAAGTGTTAGTGCCGCAATTACCACGAACAGTTATGCGCGACTTCCGATTTACCCTAGTGGAATTGTTACGACCCCAGTTGAGCGTTTCCGTTCATCTGCGACCGTCCGCGCTTTCGAACGTAGATCCTCTTTCGAGGGGGCGGCTACTCCTGTAAATGAAAGCTGGCAAAATTTGGGTAAAAAATAAATGAGAAATTAGAATCCATAACGTAGTATTTATTACCAATGGGAGGTATGCATCAAGGAAAGGAATCGGGAGAATGGGAGACGAAGCTGGTGCGGTAGGGGGCAGTCAGGATGAAGGAGGTTGCTTGCTTTGAGACTGGCGATCAGACCCTGAGTTTACGATGAGCATCGGTTGGGTCTGCCATCAGCGTCCTGAGTAGTGCTTTTGCTTGACCTTCCTGCTAATGCCTCCGATTAAGGAACATACGGGAGAATCCCGTCGACATTGAAGATATCGGCGGTGGTGGTCGAGCTCCCACCCGGTGCGGCTGAAGTACTGCTTTGTGGACTCTTCTGTGGCTCCGGCGAACAGCGTTCCGTCTGTCCTGGTGTTGGTACAACCAGGTGCAGGGTGACTGGCCAGACTCTCGGGTTTTGCACGGGTAATTTCCGTATTAGAATCGGCACTGGCAGTTGGTTCCTTGATAACTGCCTCAATGAAGACTCTCTCCTTACACGACTGGCTCGTAACTCCATCATGACTCCCTGGCAACTGATTTTAGGGATCATCGCTTTGGCCTTTTATTGTCCGCGACTTGGCATTGGATTAGAAAGAAGTGGGACTTTATGTGGAAAAGAAAAGACGGGACAGTCGAGGGATCTTGGATTCGACGCTTGATTACAATAAACGTTAACAAAGGTTTTCAATGCTTTACGATTTTGTTCGTGCGCCATATTTTGCAATTATGTGATCTAGCGAATTTTTTGGAAATGTTCTTATCGGCAGGTATTACAATTTTAGTGTTTACAATTTATCGGATAGTACATAATGCTCGTTAGTTACAGGTCGCATAATTAATTTGTGTGTCTGTGGCCTGTTGTCATTTGTTAGTGCTTTTAATAGTTGTATTGTTGAAACGTTGTTGAAACATAGTTCTCGATTTTTATTATATATACATTTATTCTATTTGGCAAATAGAGGGTGTACAGCTGTATCGCATCTTGAGGCTGTAGAGGTTTTCGGGGAATAGACATTATAGAGGATCATAAATTATGCGTGTCTCTCCGCTAGTGGTCAGGTATTCTTCCCGGTGCAGTAGCTGTGTTCACGGCCGTTCTTAAGGGGATTCTAAACGAAATTTAAATGCCCGTAGCATTTTAGGCCCCTTTCATTTGGGACCCTACGCTCTCAATTTTCCACCAATTGCGATTAAATTTTGTTTACAACTCTACGAGACGTATAAAAAGGTCTTTGTGGAGCCAAAATTTTGAATAACATCACTGAATTTTCTATATAAATATTTATTTGATAATGCATAAGTTGTAAGTTTTACCGCAAGCGCTGCGATCAGTTCATGAATGTTTTCAATGACGTCACAAAACCAAGAGAAAATATAACTAATATGGTGGCCCGACACGCAGCTGTTCGTCAGTCATAAGGATTCGGCAACTCCGAAATCCAAAGTTCAAAAATTTTGTATTTCGCGCGAGCCGTTCAAACATTTTTTGTTGATTCGTGACGATATCGTGTAGATATCGTGCAGCGCGATCGGTCTCTCCGTGATGACAAAAGACGAGGAGGAAGACAACACAGCGACACAACGACCACGGGGAAGCAGCCTGCGGATTCACCAATGAATCCACCATCCAATTATTACGGATATTTTTTTAACAATAATAATTTATTTGCATCTTAGCAGACTCCAGACTCGTATAAATAGACTTGACAGCTCTGGTATCGATTAAACAAAATACGATATATGAAATGTCTTGACATACAAATAATCATCTATAAAAGGTTTAAGCGCTTCTTACCAGACTCTAATAAATATATTGAGAGCTCTGGTAATAATTAAAAAAATGTGAAACATGAAAAGTTCATTGATGTAAATAATTTTACAATCAAACGAACTTACCAGTGATGTTCGATTGGAATTATCCTGAGAATCTCGTTCGAAATTATTACATTAATTACACTGTAGTACCGCCTACTTCTGTCGGTAACACCACGAAGATTTAGAGTCCAAAACAAAATCTCTTGTTTTCTCTTGTCTGGTTATCGAATATCTGCCAACCTTCATGTTGTTTATAGTTTACATAATTTTAAATATATAATAACATTATTTTTCCCGTCATAGACATAAGACTTTGACTAGGAGGGTATAAAAATATTTGGGAGGGAAGTAATAATTTCGAACGAGATTCTCAGGATAATCCCAATCGAACATCAGTGGTAAATTCGTTTGATTGTATAATTATCCTGAGAATCTCGTTCTCATGATTACATTAATTACACTGTAGATGTTCAGAGCAGGCTTTTGCATTTCTGTTGTTATTTATTTAAAATTACCAAAGGTATAACCTTAATTGTCAAGTGTTTGTTCCAGGTATTATCTGTGCATGTAGAATTGTTTATTTCTTCGATTACAATTAATTTAACAATTTTTCACCGTCACAAGATATTAAAATATTGCCGAAATTATTTCATTCTTATCCTCGATAATTCGCTTAATGTAATGTTTAGGAAAAACTTGAGATTCTTTCGACCAACCTACAACACGTTTTATTATATTAATGTTGACTCCTTTTTTGAGAGCCGCTGAAGATGATGCGTGACGCGTGCTGCGGGCAGTAAATTTTTTACTCACACCACAACGAACTAATATGCTTCTAATCAATCTTCTAATAGATTATCAGCTAGTTTGTAAGGCTGCCTGGTTGTTATTAACAATGTGTCAGCGTCTTTCCGTAAATCTTTTGTACATTGAATATAATTGTCGGGTACACGCTATGTAAACCTCAGGTTTTTCTTTTAAACATGGAATATGTCAAATCGGCGATGTGATGCCTATTCTAGAGGTTTTGGTGATAGCCGTTATTTGAATTTCGTAGCCAATATGTGTCATTTTGATATTACTCAGTTTTAATAAAGCAAGAGTTTGTACTCTTTGACCAGTTTCTATAGCGAGTACACCTACTAACTTTTCGGTTAACATGGCCAAACTTATAGATTCAAATAAGTACAATTTAGTTATTTCGCGTAAAACTGAATCTACGTTCCATATCTCATCGTATTTCGATTGGATTGGTTTTTTCCGGAAAACACCTCTCATAAACCTATTAATTAGAGGTTTATTACCTATTTGATATTCGGAAGTTAAGGATGCAGCGGACCTTATTGCGTTAAGGGTACCATAGGATGCTCCATCATTAAATTTGTCTGCAAGGAATTGTAACAATACGTCTCCTTGAGCATCATAAGGATTCAAGTTTAGTCGATCACAATGTATCCACCATGATCGTAGATGGCCCGCGTACTGTTCAGTGTAGATTCTGCTAGAGATGTAATAAGTACTTCTATCGTTGAGACTACAATGTTCCTTCATCTATATGATCCCCTGATAATTTCCCTGCTATTAGGGATAGAAGTGGATGGTTCAATAACCTACAAGGAGAAAAGAGAAGTTCTTTTGAAGTTTTGAAATATATTGGTTTGCTACTAAGTATTCTTTTAAACAGTGGAAACCACGGTTGTGAGGGCCAATGCGGGCCAACCACAATTCGAGTAGCTTTGTCGTCAATAATTTTTTTTATAACACGTAGTATAACCGAAAAAGGAGGAAAGGGAAACAATTCCCATGGTCTCCAATTTATCATAAATGCATCGATACAGAAAGCCTCTTGATCTTTCTGCCATGAACAGTACTATGGACATTTTGTATTACATCGTGAAGCAAATAGATCAATTTTTTATTTACCGAAAGTTTTCTGTATGCGGTTAAATTCAGATTTAGACAATTCTCATTCTGTGTCAATGTTCGTGATCCGCGATTGCTTGTCTGCTTTCTAGTTATCCTTTGAACGAATGTAACTAGCAACCAAGAAAATTCTACGCACCTCGCACCATTGCCATAAATCGATTGCAATTTTATGCATTTCTGAGATCTGGACACTTCCCATATGATTTATGGACACAATTGCTGTCGTATCATCTACTCTTAAAATTATTTCGCAATTTGATAACTTTTTTGCGAATGATTTTAAAGCCAGAAATGTAGCCGTAAGTTCTAAAACACCGATATTCATGCTCCTTTCTGAATAGTTCCAGAAGTCATGAATATTTTCATAATTATGAGAAGCGTCCCAACCAGATGATGACACTTCTGTAAAAATTTTGTAATTATGTTATTCGTATTTCGTATATATATCTAGTTTTATTCAAAAATTTGTGTGCTTGTGGTATGCTTGCTTTCCTCCAATTAGTCTTCTCGTAGAAATAACGGCAACTCCATGTTTGCGTCATAGTCTTCACCTGCAATGGTCAAGGCTAAACATTTTTCTCGCTCAAACCTTTTTGTATTCAGCCACCCGTAATCAACAGCAGGACAACAGGCTACTAGTGTACCTAAAAATTGAGAAAATTTGCAAATCACCCATCTTTATCAGTGCAAATTCATTGATTTGTTTTCAGACACTTAATCGCTTTCTTTTCGGTAATTCCATTATCATTTTTCTCGAATCAAGCACAAAGCCTAAGAATTCACATTTATACGAAGGAACTTTTTCACTTTTTTCATCATTAATAATGAAACCTAACCTAGTCAATAATTTTTCGGTTATATTTACATTTTTAATGCATTCATTTTTATCCCCCCCCCCCTAAACAAAGGATATCGTCCAGATATATGACAGATAACAGGCCACTCTTTCGTAGATTTGTTATAATTGGTCGCATTATTTTTGTGAACATAAAAGGGGTTGTATTCAGACCAAATGGAAGACAGACAAACTCAAAGATTTGGTTATTAAATATGAATCTAAGGTATTTGCGGCTTTCTTTTTTAACAGGGATAAGGAAATATGCGTCTTTCAAATCTAGCTTTGCCATATGTTACATGTTTTCTTTTAATAGATTTTTTGTGGTTCGTATATCTTCATTATTTTTTTCATCATTCATTAATTTTCTTCTCCAGTTAGAGGTTCAAAATAAAACCTCATACCCATCTTTATCCTATGTTCTGGATGAAGTCGAGGAAGACGAAGATGGCAGCAGTAATTATCATTACTAATAAAAAATTTATCGAGACTAGTGGGAAAGTAGTGCAGCAAAAAAACCATAAAGAAGCATATATGCAATCGATTTCTTCACTATTTCCATAGTGAAGCAAAATTACCGAAACATAAGGTCGAGTGCGGGAAAAATGAATAGTTATGCGGTTAAGTTGAGGAAAATCCCAATATATCCTCAAGAATACTGGCCGAGAAGTTGAAAGTTTCAAAGACGACTGTATTGTGAGTTTTAAAGGAAAATGGATACTTTCCTTATAAAGTACAGTTTCACCAGGAGCTACAGCCTGGTGATGAAGAGAGAAGGATGGAGTTTTGCAAGAGAATAAACAACTTCATTAACGAGGATGAAAATGTTCTGAATTATAATTGTTTTTCCGACGAATGTATATTCGAAACCCATACCGGATCCAATGGACAAAATTGGAGGTATTGGGGTAACTATTAGTTGAGGCACACACGTAACTCTCGCAGAAGGTATTACTGTGGGTTGGTTTAGTGGACGCCCATGCAATTGGACCGATTTTCTATGAGGAGAGCAGCAATGGTGCATCTTATCTGCAAATGATGTGATATCGTCACTCCCACATTAAAAAAAAATTGAGGAAGGGGTATTTAAATGATATATAAAAATATAAATTAAGTGAATATAAAAAATAATATTATCTATTTTTAGAAAGAGCATCTCATTTATTTTCAGCAAGATGGTGCACCACCCTATGGTACTACCGCAGTTAAATGAGAATTTCCCTAATCGGTGGATAGGGAGGTTTGGTCCAATTCAGTGGCCCGCTCAGTCTCCTGATCTGACCCCGTGTGCTTTTTTTCTATGGGGAGACATTAAAAATCAATTAAATGGTACAATATTCAACAATAAAGAAGAGCTGAGGACGAAAATTGTACAAATTTTACAAGAGATCATACCAAATATACTATAAAACGTTTATCGGGAATTTTATAACAGTTTAGGATATTGCACAAATGTAAACGGGCAACATTTCGAACACTTACTATCAAATATTCCTTTTGTTCATTTTTTATTTGTTTTATTAAGTAGAGGAGAGGCACGGCGGTTGAGACGGTACGTAAGTTGTGACAGTCAAGTATTTTCATTTGTTTACATTCAGGGCTTTGTTGTTCATACACTTCAGTAGTCGTGTTATTGTAGGAAACTTTTCATAATAGAAAAAAGTGTTTATTATCACTCAGTGCAGTTTGAACAGAGCGTTGCCAAAAATTTGCACCAAAAGTGCGGAACGTGTTAAGTTGAAGTGGAAAAAGTGAAGGGTTTTGCGCTAAAAAAAAAGGTGAATATAACTTCTGTTCTATAGGTTGCCTCCTACAACGATATTCCGAACATGTAATTTCGAACATGCGGGTGATTGGGATTGGAATATGGGTCATGTCAAAATCGCTTCGATGAACGTAGGTTGAGACACTTTCAGGCACGTGGGTTGAGACACTCGGTAAAATTATTAGATGTTGCATATTTTGGATAATAAACGTTAGAAACGTTATATGTAATGACTTTTTATGTCCGAAATTCCATCGAAATATCATCAGAAGTAGGTATTGTGTGTAAGCCGTAGTAAAAGTAATGCAGCCGTTATCACAGGAGTTGCACGCGCAAGTCAATTTATCTCTGAAAACTTGTATGTATATAATAGTGGCAATTTCCGCACTTGCAAACATTAGTATAGCAGAAGCAGGCGCAATAACGCTAATGCTAGCTTTACTTTAACAACTACTACAGTCAATCCGAATTTCGATCGCTAAAAAAAAGGGCACATTTTAGGGCCAGTCTTTCGATCCGATACGTTTAATTTGAATGACGAGCCATTGAAGTTTAGAAAAATAAATCACTGTTTTGCAATACCGCGGCTCTCGGCTGAAGTTATAGTGATAAACTGGGACTCAACAATTTTAGCGGTTTTTCGCATCTAAGTTATTTCGCCACTTTGCTACCGAAATATCACAAATTAAGTTGTAGCACTTGAAAAAACGAAAGTTTTGACACCTAATACGAGGCGATTCCATAGA